>JAAGOE010000621.1:0-116248 GCA_013350335.1 Chimonanthus salicifolius | reverse complement strand
ATAATTATGAGTTTGGAACTTAGAATTGAGGTGGACTATCTAGAAAACAGACATCTTGGTATTTTAAGACAGATCGAGAGTACCAGTACCGACTCGTCGGTAAAGGCAACAGATCGTTCTGGGCAAAACAAGTTTCTGGACATGAAACTATATCTGCATGGTTTTGCCCCAGATCGAGACTCCTGTATGGACCTACCTCTTGTGCCATGACTGTCGACCCATAGGCGACATAGACATGTTGGTCGGGTATAACTTATGCTATTGAGAATACATTTAATGTGCAACGGTCGGGTGGTTGAATGGTAATATTAGTACTCACTGACCCCTCGGTGTGACCGACCTGTCGGTACATGACAGTTTCTGAAACAGGTTGCATTCTCTATAAATACCAATCATTGTGCAGCTGTTTCATATTCTTTGGCAAATCCATTGGACCCTCATCATTATTAGTGAGCTTAAACAAGGGATAACAAAAGGACCACTCTCTCTCTCTTGTGCTTACAGTTGGGAAATCTAATACAACCAATCATAGTGATTGAGGTTGTTAAAGAGAGAGAGAGAGAGAGGGGAAATGAATGTAAAAGAGAGAGGTTCCCTTGGTTATTTGGGCCACTTGGTAAGGGTTAAACTATTATGACAATTATGTGGCAGGGGACCCGTTCAGATGCATTCATGTCATTTGGATGGTCTTTATATGTGTAACTTGGTCTATTGTCGAAATACCATGTTGATCTTAATGTATATTATTATGTTGGACTTGATTTGTTGGATAATATATGAATCTTTGAGATGATAATATAATGTTATGATGTAGAAGTACATGCTATAAGTACAGTACATGTTATTCTTTACTATGCTTGGATACCCTGTGATATGCTCGGAATGTTGACATGCATAGGAGTAACTAGCATGCATGTAGCTAGTACTATGGGACGCTAGTGGGACGTGGACTTTTAACTTATGTCATAATATAGTAACCCCTTAGTATGTGGTGGGTACTTAGGGTGTGGAGTAATTGTAAAACCATGGTAGGACCATGGGGTATGCTTGGTTTCGAGACTTTAGATGGACTAGTTATGGACATTCAAACTCCATAGAATGAACAAAGTTGTACTTGAGAGAGAGGGTATAGTTGCCTATACTCCGGCGTGGTGTTAGGACTTAACCATTGGTTACTAGAGAATACTCTGGACTTGTATATAGGGTCTTGTGACTATTGTGTTGAGGTTCTCCTGGGGGTCGGACGATCCTAGGGCTGCTTCGAGCCGACAGGGAGGCTATGAGATAAGTATCCTCCTGGGGATCGGACTAGTGAGCATGTGGCTGCTTATGAGCGGATAGGGAGGTTATGACAATATGTTATGAGTCTGACTCACGGACCCTTAGATTATGAGGTAGAATCACCACCAATGGAGTTCTTGGAATCGGACCAAATGATGCTTGTTGGTTGTGCATTGGGTGTAGGGCACGTGTTGACTGATTTTGATTATAGATATTCTAGTTATGGTGTTGTATTCATATTCTCATATGATGTATGTGTTACCTTCACTGGGCATGTTGAGCTTACCTTTGCCATACAGGTACTACGACGGAGGCGGGCCCAGTAGGTCCCAGGAGCAGGCTTAGGAAGTTGGAGCAGTTGCAAATAAACTAGTCCTGTTTATGTTTTATATTGATAGAATATTTGCATTGAATTTTGATAGGATGATTGTAATAAATTATGATATCCTTATTGCTTAACATTTAAGCCATCTTAGGGTTTTGTAATTATGATATATTATGCCATGGTTGAGTGTGGATAAGATTATGTTGGGAAGCGAAATGTTCCATTCTCATTACTTTTAAAAAATAAAAAAAATTACCTAAGTTATTGTTAGACTGTTTTGAGTGATCACATCAGTAGTAATATGCCCGTAACATGTCGGGATGTTACAATTGGTATCAGAGCACGGTTCAACTCTCGAACTGTGTATATGGGAAATAATGAGATGATGAATAGATTATAGGTTCATCCCCTAATATTTGAGTAAGGGTAGCTTGAATTCAAATTTCATATAATTCAAATTAACTTACTTATGACAGGTTAATTTAGTTGTAGCGGACCTCATAAATAATGCATATTATAAAAATTAAAATTTCTATGAGTATTTATTATATTAAATTCAACAACTTATTTTATAAATAAAAGCTGAAACTCTCCCATGTGATTTTAGTCTAACCTAATTTTAATTATCTTAGTCACGTGATTTTCGATCTTTAAAATTTAATTGTTAAAGACATTTACTCATCTCACAAATTTAAAATGATTGTATATAGGAGTATTTTAAAAGCATATTATCTACAAAGTCTTTTATCCATCCTATCGAACTGTGTGAGGCCCAACTCATAACAAATGTGCATTCTCCAGAAAAAATATATCAATTTAGCCCTTGTAGAGCTGCATATTTTAGAGAAAGAAAAAAAAATGAAGAACAAAGTGAGAAAAACAAAATGAGAAGTTAGCCCAAGTAGTTTTGTTTTTTTTTCTTCTTTTTTTTTACCGAGAGTCTAGTCCTTATAAATTTAACACTAGTAACTAACAATGTCACAGATGTCATATTAAGAATATCATCAGCTAAAGTTGGAATGTTGATTAAGTTTTGGAGTATTTACCTGATGCTATTAGGAAAAAATTGTGAAAATATAATATTTAAAATTAATAAAAGTAGAGTAAATAGAGGCATTAATAAAGATGACATTTAGAGTTTGATTTCTATTTCACCCTGGAGGACCACTCGTTATAGGGTTATCCTGTAAGTGTCTAAGTAAAAAGACTTGTAAATGTCTTAAAAAAACTTTTGAATAAAGGTAAGAATTTATTCAAACAAAAACAAAAAGGAACAGAGAAGCCCAAAATATAACAAGAAGAAACAAAGCCAGGGCAAGGCAAAAGCTAAAAAAGGCCAATTATAGGCCACCCACATCCTGAGCCAGGTAGAAAAACATATAAAAACCCACAAACCGACCGGAAGAAAATAAGCAAGGGTCGCTCACATCCTGAGCCAAGAGCAAAGAGAAAACAAGAATACAAACATGCCCATAACTCGAATCAGAACCAAGAGTGCAGTGCTAGCTATGAGATTTCAAGGGCTCTAAGTGAACTATTAAGATGAGTATTTTATATACTCACAAAATAAAATCATACATTTTTTTTTACAAAGTATGAAACATCGAATAAAATATCATAATCAAATTTATAATAAAGTATTATTTAAAATTTATTCTTCTCGAATTTTGAGATGCAAAATTATTAATTAAATTATTATATTCAAGTTTTTTTAACATAAGATAGCTAATCCATTCAATTTTTCTTATAACAAATTTAATTTCCACTTGTGTCATGAATGTTGATTTTTTATTTTTTATTACTATTTTATTGTATTTAAAAAGAGTAGTTGACAAGTTAAAGTATATAATACATTTAAAACAACTTATAAAGTAAAATTATATTAAAAAATTATCACTCAATTATAAACTATAAAGTACAAAATAGTCATTCAAATTTAAATCTATTTTCTTTTCATTCAACCATCTATATTACAGTGAACACTAAGTTTCCTCATTTGGAAACTTAAAAATTAAACCTGACTTAGAGCCTTATCTATTTGGGGATCCTAGGCGGCGGCCTAATTCACCTATGACCATACAGGGAGCGTCATCAACTATCAAACCACATAGTTAACCTCCAAAACATCATAATTGTGCAGAAGCAAAAGCTGATCAGTAGAGAGATCAGAGAAATGATTGATGAGCTGAGCCGGCCAACATGTCTTAAGAATTAATGCAAGTGTTCTAAGAGATATCAATAATTTAATTATAAAAAAATAATATTTAAAACAAAAATAAGCACTAATAAAAATAAAAATACATTAAAAATAATACCGCATCCAAGACTCAGATGTGTATCTATCTACTTTTGGACAGCATGATGACCCCAGCTGTTTTCTCACCATCCACAAAAAAACAAAATATCCTTACAACCAAATTTATATTTAATATTCGATTATAGTTCCAAATTTAAAATCAAATTTTAAAAAATTATATTTAAATTTATTTTTTTACTTGAAATGGTCTCTTATGAGATAATCAGCAAGTGACAAGCATCAGAGATGAAGAAGTTAGAGAATATTTATAAAATAAGAAATTAGATAAACAAAGTATTAAAATTTAATAAGAAATGAAAATAGAAATAGAAGTAGAGATTGAGAATGAGTGACATTGGATACTATGCTCTTTTTGTCTTGGCGTCTGATAATGATTATTCGGTACATTTCACCTGCCTTTTCTGACAAATATATCATTTTTGCAAACAACTCACTGCATGGGCTCTCAAGAAAAGCTTTCTATATCATATTCTTTTGTCATTTTTAACAATGCTTCACTTAAATTTGATTATTCCCCTTCAAAGACACATGACTATTTATACGATGGCTTTGAAATATTTTTTTAACCCAATGATAATTATAATTGAATTAATTTTTTTTATAGTGAGGTTTTTTTTTATTGGAGTAGCAATTCTCGTGAATTAAATTAAGAATTTAATTTTAATTTAAAATATTAAACTAACTAAGCTTGTAAAGATTAAAACTTATAATATTACTGTCATAAAATTCTAAAATAGCGATCCTCTCACGAGCATTTTGTGTAATCCGACACGGGTTCTCTTTGCTTTAAGTAATTCAAAGGGCAAAATGAACATTACATAAAACGCTCATGAAGGATTGCTGGCCAAAATTCTATACCCATTTATGAATATGGATTCCTTGTGAGCCCACACAAGAGCACACTCAGGGCGCCATAGACAATGGGTTATAAAATGACTCATGGACTGCGTTTGAATGAGAGGTAAATTTTGCAGGGGTTTTCGTTGAACATGAAATTTCTCTTATTTTATTTGATAATTACAGTGAAAAAGGTAAAAGAGGAAAATAAATTACTCTAAGGAAAAGATAAAGTGATTATCTCTTGCTGCGAAGGAATTTTCAGATTTGTATTGAAGTGGAAAAACTTGAAAAATCGTAATCCCTTCCTTTCGTCTTCGAGCGAGAGTAAACAAGAGTTACTTTCATTTTCACCTCTCGTTCACACTCAGCCTCAAAAATCAAACCTCTACTGGAGAGCAACTTGGACATTTTAATAATTTCAATACATTTTCATCTAACTTTCATTTAATTATCATTGAAACTGAGTATTTCTTGAGTATGAGAACAAGTTGAATATTTTAAATTGAGAAATTTCTTATATATATATATATATATATATATATATATATATATATATATATATATATATATATATATATATATTTAAAAATACTGTATTAATATTTTTTTATTGAATGAATTTTAAAGAGAATCATTTAATTAACTTCTTGATTAAATAAGTGTCTAAAACTTTGATTTTTTTATAAATTATAATGTGAGGAAAGCTCCTTTTAACCTTATTATAAACTGTAATAAAATTTGGTGGGCAGAAAAAAGAAAACAAGGACAGAAGGTGGAGCCCATTTAGACAAAGTCACGTTGGCAGATGATAAGAGAATGAGGACTAGAAAAGTACGTGAGGTGGAAATGGAAAGAGAAAGGTTGATTCTCTTCGCTTCTCTTCTCTCCTTTCCACTGTGTCTGTCTGCCTTGCTGTGGAAGCTTCAGATATTGTGTCCTCTCTGCCACTTACATTCTCACGTGGCCGATTCCCTCCTTCGTGCCGAAGCCAAACACCAACGTACATTCTCCATTCTTGGGCGGTGGCATCCAATGTTCTATGTCTTCTCCCCTCACGCCTCTTGGATTCGTTTCTTACTCATTTATGAAAAAAATTTGAAAAAAAAGGTTGACAGATAATTGTACACTTATTAGAGAGAGAGAGATTATAATTGTACTCATTGTGTGGAAATATTCTTTTTTTATGATAAAAACAGTTTTATTTGTCATTTTTAATTGTCTAATTTGAAATTATAAATTATATAATTGAAAATAATAATTAGAGATTACTAATGAATATCTATCTACATTTGTTATATTACTTCTAACCCATTCCAATCTTCTTTAAGAGGTTCTTTGTCAGTTTCTTTTAAGAAATTAATTCTATAAGAAAAATTATTTTTGAGTGCAATCTATGTTATTCAACAAACGTCTATATTTTTCTACATAAAAAATCTTATTTGTATAAAAATGAATGAGGGTAAATGAGAAAAAATGTACCTATTTTCCTTGTTAAAATTTTTATGCCTCTCCGTAAGAAATGAATCCCTTAGAAATTGTCTTATATTTCTTATTATTGATGAAGAGACCTTGTTCAGTCAAATACTTCCATCTTCTTTAGCCTTCACTTTCTATGAACTGAAAAATGACAAAACAACCTTCGGGAGAGAGACTTTTCTAGCCTCTTAAGAGAGATGACCATCTACTCGCTCACTCACTCTCTCACACACTCTCTCTCAATTGATTCGTCTTAAAAAATCGATATCTACATCAATTAATTACCATGAAAGCAGGCAACTAAATCCTAAAACCATTCATTTCACTAATATTGCTTTGATTGAAAAAATATCAATACTTGAATTCTTTTACTATCACATTGTAGAAAAATGAATTAATCATTGGTACTAATATGATATTTTCTTTTCTTTTTTTTTGAAATGTGATGGTCCTTTAATATTTTTAGATTCTTATCTTTAACCAAATGGACCAATTAATCATGTATCTCTTTTTAAAATTCAGTTTTATAATGAAAGTGATAAAATATCGTTGTTTTTTATAATAAAGGATACCGGACTTATTCTTTTGACCACTTTGTTATTATGTTTAAGTGATTGAAAGATATATCACAATATATTTTTATAAAAACCACGGGTGACCTTTCATTTTCCTGACTAAAACTTTCTTATTCTCAAATTTTCAACATTTTTAAGGACATACACGAAAGAAAGTCTGTAAAGCTTTACATCTACTGGTTCCATTTTTTTTTTTTTTTTTATATTCTTTGTTATTTTTATAATATTTTCCTCAACATCGTCGACAACATAATAAAACATACATGACTATTCAAGAGAATTTGATCAACAGTTAGCAACAATAAAGGAGGGCCCCTCTGCATAATTTTTCTTAGACAGATACTTCATCTGTCATCTTCAAGTTCCATCTACCTCTCTCAGTCGTAGGCAGTCAAGAACTTCCATATGACATTATTATATTTCATAATAATTAAAGTTTGAAGTATAAAAAGTAATACAATTTATCTTGAATGAATTTCATAACGCTAATTCTATGAATGTATAAAACTCTCAATCTACACATTAATTTAGTAGATGAAGAGAGTCTAAAGAAGTTGAACATAAATTCAAGACCTTATTTCACGAGACATGCATCTTGATTATCGGGCCAATCCCTCGAATTATTTTATAAAAAGTTTGTCATTTCCATCACTCCATCAGCTATGTCTGGTGTTTTTTGTTTCCTGGAGTCTTTATCTCTTTTGATATTTTTCCAATGCACTTGACAGCAAACTGTGACTCACTAAGATTTTCCTTTGGATCTTAAAATCTAAGTACGAACTTTTACAATTGAGATTTCTGAAACAATTTCCAATGCACATGCTGGGACCATTGTAATATTTTTCAGCCTGATGATCTTCTAGCAAACATTTTCCACATGTGGTCTGTCTTGATTACTCTCTCCCCCTCTCTGTCACACACACAAACACAAAGGAAAATTTTAATGGAATTTTGGCATCCCTTTTGGTATGAGGATTGCTAGTTTTGAATCTAATTCTTAGCTATTCTCTGCCTTTAGCTTTTTGCTTTTGCTTCCTTTGAATCAACCCAAGAGAAAGAGAGAGAGGAAGAGATGGGAGGAAAAGAAATCACAATGAAAGAGAGGAAGAAGAATGGGAACCCAGAAACATTTTGTAATTTCTTCAATTACTAAGATAATTTTCATTTCAATCTTTCCTTCATACAAAATAATTTCACATACAATACAAATATGGTTTCATGTAATTCAAAGATTCCAAACAACACACTTCAGTTTATATCATACAAAACAATCATTACAAGAGAAGAAAAACCATTCACCAGGCAATATATAAAAGACCTTTTAGAAAACATAGAATAAATCATTCTACTCTAGCTTTCTTCATGGGTGAGACGGGAAGAGCGACGAATATCGAATTCAGATCGCAAGGAACGGTGGAGTAACCTTGAGGCGGCGGCCCGGCTTTCCGCTTCCTGGGCCGGCATTTTTTGGGTGGTGGTGGGCACACAAGAGGTGGCTTGATCTTGTGTTGATCCGATTTGGGTGTGGTGCAGTCATCTTCGATTGCATCTGATTTATCTTTGATGGCAATCCGTCTTGGTGTGATAGAAGGGAACTCATCAAAGCCTTCCAAGCCCATTTTTGTTTGTGAATAGACTGTAATTTGATGAAGGGGTCGTGACCCGTCAGAGAACATAAAAGAAGAATATGGCATGAGGATTGAAGGAGAATAAAATGTCAGAGGGAAGATACATGAGATGATGATGAAAGGCTTTGGAAGAGAAAAGGAAGATCCGAGAGACAGCGCAATTGGTATAAAAATAGGGAAGACAGACTAAGAGCTTAGGCTTTGTGCGTGAGAGAGAGAGCATATATACCCAAAGTGAGGAACACATTCGTGCCACTCTACTCAATGGTGTGAACACATTGCATGTGGCTGTAACCTAAGTCGAGTTCCATCTCAACAAAAGTGAAGCTATGCCGCCTTTGTTTTAATTTTGAACAACTAAATTTAGAAAATATTATTATAATTTTATGAATTCAATTAAATTAATTATATATTCAGTTAATTTGATGGTCAATTTTTACATTTATTCGTAGAAGATTTTGGAATCAAATTCCTTCTACATAAATATGACCACTTCCCATAATTTATATTCGACATGGATAGATAGGAAGATTTACACATGCTCAAAAGATTATTTAGATGAGACATCTTAATACCTTAACCTTAATTTAAAGAAAAAAAAAAAAGTAGATTCAACTATTCAAGTGAAATAATAATTTTGTATTGTATCACAATAGACAGTTAGATGTGCCATTAAAATCTACCCTTGCGCCTAAAGTTTTAATTGGAACTTGCCTGTCTATTTTAGTGTCTCATCTACTTGATAGAGATGGAGATAGAGAGATAGGTGTTATTGTTATTAATAGTGTGAGAGAGTAATTAATATTGTTTAAATGGAGATATCTCTTCTCTGTATTTAGTAATTACCTCCACCTCACTAGAGTTGTTGCCTGCAACAAGTTAACAACAAATACGGTGAGAGTTAAAATCTAAATGTAAAGACACATATTTACATTATCTAACCAATGCTTTGAAAGCCACTCGGAACCACTTAAAAATTTGCAAAAATTTGTACAGGAAAATTACAAAGAGAGAGAAGAGGACAAAGATGATTTTTCACCGTAAAATTTGATAAACGGTACACCATCTGATAAGATAAAATGGTTTTTCTTATTTTGCCCTTTGACTTTCAATCACCACCGTTCCTTTTCTCTCCCTCGTCTTCCGTCCTAAGTTTAGGTTTATTTCCTCCTCTTCTCAGGGGTAATGTCTAGCCTATTTAAATGTGAAAAGAGATGCAATATCTTGTAGAGGTAAAAAAAGGTTAAAGATGGAGAATAACGCAAGGGTACGATTTTCACATAGGATTTTTGTGTAACTAGACATAAGAATGAATAGATTTCTCACTTCAATTTTCACCCTGCCTTTCGGATAACTTAAAAGAAATGTAAAAAATCGGCGCACTTACAGGCGAGCCGATCACTCTAAAACGGCAAGCTGTTCTGATTCGGGGTTTTTCTCACATTTGACTCGAGTTTTCAAACGAGACTGTTTCTCGACTGATTTCTACAAACAAAGTATCAAAATTCATTTTCTCTGGATTTATGAACTCTGAGACTAATTTTAAGTGAAAACAATATAGTTTTGGGCTTAAAAAATCGTATTCAAAGAATTTAAGAAAAATAGTTTTCCCTCTTAATTCTTTGGGTATGATTTTTTAAACACAAAACTATACCATTTTCACTTAAAATTAGTCTTAGAGTTCATAAGGTTCGAAGTAGATGAAATTTGATACCTTATTTGTAGAAATTGGTCTAGAAATGGTCTCGTTTGAAAACCCGAGCCAAATGAGGGAAAAACCCTGAAAAAGAACGTCTTGCCGTTTTGAAGTGATCGACTCGCTGGTAAGGGCGCCGTTTTTACATTTTTTTTTAAGTTATCTGAGATGGGTGAAGAATAAAATGAGAAATCCACTCATTCTCATGTCTAGTTATACAAAAATCTCGTGTGAGGATTGCTACCCATAACTCAAAAGGTTGGAGTATAGCCAAGTGGTAACGCATCGGTTTTTGGTACCGGCATGCAAAGATTTGAAACCTTTTACTCAAGATTATGAACACCCAATTGGATCTGTCAAGAACGAGCTGACGACTACAGGGGAAGCGACTGACTGCAGCCCCTGAGCCCAACTTGTAGCAAGCCAAATGTTTGACTTGAACCTTGAAAGTCCTTCCCTTGGTGCTAACACGATTAACCCTAGAGAGGAATGAATAGGTCAATTCCAGTTTCCATGGGGTTTACAAATTTCTTAATTGTTTAAAGTTTGGGTGCAGCAGAATAACAATCTTAATCAAGAGATTTGTTTAGTGTGGTAAATGGTTTATAATTTCTTGAACGATCACACTAAGTTTAGAGCCCTTTGCATATTGCTTGATTATCAATGCTTGTGCACAATGTATAAATAAAGATAATAAAATGCAAAGTAACGTGTGTTGAGAAGAGTGCTTAAATACGAAAACACAAACGCATAATGATCAAACACCATAAGATCAAATTTATAGTGGTTAGGTTAGCCAACCTACATCCACTGTTAGGACTCGTTCAACCTTGAGCTATCTCCAAATTCACTAAGTCGATACTTACACCCTCACAATTAGAGTAGGAATTCCACCTCACTCAATTAGCTGGGAATTCCACCCACCATTGTGCCAGAGACGACGCTTTAGATTTTTTATACTGGTTCCGGAGCCAAGCCTCCTTAATCCACTTTCTCGGGACAAAGGTTTTAAAAACAAAATTAAAACCAAGAAGCACTTGCCTTGAAGCTCTTTCTCGAAGATTGTGCTTCTCAAAGATCCACCCAATGTGTGCCGACGCTCCACCGTATAGCCATCGTAAAGCAATCACAATTCCAGGGTGACTAGGAAATTAGTTCTACTAATATCTATCCTAGTTGTTTATCCTTTCCACTCTCTTTCACAAACTCAATCCATATGATTGGTTGTAATAGATTCCCAAGTGTAAGAACTAGATAGAGAATGATCCTTTTGTTGGCCCTTTTTTAAGCTCACTGATAATAATGAGGGTCCAACTGATTTTCCAAAGGATACCAACTGGTTGCATAAGGATTGATATTTATAGACAATGCGACATGTTTCAGTAATGGTCATGTACCGACAGATCGGGCGCACCGAGGGGTTGGTGACTAAAGATATTACCGTTCAATAACCCAACCGTTCCACATTAAATGCACTCCCAACAGTATAATTCTTTCCTGGTCGACATGTCAGTGTCGTCGGTGGGTCGACAGTCATGGCACCGATAGGTAGGTTATACGAGAGGCTCGGTCTGGGGCAACACCATGCTAACAGAGTTTCAAGTCCAGAATCCAGTGTTACCCAGAACGACATGTCGCCCTTTACCGAAGGGTCAATCATTATACTCTCGATCGATCTTGAATACCGATATGTTTGTTTTCTCAAGAGCCCACTTGAGTTCAAAGTCTAGAACTACAAGTCTTTATCGAGGAGTCGTTGACCATGAGGGGTCGTTCCAGCCTTTCACCGAGGGGTCGGCGCATACGAGACTCTCGTTCAGAGGCACACCCAGAATGACAGTTCTATGATCCAGAACCTTTGTCAATTTGGCCGACCAGTCTTTGACCACGACGGGTCGATCCTGTCTCCACCGAGGGGTCGGTGAAAACGACTGGTCGAGCTAACAGTGAACTTAATTCAAATAAGTTCACTTCCAGTTCACTGTCAAGATTCCTCTCTAGGCTTTTAATGATTTTACCATTTGTTCAACTAAGCGTAGGAATGATCATCTTAAGGTGTGGGTACCACCTAAAATCATCTATGGCTAAATACATATTTTGTGATTGTCATAACGATGAGCATCAATCTGGTGGAGCATGATCTTCACTTTTGATCACCTTGAGTCTTCAACCTACTAGCAAGTGCTTCTTGCCGAGTCATGGAATTGACAAACTTAAGGACTCGGCAAGCCTGGACACTAACAAACTTACTTTGCTAAAAGAAGAGAGAGAGAGGGGAAAGACAGATGACAGAAAGCAATAACAGAGGTGAAGGGTAAAGTGAGAAATCTACTCATTCCCGTGTCTAGTTACACAAAAATCTCGTGTGAGAATCGTTACCCATAACTCAAAAAGAGTTGTTATATATTAAAAATAATATCAGCACTCGTTGAGCATTTAAAAATAATAAATTTGTAAGACTTAAGAAGTATGACTTGATTGATCCAATCAAATTTTTTTTTATAGGCGTTCAAGAATAATACCTTCCAATCAATATAACTTTTGGCCAACATCTTTTTAAAAATTTGCAAAAGTGTAAAAATTAAAAATTTTCAAGTACTACTTCTGTAATCGAGATTATTTAATGAACCCATATTTAAAGTATAAAACTTTTAAATACTTCTACCACACATGGTCAAAATAAACTTAAGTATTAACTAATGTTATTTAAGTGATTATTTGTATTTACTAAGATAATGAAAGTACCACACAAAGAAAAGAAACTGAAACTGTAACTTGATAAAATTGAGTCATGCCATTTCTAATAACATTTATCATTCTATCTCATACACTAATTTTATGAAAATAAAGTAAATATTGTTGATGTATAGAATATTAAAAACATTGCTTATTTAAATATTTTATTCAATTGATTCGAACAAATACAATGAACAATGGATAAGAATCAGCGAAGTCCGCTTCAATCTAATTAATTTAAATCAGGTAGGTATAGGCCTAATGAGTTTTTTAAAAAAATTAGATTAAAAAATATTTACTCGATTGCATAAGACCATTAGTTGGACATTGTTACTAAATATTATATAATAAACATTGAGCCATTGAGGTTGTGTCAGTTTGGTGTGGCTCATTGTCACACGAGAGAAAGGAAAGGTTGGGTCATGGAACCCGCTGCTGTGCAGAAACAGAGGGTGTTTGGCGCGCCGGATTCGTATTTTCCATAAACTTGGTAAAAAGTGTAGAATCTGCAGAAGGTGGGTTTAGCAAATGGGTCAGGCTTAAAAGGTTTATCATTTTTAAATTTCAAAGGGTTAGGCCTCACGAAGTCTGCTGATAAAGTAGGGGCTTGAATTTGATCTATGCTCCATCTCACTAGGCCACTCTCTATAGATTTAATCGGTGTGTGTAGATTGAAAGATTTATACATAACATTGAAATTAGTTTCACCTCCAATGTGAGGTGAGGATATCTATTTTATTTAAAAAAGTTTATTATTTTATAATAAAAGAAAAATAGATGGATAAATAGATTATTAAATAGTGTTATCAAATTGTACAAAATATATTTATTAGATCATTTTAGTCATTGATTGATGTACTTTGTTGGATCATTTCAAGTATTGATTTAAAAAAAAATTATTATTATATAAATATTTTTATTATCATGATCAATCTAATGGTGAGGTCTATATTGGGCAGCGAATGGGTTCCACATTGGTCATGAAGGGGAAGATTTAGAGACTTATAAAGAATTTGGGTAATTTCACCTAATGAGTTAATTTTTTGAGTTGGATACTCAGTTTTAACAAGTGGTATCGCATGTGGACTCAAGAGATCCCCTAGTCGAACAGGATGCTCGGTGACGTTCTATCTATGGAGAACCTCGTTCAAGGGGGGATTGTTAGGTAGCGAACGAGTCCCACATTGATTGTGAAATGGGAGATTTAGAGATTTATAAAGGATTTGGGTCATTCCACCTAATGAGCTAGCCATTTTAATCGGATGCCCAGTTCTTTCAATCTATAAAAGATTTAATACTTTGAATTTATAATCAAATAAATCCAACGTAAGGCTTGTGATCTAAAATGATTAACTCACTTGATGTTACTATAAATAACTCATGTATAAAGCTCATTAAATATATGGAGCATCAAATTTCATGACTTCTCATGAAATGATCTGAAATAAGAATCTTTCTAAATTCAAGTGATGAGAGATTTATACATGTGAGATGATGGGGTCCTGAAGGAGTTAATTAATAAATTTTAGAGAAAAAGTATCAAAAAATTCAATTTTCATCATGTTGCCTGTGGGCTAAACCTCCGCTTGTCTTTCATGTGAAGTCTATTATATGTAAAATCACACTCTATTTCTCCCGCTCATCTACTCATATAAATTTTATTTATATTCAATTTGAACTTATTTCAAGTTGATTTTAATGTTGAATTCAAATTCAATTTAAAATTCTCTATTTTAATTTTTGAATTTTAAAAATACTAACTTCTTAAATCTAATAAATTTGATTTTCTTAAAAAGTATCATATTAAAAATATCTATCAAAGTCACCCCTCCCTGTATTGAACTCTAAGACTCACTGAGGCCAAGCCGATTTAAAAGTGATTTGGCAACTTCTGCTGTCTAAATTCAACTTCTCCTCTCAATCAAACAACATCGTGGATGACTCTTCTCTTATGATCCACAGCATGATTGGTCGGCTTGAGAAGCTTGTGGCTAGACTCACTTTACCGGCACTTATTTGGCATGTATGGAAAGAAAGAAACAACAGGATCTTCGGTAATTCTTTTTCCAATCACAACCAGATCTACTTGAACATCATACACGATATCAGAAATCGAATGTATTTCCTATGCTCCAATTCTGATCTGACATAAGTAAGGGGTCAATTTTCTGCTTCTTGGGATATCCCTCCGGCATTACCTGTTATGCCCAAACCTCCTGATCCTCCTAAGCCTCAAGTTGTAGACCATGGCTCTCTCATTATCCAACAATTCAGAACCGAGGATCCAAAGCTGGGAGCCATCTACAACTGCAGAAATACTGGAACAGCTAGGCATCTTCTCACTTCTATTGTGGGATCGGATGATATTCTATACATCCTTTTACTCATGCAAAGAGTCTTGTTAATTCTCATTCAACTGCATCAGCCGCTTCATCAGCTGCTACTCCCAGAAGAAATTGTCTCCATCATTAATTGCTCGACTGTTAAAAATTAGACCCATCATGGCCATCTGTGAGCCATCAGGGCCCTCATTAATCACTTCGGCCCTGATGGCCCAATGATTGTCTACCATGGGGATAATACTACCCTTCCAGGCGATTATCATTCCACCGAAAATTTTGAGATTTTCCAGCAGGTTCCAAGTTAATTCTGTTTGAGCCTGATTGTTCGGCCTAATTGGGGGCTCCTTTTGTGTTTTGGGCCTTTGCTCTTATTCTTTTGTCATTTTTTGACATTGCTTCTGGTCTTGTTTGGGCTATGGGCTTCTTTGTATATTGTTCTTTGGGCTCCTTTTTGAATGAAATACTAATCTTACATTAAAAAAAAAAAATGTATGATGATGGCCTTTTTGTAAATACGCCTGACTTTCAAATCATGTTTACAGTAGTCAAGAAAGAATGAAGGGTCTTTGATGAACCTTTTGCTGGAAGAATCCGCACGTGCACTCAATGTTGTAAAACTCGAACAAGACCATGCTTGAACCAGCCGTTCAACTCTGACCATCTAAGATCATTTCAAAAAGCTCTGACCATCTAAGACACGGTTCAATTTTGTCAAAAATTTGTCCAATACAAAAAACTATAAAAAGTCGGTTAGACTCTTAAGATTAACTTGAATACTTGATTAACTCAATTTTCTTCAATCGTCTGATCCATAAAAAACTGTAATTTTTTCTTTTTTAATGGAGGTTAGTAAATTCATTCAAAAAAGGGGGACGCCCAGAATGTACAGTATAACCCACAGCCCGGATAAAGCAAAATATAATCCATCGAAGATAGAAAACAAAACGGGTCCAACTAAGCCCAAACCAAAAGAATAGCTTATATTCTGGACAAGGCAAAAAAATGGGCCCAGAGTGAAAAGCCACCCAATGGGGCGGCCCAAGAGAAGAACAAAGCTTAAGAGGTAGCACTGAGAATACCCCTAGCAGTTGGGGTACCATGATGAACGAGAGGGAGAATGTGCTCATCGGCAATAGCCCGAAGATGGGGAAAGGAAATCACAATGTGGTCCAAGTCGCAATGGATCTTCTCCAGGAGAAAGCGAATGGAATCGGTATGCACCTTCAGACGCCACCCAGGGTAATGGCTGCGAAGCAGGAGACTCAGTTCATTGTCAATGATGAACACACAATTAAGAATGAAATTCTTTAAGGAGAGATTGAGAAGGCAATTAGCAATGAAAAACAAGGGGGTAGAGGGCCTGAATAAGTCATCCTTTGAGCAGACATAACAAGGATCACAAGCGATGGACCCATGCAAATCACTCCAACCCAGACCATGCCATTGTATATGTACTTGTGGATCAGCAGAGAAAAATCCCAGTTAGACGAAGGCTGGGCGGGATCAAGAGGCCTTGAGAGGGTGGGTTTGTATGGTGGAAGGTCCGAAGAGGCAGAGAATGAACTAGAGATCTTCTTAAGGACTTGGTTGGATAGCAAGAAAAGAAGGCGGGATCTAATGTTAGAAGCCACCAAAAATCCAATCTGATCAGGGCTGCAGGAACGATGGGAGAAAAGACGAGAGTTCCTTTCATCCTAGCAGTGCCAGATCATGGCTAGGATAACAAAAGCAGCAACAAGATGTTCCAGAAAGGAAACAGTGACAGGACTGCGATTGGAGGTGAGATCAGGAGAGCCAAGGTCTCTGATGGGCTGACTGAATTTCTGAATAAGAGTCATCCAAGAATCAGTAACAAAAGAACAACGAAGTAGATGGGCATGTGATTCAAAGGCAATGGTGCAAAGAGGGAATGTAAGGTTGGTAGCCAAACCACGTTCAGCAAGAAGTTCCTTGGTCTTCAAACCCTTGTTGAAAAACAACCAAGAAAAAATGGAATATTTATTAATACATCCAGGGAACCACACAAGACTTAGCCAGTTTGGAGAAGAGAGGCTAGAAGAGTGCTCCTGAAAAATGGAAGCCAGAGAGAAGTTACCATTGGGATCGGTGCTCCAAAGAATTTGGTCACGTGTAGGGAGCCTGGGAAGCTCCATTGATTAGATCAGCTGCCAGAGACTAATCAGCGCTGGAGAGGTGGGTTGAGGGAGGACCTAATGGCCATGAGAGATGAAGGAAGCTACCGAGATATACTTCCCCAAATGAAGAGAGTGGACAACATCAGTGTAGCACCCCCACCCAAAGGTCCCACATCGGTTGGGAGCTTGGGTGGTGGGGGCAACCTTCTCCATTGTGAGGCCTTTTGGGCCTGGTCATGTGGGACAGGGTCCAAAGCAAAACCGTGCGGGTCGGGTAGAGCCCAAGGCGGACAATATCACGATGGGATAGGGTCGGGTCGTCACAAGTGGTATCAGAGCACGGTTCAACACTCGGACTGTGAGGGCTCTCTACTTGTGTGACTTGCTTGCCTGTGTGTGGACCCCAGTCAGTGTGACGAGACAGAGCCGGGGACGGCTCTGGTCTTAAGGTGGGGTGGATTGTAGCACCCCCACCCAAAGATCCCACATCGGTTGGGAGCTTGGGTGGTGGGGGCTTTATTTGAAAGGGGGCAACCCTCCCCATTGTGAGGCCTTTTGGGCCTAGCCATGTGGGCCAGGGCCCAAAGCAAAATCGTGTGGGGCGGGTAAGGCCCAAAGCGGACAATATCACGATGGGATAAGGTGGGGTCGTCACAATCAGCGCCAATATGATCAATCAAAATAAACTCCGGTTTTAGCTAAGGATCAAGCCAGAACATGGTATTATTACCATCACCAATAGCATAGAAGACCATAGGCTTCATCAAATCACGAATCTTGAGAATGGAACGCCACCCCCAAGACGAGTTCCGTTTAATGTTAATCTCCCAGAAGCTCTTACCACGCAAATACTTGTGCAGACCTAATGGTACCAGATATTGTCCCGCTTAGAGATGATGTGCCAACCTTGCTTCATGATACAAGCCGAGTTAATAATACTGATTTTCCTTAGCCCCAAGCCACCTTTGTTTTTAGGTTGGTAGATCTTATCCCAATTCACAGTATGCATCTTCCTTTGATTGCCATAGTTCCATAGAAAATCTCTCATCATTTTTTCAATTTCCATACAACAGGCCTTTGGTCGTAGGAAGGAGTTGTTCCAAAAGATGTGGTAGTGGTTGATGGTGGATCGGAGGAGCTCAAGCCTACTAGCAAAGGGCAGAGATTTGGAATGCCAACCGCAGATACGGTTACGAATAGAGCCTAGTAAATAAGAACAATCAGCAAGATGGAGACAGCTGGAGAAGAGTAGAAGCCCGAGATCTCTGATAGGGAGGGAAGCCTCTGACATGTCAAGGATAGAAGAGATCTCATCCTCAATTGTAGTTGATTTAGAAAATATGATGTTGTTTTTAGAGTAGTTCACATGTAGCCCAGAAAAGATACTGAATTTGGCGAGAAGAGCATTGAGAGCCATTGCCGAATGCATATCCGCCGAGCAAAAGATCATGAGATCATCAGCAAATAAAAGGTGAGAGATGTGCAAGCCACCAGCAGAGAATGGGCAGAGGATCTCCTTACCATCCACAGCATGAATGATGGCCCCAAAGAAGCTTTCCATAACCAGAGCAAAAAGGAAAGGGGAGATAGGATCCCCTTGCCTTAGACCTTTGGTGCTCGGGAAGAAACCATGAGGAGTCCCATTAATGAGGACGGAGAACATGGGGGAGTGCAAGCAGCATTTAATCCATCCAAGCCAAGTCTCATTGAAGTTAGCCTGCCTGAGGAGGTGGTAGATGCAACCCACCTCACACTGTCAAAAGCCTTTCTAAGATCAATTTTCAGACACATACGTGGCGGCCCTCCATCAAGGTGAATGCCCCTCACAAGATCATGACAGAGCAGGATATTGTTAGATATGTCTCTACCAGGGATGAAGGCACTTTGATTGTGACTAATCAGCTTGGGCATGAGAGGCTTCATACAATTGACCAAGATCCTTGATATCATCTTGTAAATTTCATCTGCCAAAGATATTGGCCTAAAGCATTCATGTTTATCAGAAGCAGGGGACTCGGGGATGAGGGCAACGAAATAAGCTTTAATCTGTTTGAGCATTTTACCCGATTTGAAGAAATCAGTGACTGCATGAATAGTGTCCTCACCAATGGAGTCCCAGTAGGTCCTATAAAATTTTAGGTCGAAGCCATCCGGTCCCAGGGCCTTATTTGGGTTGGGTCCAAAGAGAGTCATCTCCACTTCTTTCCTATCACCAGGTGTGGTAAACAAGTTAGCCTGAGAAGAGTTGAGAGGGCTATTAATCTTGAAGCAGTTATCAATACTGAAGCTCAAGTCACCCCCAAACTGCTTAGTTAAGTAGTCCACAAAATTTTTGGAAATGATGTTGGGGTCATCAGATTGGGTGCCATCATCGGTGGAGATAGTCAAAATTTTGTTGTTGTGCTTTCTTGTTTACTGCATTGTAGAAAAAATTGCTACCCATATCCCGCAAATTTAAGTTGAGCATCTTCGATTTTTTATGAAGAAGAATAAACTCAAACTCATAAGCTTTCTCCAATTTTTTTTTTTTTTGCAAGTTGCAGATTCTTGAAGTTGTCATCAGAATTCTTGCCATTATAGGCGAGTTGAGAGGCCTCCAAAGCAGCACGAGCCTTATCAAGTTGCTGCCTCAAATTTGGTTTGGATCGGTGGTGGGAGATGAGAGCTTTTTTTGAGATGTTGTAGGTTGGTGATTAGCCTAAACATTGGGGTACCCCAAAGGTTCAAGGTCCAGGTAGACTTGACGACGTCTTGGAAATTGGGGTCTTTGCACCAGTGATTAATAAACCTGAAGGGAGGCCTCCTTCTAAGTTGTTGACCAGAAAGGTTGATGAAGATTCCCCTGTGACCAGAGAGACTAGGTCCGAAGAAGTAGCTATAGACAGAACAGAAAGTGCAGAGGAAAGCTTGGTTGACAAGAGCTTTGTCGATCTTGGATTCCACACGCCGAGGCCTATGAGAGGAATTCAACCATGAAAGTCAGCTCCAGAGATAGAAAGATCCATAAGGCTAGCGTGGTCGATGCAATTGTTGAATGCATCAAGAACAGAGGAAATTGGAGTTGACCCACCAGATTTCTCATAAATAGCATGAATACAATTGAAATCCCCTGTGCAAACACATGGAAGGTGATAGGATGAAGAGATAGTCTCGATGTTCCTCCAGAAAGGGATCCGCAACTAAGGGTTGTTGGCACCATATATGCAGCATAAAAGAGAGGGAGTGCCTTCAGTTGGATGATCCACTCTGCACAAAACGAGCTGATCAGTGACCTGCAAGATGGTAAGGTACCAAGCACATTGAATTTGTTATTGTCAGCAGGTTGAGCAAGAGAGGTAGGATTAGCTTAAGAGGGGCCACTAACAGGAGAGGCTTTAGCAGCAGTAGCAAAAAAGGAGCCAACGACAGCAAGCTGTAGAAGAGGTTGGATCAGTAGTAGATCGAGTGGGTCCAACAGCAGAGGAAGGAGGTTGATGAGTAGAGAAAGGTTGTTGTTGAGCAGGTGCGTCACGTCGATTTTTCTTGTGACAGACTTCCACAAATTCTTGTTCCTGTAGTGTGCTGGACTGAATCACTTCCTTCCCTTTGGCTGAAGCATTCAGCTGCGCTATTTTTCGCACCCAGATTTGTTTACGTTTGATTTGCTTTGAACATTCAACTTCTGAGTGCAGAAAAGTACTATAAGCATGGCATACTTTTGGTTTCCATTCCTATTCAACAGGTTGAGCGACAGAGACACGAGAGGTGACAATGTTTAGCTTGTCAAGGATTGTGCACTTGGTCGAGATCTCAACACAAACCCAAGCTTGGGCTAAGTTTGTTCCTTTAGCAGTGGCAGAATCCATACAAATGGGTATACCAATGGTACTGCCTAATTTACTCAGGTTGTGTGGAGTTCGTAGGCACCCATTCAAATTGGGGAATTTAATCCATGGTGGAATGGATTGAAAGTCCTCTTTCTCCAAAGGAGCAGAAAGGACCCAATGCTTGAGCACAAATGGCTCGTTGTGGATGAAGTAGGGGCCATTTTCCAAGACCCTTTGGCAGACCTCCTTAGAGCTAAATCTGAATAAGAAGAAACCACCACGAATGTCAAAAATCTCCAGGCCAGAGGTAATATTCCATTGCCTTGGGAAGATGCTTCTAACATGCCCAATCCAAGGCTTCTTGCCTAGACAATACCCAACCGAAGTAGTTTTCCACCTCTGTTCACCAACATCAATTTCATCCTCGGTGAAAGGAATGGTATATTGGGATTTTTAATCCCTCGATCCAAACAAATCGAAAACAAAAATCAAACAAAACACACGAGCACAAGATTTAATGTGGTTCGGCCTAAGCCTACATCCACCAAACGAAATCAAAACTTTCACTAATCAAAGTAAAGATTACAAAGTATTTTCTCACCAACGGATTTCTCACTTCCTCTCTACAAATCTCTCTCTAAAACTCACATATGGCATGCTCCCAACAATGGAGACTTCCCTTACTTATAAACAATAACAAGGAAAGTTTCCTCAAGCACCCAAAGAGTTGAGATTTTTTCCAAATCTGGCACATATCTAACATTAAACAATATTTTAACAAAACCATCATACAACTTCAAACAAATGTTACATATCCCTTTCGGTTTACATGCACTATTATTTCCCATAAAAATGGAGCCACCATCCAACTCCTTAAAACTAGTGAACCAATCCCTATTGGGACACACATGATAGGCACATCCCGAATCTAACAACCAATCATCACAATGAGATGCAAATGATGAACAAACCAGTAAAACTTCAACATCACTATCTTCAGCATGTGTTACATTTGCATTCGAATCCACCTTGTCCTTGTTTTTCAACATTGGACACTTAACTTTCCAATGCCCTTTTTCATGATAAAAGGCACACTCATCCATTGTAAGATTTTTCTATCAGACAATTATGACTTTCTCATTTTAGAACTAGACTTGCCAGATTTCCATTTTTCATTCACTACCAAACCTTCTAACATGGATTCGTTATTATCATGTATATCCTTCAAACAAATTTTATTATTCATCAATGCATTTGATACATCTTTATAAATAATCTCCTTTTTGGCATACCATAAGGTGGTAATCAAATGCTCATAAATATTAGGCAATGAACTCAACAATATCACTGCTTTGTCTTCATCTGAGATTTCAATATCTAAATTTTGCAAATCAACCAGAATCTTATTATATTCATTCAAATGCTCAATCATAGAAGTACTTGATTTATACTAGAACTGGAAGATCTTCTTCTTCAAATAGAGATGATTTTCAACGCTCTTAGTCATGTACTTGTCTTTCAGTTTCTGCCACAATTCCTTTGTCGAGGTTTGCTTCATAACAAAATATTTTTGATCTCTAGCAAGACAAAGCCGTATGGTACTACAAGCCATACGATTGATTCTCTCCCATTCATTAGCATTCAAATCTGCAGGTCTATCTTTCAAGGCAATATCTAAATCCTGTGAAAACAACAAATCCTTAACTTCGCATTGCACATGCTGAAGTTATTTTGCCCATTAAATTTTTAAATTTCAAATTTTATATTCGGAGCCATAGGCCTTGGCACAAGATCAATGGTCTTTGATTATGATGTAAATTCAGACATATTTTCTTCCAAAAAATAACCTCTAAATGACCAAACAACTTTAATAACTACCCAAAACACCTTCACAAAAGCATTACAAACGACTTCCAAAAATTTCAAATTTTTCATTTTTTTTACGAAGGTGTACCTAAATTTGTGATTTGTGTGGAGCACCAAAATCTGTGGTCCAGAGGACCACCAGAAGCAAAGTGTAGTAGTCTTGAAGAATCACCCGAAAGTGTTGTCTCGAAGGAGCACAATATACGTGATCCTTCAGACCACCAAACCAATTCCAAGACAAAGACAAAATAGAGAAGTGGACGAAATAGGCTAAAGCAAAGTACATTTCTCTATTTTGCTTCAAAACACACGATCCCAACCTTTTCTTCTTTTCCAACAGTCCCCACTTAACTCTGCTCAAACACGTGAGCAGCAGAGAGTTGTTTTCTTTTTCTTCAAAACACAACAGTAGGCGGAGGTAGCGATGGTTACCAATCTTTCTTTGCTTCGACTGCAATGACAAGAGAGATCTAGTTCAGCAGCAATGGCGGAAACATGGGAGACGCAGCAACACTAGGTAAAAACTCAAATCGAGTTCATATTTCTTCCTCAGCTTCTACTTTTTTCTAATTCAAAATTGAACCCCAATCGAAACGCCCAAATCATAACCCACAAAGCCCAAATCGAACAACCTAAGCTCTTGATGCCACTTGTTGGAATTTTTAATCCCCCGATTCAAACACAATGGAAGCAAAAATCAAACAAAACACACGAACACAAGATTAACGTGGTTCAGCCTAAGCCTACATCAACCAAACGAAATCAAAACTTTCACTAATCAAAGTAGAGATTACAAAGTATTTTCTCACCTACGGATTTCTCTCTTCCTCTCTACAAATCTCTCTCTCAAACTCACATATGGCATGCTCCCAACCAGGGGTCAAAAAAACGACCTGGCCGATATGCATATCGGCCGCAATATCAGCTGATAAGTTTCTCTCTCCTCCGATATTCAAAACCGTGAAAAAACCGTTAAAAACCATGAAAAACCGCAAAAAAACCGTATCGATTTTTGTTTTTTTTTAAAAAAAAATAAAATAAAATTTAAATACCGATATTTATGTATATCAGCCGATATAGTGACCGATATTCGGGACCGAATATCAGCCATATCGGCCGATAATCTTTTTGTATGGCCGATACATATCGTATCGGCCGATATTGTTCGATCTTCCAAAACCGATACATATCGGCCGATACGATATGTATCGGCCGATATTTCGACCCCTGCTCCCAACAATGGAGACCTCTCTTACTTATAAACAATAATAAGGAATGTTTCCTCAAACAAAAAAAATAGAAAGAGAAACAAAGAGGAAAGGAGAGCAAAAAGAAAAGTCCCAAAATAAGATATTTCCAGATCTAAATTCGAAAATCCACCTCTAAAATCGAGCCAAATCCTAACATCATATGGGGGTCAACAGGATTAGGCTCCATGAACTTGAGGGATAAGAAGGTTTTTTTCTCTGGCTTGAAGAGGGATTTCCAAGGTAAATTTGGCTTAGAGTAGTTGTCAAGAGGGACAACATTTCCCACAGTTGCTTGAATGTTTCCATTGTTGTTAGGAACTATCTGGTCTGAATTGACATTGTGGTTTGGAGAAGATGTGGGACCCGAGTTAGTCTTGGGGCCATTGTGGTCCACCAAAGGCTAGTTTGATTGTGAATTGACAATCACATTGTTTACAACAGGTGTAGCTTTGACTGTAGAGTCGTTGGGTGAAGTGGAGTCTGTGTCGTGCAGACTGTGCTTGCTATATCCATGCAACATATTGGGCTTGGAGGCAAAGCCTGTTAGAAACTAAAGATGGAAGTTTTTTCACAATAACAAAAGGGAAAGTAGAGGATGTACTGGTTCTATTTTTTTATTGATCAACAAACAGCCTATATAAAGGCTAATACATAACTGAAATAACATGAAAATAGGAACTACCCAACGTTCAGAAACAAACTCCTATTGACTAGGTAAACCGAAACAAACTCCTATTAACTAGGTAAACATAAACAAACTCCTATTGACTAGGTAAACATAAACAAACTCACTAACAATCCTAAAAACTAGGACAACCCAAACATGCATATTACTAATTTCCTCAACAATCCCTCCCTTAAACTGATGTTTCAGACATAGCATTCAATTTAATAAGAGTCAAACTTTGAAGCGCCATCCTTCAAATTTAATCATTTGAAGTGCAAACACCAAGTAGCTTCCTGAGCTTCTGAAATGCAAGAAATTTGAGAGGCTTGGTTAAAATGTCAGCAATCTGGTCTTCACTTCTGCATTAAATAAGATTAATGACTCCATCATTCATGAGATCCCTCAAGAAATGATACTTCACATCTATACGTTTGCTTCGACCATGTAGAACTGGATTTTTTGAAAGCTTTATTGCTGAACTGTTGTCACAATAAATCTGAGTAGGCCCATCCTCCTTGAAATGCAGCTCTTTAAGAATTTTCTTTAGCCAAATAGCTTGACAAGCACAAGCTGTTGCAGCAACAAATTCAGCTTCAGTGGTTAATAATGTGACAATAGGTTGCTTCTTTGATGACCATGAAACAACCCCTGTCCCCATTATGAAAACATACCCAGATGTGCTTTTTCGATCATCTGAATCTCCTGCATAATCACTATCCGTAAAGCCAAACAGATCTGACTTTTCTCCCTTCTTGTAGAACAGCCCAAACTCCTTAGTACCTTGCAAGTACCGGAAAATTCTTTTTGCAGATAAAAGATGAATCTCTGTAGGACATTCCATGTACCTATTAATCACACTTACAGCATGCATCATATCAGGTCTTGTTGCCGTCAAATACATTAAACTCCCCACTATCTATTTGTAAAGAGTGTTGTCAACCTTCTTTCCTCCATTATCTTTGTTTAGTTTCAAACCAAACTCAGATGGTGTATTTACAGGATTACAATTCTTCATCTGAAACCTATCCAAGATTTCTCGCACATACTTCTTTTGAGAAATAAAAATTCCACCAGAGAACTGCACCACTTCAATGCCAAGAAAGTAATGCATCATACCAAGATCAGACATCTCAAACTCAGCCATCATGGATTTCTTAAAACTTTCAGACATGGCTGTATTATTTCCAGTGTAGATTAAATCATCTACATATAAGCTAACAATAAGCATTTTCCCTCCATCTTCAATCTTAATAAAAAGTGTATGGTCATAAGGACATTTTTGAAATCCTTCCTTCAGAAAATAAGTTTCTATACGATTATACCAAGCCTATGAAGCTTGTTTTAATCCATATAGAGCCTTCTTTAACTTATACACTTTATGCTCATTGCCAAGTTTCACATAACCAGGAGGTTGATCAATAAATACCTTTTCTTTCAAATCTCCATGGAGGAATGTTGATTTTACGTCCAGCTGGAAGATAGGTCATGAGTTTTGAGCTGCCAATGCAATCACCAATCTGATTATGTCATGCCTTGCAACCGGAGCAAAGACTTCTTTACAATCAACATCAAATTCCTGTTTGTAGCCTTTAGCCACCAAGCGTGCCTTGTGCTTGTCAACTTCACCATTCTCCTTCAGCTTTGTCTTGTAAACCCACTTTACACCAATTGCTTTCTGCCCTTTTGGAAGATCATATAGCTCCCAAGTATTATTTCTTTCGATGGCTGTAATTTCAGCATCCATAGCCTTTCTCCATTTTGATTCTTTTACAGCCACTTCGAAAGTGGTAGGATCACAATCTGAAAACAGAGCAAAATGTGTAAGTGGGTCATCACCTTGGTCAACTTCAGTTATCTCATAATCAGTCATCCATGCTGGTCTTGTTCGAATACATTGAGGCCTTTGTGATTCAGCTGCAAGTGGGCTTTGATCAGCTACTGGAACATTTTGAGTGGCTTCCTGTTCTTGCTCATTCTCCATAGGCTGCTGCCATTTCTCATCATCATCAAAATCTACTGGAATATTTTGTTTAACACCATTTTCATTCCATGACCAGGTGACTTCTTCATCAAAAACCACATCACGGCTAATAACTATTTTCATGGTACTAGGATTGTATAACTTATAAGCTTTTGACTTATCACTAACACCGAGAAAAATGCATTTTTCTCCCTTATTATCTAGCTTCCTCCTCTTCTCATCTGGTATATGGGCATAGGCAATACAACCAAAAATCCGGAAATGATCTACAGCAGGTTTCCTTCCGCTCCATGCTTCCTCCGGTGTTATATTTTGAAGAGCATGTGTGGGACTTCTGTTCAATATATGAATGCTCCAATCAACTGCTTCAGGCCAGAAAATTTTTTGAATGCCACTCATTGTAAAAAGGCTTCACACAATATTCAAAATAGTGCGATTCTTCCTCTCGCATACACCATTCTGTTGGGGTGTATAAGCTGCTGTCAGTTGTCTCTTGATTCCATGGTTCTCACAAAAATTTGCAAATTCATGTGAGCTATATTCTCCACCACGATCCGTGTGAAGAACTTTTATTGGGTTGCCAACTTCTTTCTCAACAAACGCTTTATAGCATTTAAAAGCTACAAAGGCTTCAGATTTTTCTCGCAAAAAATAAACCCATACTTTACGACTATAATCATCAATGAAGGTAATTATATAACTTTTACCTCCATTAGAATGTGGTGTTATTGGCCCGCAAATATCAGAATGAACAACCTCCAATGCCTTCTTCGCTCTCCAAGATTTTCCTTGTGGGAATTGATTGCTGTGTTGTTTGATAACAACACATTATTCACAGACTTGAGAAAGAGCTGTAATTTGAGGAAGACCTGTCACCATGTTCTTCTGTTGTAGTGTTTTTAATCCACCAAAATTCAGATGCCCATAGCGGAAGTGCCATAGCCATGCCCCATCCTTCAATTGCGCTGAGAGGCATGAACGTGTGGTGTTGTGGAGGTAAAGTGGGAACATATGATTTGCCGTCATGTTAACTTGAGCAATTAAGCCCAACTTTGCATCTTGAATCTGACATACTCCATCTTTAATAGAAATCTCGTATCCCTTTTCTTGCAACTGACCCACACTAAGCAAGTTTGTCTTTAATTCTGGAACAAAAAGAACATTAGCGATAGTGTGGGTGTAATTTCCTTTGGTTTGGACTGTTACCGTTCCTTTTACCATAACAGAAACCATGGAGTTGTCACCAAACTTAACAGAGCTACAAAAAGACTCATCTAAGTCAGAGAATGCCTCCTTATCTCCACACATGTGGTAGCTGCAACCAGTGTCTAAATACCACATGTTTTGTTGAGTTTCTTCCTTCACGTGACTCACCATCAAAAGAGACACCTCTTCTTCTTTTTCTGCAAAGTTAGTGTTTTCTCCACTTTGTCTATTCAAATTAGTTTGACATTCTGACTTATAATGGCCATACCTATGACATCTGTAACATTCAACATTGGACTTGTCTGCTGATTTTGGTAAGTTGTTGAGTGGTGGCCTCCACGTCCTCTGCCTCTTCCTTGAAATTGACTCTCTTGATGCTGATGATGTTGTTGTTGGTTCCCACAATCATTGTTGTATCTGCCTCCTCTACCTCGACCTCTGCCTCTACCTTGCCCTCTATAAGCTCCTTTGGGTGTAGAGTTATTTTCTGAAAAGGCCTTCAATGCTTGTTCTTCTGTCTCTTGCTGGTTAATTTTTTGCTCATGAACCAACAAAGAACTTTGTAATTCATCAATTGAAAGTTCACTAACATCATTAGCTTCTTCTATAGAACAGACAACAAAATTAAATTTTGGTGTCAAGGATTGAAGAATCTTCTCAACAATGGTCACATCCTCTGCCTTGTCGCCATGGATTCGCATCTTGTTAACAATTGCCATCGTTCTTGAAAAATAGTCTGTAACTGACTCTCCTGATTTCATACGAAGCATTTCGAACTCCGAACGAAGTGCTTGAAGCTGCTGCCTCCTAGCCCTTGTTGTACCTTGGTACTTCTTATTCATGGAATCCCAAATATGTTTGGCAGTGTCCTTGCAAAGAATGGTTTTCAAGATTGAGCGATCAATAGCTTGGAAGAGATAATTCTTTGCTTTAAGATCCTTCAACTTCAGCTCTTCAAGCTCCGTCTTTTGCACCTCTGTCTGCACAACACCTTCTGCTGGTTCTGCTACTCCAGAAATAACAACCATCCAATATTCTTTGGACCTCAAGAAGTTCTCCATGAGCATGCTCCAATGGTCATAGTGACCATCAAAGCGTGGAATGGCTGGCTGTACAAAACTGTCGGAAGCCATCAATTGATTCAATTGAATCTAGCTGTGATGCCACTGTTAGAAACTAAAGATGGAAGCTTTTTCACAATAACAGAAGGGAAAGCAGAGGATGTACTGGTTCTACTTTTTTATTGATCAACAAACAGCCTATATAAAGGCTAATACATAACTTAAATAACATGAAAATAGGAACTACCCAACGTTCAGAAACAAACTCCTATTGACTAGGTAAACTGAAACAAACTCCTATTGACTAGGTAAACATAAACAAACTCCTATTGACTAGGTAAACATAAACAAACTCACTAACAATCCTAAAAACTAGGACAACCCAAACATGCAAATTACTAATTTCCTCAATAGAGCCAACATCCATAAGAATGGCAGGAACCACAAATGGCTGAGCTTGACCGCTGACTTGAAGCCTAAGCCTCTAGACCTCTGACTTGAAGCAACGCAAGGGGTCCCCTCAATGTTCTCCATTGAGCGGGCATGTTTGTTTGTAGTAGACTGGTCCGAACTGTTATCTGAGGGTAGGGACCCTTGGTCAAGTGAGATCCTTCTTCTAGCTTCAGTGATGAGAGAGTGGTCAATGTCTTTGGGGATGCATCCACCATTAGCAGTGAGGATTGCAGCCATAATAGTATGAATCTTCTCCTCATTGTCACCTTGATAGAAAGCTTGAATGTCAAAAGAGAAGTTGTTGATCGAAGGAGATCCCTCTGAAATATCATTGAATGTTTCAGAAGGATTATATTTTTTGTAAAGATTAGCTCTTTCTTTGCCTTGGGCCATGATTTCAAAGGGAATACTTTCATGAATGAGATGTCCCATTTAACTGCAGATGTAGCTAGCAACCAGCTCGATACATTCAATATTATCGGAGTATTTCATGTATTTCATCTTGTAGCTTTCCTGTTTTTTTCCTGCAATTTTTGCCTGGGCTCTGAGGATGTGGTCCTCAGAAGCAGCTAGAGGAAGAATAACACCATTTTTTATGGCCGAGACAAGAGTATCAACTTTCACCTTTGCTGACCAGTCGGACATGAGTGTCTTCTCTAAGTATTTGGCCTCAAATTTGTCATCCTTAGCAGGTGGAGGAAAACCCCCATTGGGTTTTGGCTTGGGTTTGGGGGATTTTTTCATCTTCCCCATGGCACAATGAGCCAGACGAAAAAAGGGAATCTACAAAACTTGAGGTTTGGGTCTAAGGATTTGGGCAACACCCTTTGAATGGATCAAGGGCGTGGTAATTAAAGGAAAAAAGGGGAAACAAACAGGATGAGGTGAATGTGGACATTTCATTTGTAAGTAACTTACAAACACTTGTTCTTTCTTGTCCATCTCCTTTGAGAAGAAAAATTAGGAAGAAGATATGGATCAACAATGGAACGAGGATCGATAAAAAATCCAAGAAATCGCAGGCGCGATGAGGCGTGTAATTTCACCGTTAGTGTTGGTGCTATTATAGTCACAAATACCATTCTCGGGATAATAACGGTGATCAGTAATATCGAGATATTTTCAAAATTTTGAATTTTTATTGGGATATTAACAAGAAAATCTCACGAAAAATATAATATTTAAAAAATAATAAAAGAAAAATAAAAGAAAAACATTAATATTGAATTTAATGGGAATTTACTAGGAATATATCGGGATATTGTCGTGATATTATCATTTATCGCAATTTTAACGCGAATTTATTGGGTATTTACTGCCTTGCCGATAAATACGCGTTATTAACACAGTAATAATATTTTGACGATAAAAAAATGGTAAATTTGAAAATAAAGCTAATATTTGTGACTATAGGTGCTGCTTAACTTCTTCCTTCAATGGAGCCAATGCGATCACGCCATGCCGATCTTCTTCTTTCTGTTGTGCCAACGAGTTCTAACTTCTAAATAAAAAACGAACCATCTCTCATGCCGTTGCCCCCTTTCCCATAACCCATTTCTATCTCTTTGAGAGACATCTCTCAATCATGCCATGCACATGGACCTATGTAGTAACCCACTTGATTCTGTTCATCAATTTATTTCTTTTCAGAAAAACATTATATTTTTTATTTTTCTAAAAAATATGAATATTTAAAATTTATTTTTATTTTATTAAATATTCTATGATTATTTGGATTATTATTTTTTGCTCAATCCTCTGTTAGCAGCTCACTCATTGTTACAACAAATTTTATAATTCAGTTCAAAATAATCACTATTATTAATCTTAACATTAATTTTTTTTCATCTTATAATCAGGGGTGGCTTGATGCAAGTTGAGGCCTAAGGCAAAAAAAATTTAAATGAAACCTTCTTGATGTTTAAAATATTATAAGTAATATTCCTCCACACATGGAAGCCTATGGAAAAATCAGGTTCTTTGCTAAAAAGTCTATCAAGGCATATTCTAATTTGAAAATGATGAATCCTGCAATGGGAAAGGATTGTTATGTAGTTATACTCCCAATCAATGCTTTAAAAACTCTATAATAGGACTTACCACTTGGAAAAGTTGCTCAATGTTCTCACAACTAATACAAACTCAACACAAAATGACATTTTTTTTTTCCAAAACAGTAAGAGGTAAAGTCGGGTTACTAGGAAAATATTAAAGAAACCACACAATTGGCAATTCTGAAATGGAGGGTTAAGAAGAAAAAAGTGGGAAACTAGTATCAGATAAGTCAATTGGCATCCATCTACAATGTGGCATGTGATTCAGTCAGTCATGACATGGAGGGTCGGCTCTGTTTTGACCACTGCAACGATTTTAAATCCATTTTAATAATACTTGCAACAGCAGAAAAAAAGATTTAAAAACAACGAGCCGACTAGAAAACTGTAAGTTTCAGGAAAATATACAATTACTGTAAGTCCACTTAGAGGCAAAACATTTCTACAATAAAAACCCAAGAAAAAACTCCAACCAATTTTTCATTTTTACCATCAAACACCATAATCCATGCAAACTTGTTCACAAGACTCCTAAATTCATAAATGGAGAAAATTAAAAAGTATTTACTATTTTAATAGAAGAACAAAGAGGAAAGGAAAAAGGGGTAGAATTTGAGAATCGGGCCAGAAAGATTATAAGAACAATATATTCTATAATAAAAAGCCACGAGAGAAAGAATGTTTGTAAGAGCTAAAAAACCCAAAGTTGCAATCAAAATTTCATCTTTACCAACAAAAGATCATAATCCTCCAACTTGAGACAATATAATATTAGAAAAATATATAAGTAATTACTATGTATATAAAAGCACAAGTAGAAGAGAAAAAAAAGCTAAAAATTGAGAATCAGACCATGAAACAGTAAGATTGCAGAAAACATACAATAGATATCCATGAGAGAACAAGCATTTCCACAATTTTAAAACCCAAAACCAATCAAAATTTGATCTTTACCAACAAAAGAACATAATTGATCCAACTTCAATATCTTTACCTTGAATAAATGAAAATGGTGCAGAGAGAGGAATAGTGAGCAGGCCGGGCGAGAGACTGAGAGAGAACGGTGAAAGGTTTTAAAGAGAGGAACGGCGAGCAGGCCGGGCGAGAGACTAAGAGAGAACGGTGAGAGGTCTGAAAGAGAGGAGTGGCGAGAGAGAGAAAAATGAGAGACAAAACAGTGAGACAGAACAGTGAGAGAGGAACGGCGAGAGAGAGAGAGAGCAGTGAGGGGAGCGGCGAGAGAGAGAAAGCAGTGAGAGGAGCGGCGAGAGAAAAAGTGCAAGAGGCGATAACATGCGTTTGGACTGGGGATAAGAGGGGGTAAGGGTAAACCACCGTTACTGTTGAAATAGAAAAGAGAGGATGAGTAAGACTCTAAGTCCTAACTCAATTAGGTCTCAGAGTCCTAACTCAATGGGGTCTCAGAGTCCTAAATGAATTCATACTTGTATTGTCTCTTATAAATATGTCTCTAATGTACATGAAAAAATACAGTGAAATAATACTTTCTTTCTCTCGTGGTATTTTACCCTTAGGGGTTTTTCCACGTAACTCCTGTGTTGTGGTTTGTGATATATGTTTCTACATGGTATCAGTCAAATCGATCATTGGGTTTATTTGGGCCTCAATTTTTTACTGACTTAGAAGGATTTTTTTCCTGGATGAAAGCAGAATCGATTTGCAATTCTTATTCTTCCAGTTTTTCGTCCCTTCAACACACAGTCTCCTGCCCTGTTCGTGACTTTCCGATCTGATCGGCAGTGCCTCCCATTTTTTGTCTGCCAGCCGCTCAACATCGAGGATCCCTACCGAATCTGATCTAGAAACCCATTGCCAGTCCAGTCAGACCTTACCGCCAGTCTAGTCAGATCTGAGATCTGGACACAGCGGCGTTGGCAGCAGACGCCAGAGTGGCTGGAGGTAGCTGCGGCAGAGAAAGGGGATTTCAGCAGGAAAGCCGAGCAGTGACCAGAACTGATTTGGGGGTTTCTCGACCAGTCCGTGTTGAACACTCAGATCTGAAGTGTGACAATCGCCAGCCAATAGCATCGCAGAGAAGAGGGGGTTGCAGATCTGAGAATAGCAGCCGCACGTCTTCTTCTGCCGGCCGAAACTCAGAGGGCCGGCATCTTCGGTTTCTGCAGACGGAAACAATAGAGGAAAGGGGTCTTCTCGGTCAGATCTGAGAACAGCAGCTACGAGCAGCGGTGTCGGCCTCACGGAAAGAGATCGGCCAGCAGAGACCTGCGAAGTGGCAAGCACTGGGGAAGAAGCAACCCAGATCTACCAGCATCCGGAGCTCAGACGTGATTTGGCTTACCGTCGTGCTCTGGATTTCACTGCCTCTGCTGTTCAGACTTCCTCTACTGCTGCCAGTTCCTCACCTGCAACTCCGGCAAGCCTCCATCGCCTGCTGCTGCCGCCCTATCAGATACAATCCTGCTGCTGCCTGAGTCCGATTTCGCTGCAGCAGTTCTCCCAAGTGACGCCTGTTCCTCCGACGCCAGCCGGTCCATCTCCGATCTGCAATTGAGCCATCACTGCTGTCTGCCATCGACCATACTGCTCTGCTGCTTCCTGCCGGCGCCTCTCTTTTGCCGGCAGATCTACTTTGCACGGCTCACGGGGTGACTCCAGTCACTTCGTAAACTGCCGGCAATCAGCTCTCGGCACATTGCTAGTTTGTTTAAAACCCAGGAGATAAAAAGATAAGCGAGGAAATAGATTAAAAAAAAAAAAAAAAATCTTATCCTTCACAATGGGTGAATCCGACTGCAATCCCAGTCTAAGATTGTCATTTGTGCTTCTCAATGCCAATAACTATGTTCTATTGTCTCGAGCGGTCACCTTATCGCTCGGTAGTAAGAGGAAATTGGGATTTATCAATGGGAAGAGTGTTTGTCCCTCTCTGGGTTCTACATCTAAAGCTTCCGCTACAGAGACCGCTCCAGCCACCGATCCTACTGCAGCTTATGATGATTGGATAGCTAATGATCAACTAGTCCGTTCATGGCTCCTTAATTCTATGGAACCACAGATTGCTGGTATTTTTACATTCTCTGATTCTGCAAAAGAGCTGTGGGAAGCTGTGACTAGTATGTATGGCAGTCGCAATAATATTACTCGGGTGTTTCAAATTCAAAATGAGATTACCACTGCGCTTCAAGGTGAGAGGAAATTTTGTGATCTTTTTGGACACATGAAGAGACTATGGGATGAATTACATTTGTATCGCCCACACACTACTGATGCACAGACTCTCATGCAACGAGACGAAGAGGATCAAGTTTTTTCTCTTCTTCGTGCTTTACGGCCTGACTATGAATATTTGCGGAGTAACATACTTATGACAGATCCGCTGCCCTCAGCGATTAATGCTTGCGCTATCATTCAACGTGAAGAAACGCGTCATGAAACTATGTCTTCTGCTATTCCGCTTTCCTCGGCGTACCTTGAACCAAGTGCACTTCTTACTCATAAGAATGACCGCAGACACTTCTCTGAGTCTGAGAAGAAGAAAGTTATTCCGAATAAAGGAAGAATTCGTTGTGAACATTGTGGAAAGATTGGGCACCCTAGGGATCGTTGTTGGTCGTTGCATCCTCATCTCAAGCCTAACTTTGAATCCAAAAAGAGAGACAAGGCTCATATCGCAGACACTTCAACCACTCTAGATCAGTTGAGTCAGATTCTAACTGATCTCCGTAAGTCTCTGCCTCCTCCAAGCACGTCTTCTTCGTCTCATACTGCAGGTAACCTTCAGGCTTTCATTGCTTCACAATCTAATGGGCATCCTTGGATAATTGATTCTAGAGCCACTGACCATATAGCTAATTCTTCGTCGTCTGTGTTGGATTTTTCATCATTGTCTCGTAAACACGATGTGTATCTAGCCAACGGATCTATGGTTCCTGTGGTCGGCAGTGGTAAAATTGATTTTTTTTCAAATAGCATCCCTTCTACTGCTCTGGTTGTTCCTTCTTTTCCAACTCAACTCCTGTCTGTTGGAAAACTTACTAATGCTTTGAACTGTGATGTTATTTTCTCTCCTAACTCTGTCGTCTTTCAGGATCGAACGTCCAAGAAGACGATTGGTGAAGGCATATTTTCCAATGGTCTTTACATGTTACCTTCTCCTCATAAGGTTTATCATGCCAAGGACCGTGTAGCGGGTCACCTACTGCACCAACGGCTTGGACATCCTTCAAGTCGTATTTTGTCTTGTCTTTTTCCGTCTGTTTCTATTCCATCTAATGTTTGTGATGTTTGTCAATTTTCAAAACAATCACGGTTACCATTTGCATCTACTACTTCTAAGTCTCTTGCTTGTTTTGAACTGATTCATTCTGATGTATGGAGTGCTCCCATTGTTTCTTATGATGAATTTAAATATTTTGTGTTGTTCATTGATGATTGCACATGTGTTACTTGGTTATACTTGCTCAAATCTAAAACTGAGGTGTTATCTGCTTTCAAAGATTTCTACAACATGGTCCATACTCAATTTCATGCAAAGATTCAAATTCTTCGCTCTGACAATGGAACTGAATATGTCAATGCTCTTTTCGCTGATTATACTCACAACAACGGTATTATTCATCAAACTAGCTGCGTGGGTACGCCACAACAGAATGGTGTGTCAGAACGGAAAATCGTCACATATTAGAAACTGCTCGAGCACTTATATTTCAGATGCATATTCCTAAGACGTACTGGTCTCATGGCGTCTTGACTGCTATCTATTTGATTAATCGACTTCCTAGTCGGGTTATTAATTTTCAATCTCCATTGGAAGTATTGAAGAATAGACCTCTTGACTTGTCTCACCTACGTGTGTTTGGGTGTGTCTGCTATGTTCATCGCCAGAGTATTAATCATGATAAGTTTGATGCCATATCTCTCAGGTGTGTTTTCTTCGGTTACTCTTCCACACAGAAATGGTACATTTGTTATGACCTCTCATCTCGCAAGCTTCTTGTATCACGTGATGTCCAATTTGTTGAATCTGAACCATATTTTCCAGCTCCTGGTGACTCGGGGAATCGGTTCCAAGGGGAGTACTTGTCTGACTTGGTACCACTTCCTACTGTAACTGATGATGTTTCCTGCCATAGACATACTATGATTCTCCCTCCAGATAACCACCAAATGTCTACAGCAACTGAAATATCGACAGCTCCTACTGAGGCTATATCTCCAGAGATCCAGCCGATTTCTACAGCAACTGAAATACCGGCTCCTCCTCTGCCATTACGTAGATCGAGTAGAGAGACTTGTCCTCCAAAAGGAATGAAAGATTTCTTCACTTACCATGTTGTATCGTACCCAATGGAAGCTTCTCTGACATATGTTAATGTTACTCAGTCACATTTGGCCTTCTTGAGTGCAATGTCTAGTGAACAAGAACCAAAGACATTTCGTGAAGCTAACTTTATATCTGTTTGGAGACTGGCAATGAAAGAAGAATTGCAAGCACTTGATGATAATAAAACTTGGAATATTGTCAAATTGCCTCTTGGAAAAAAGACTGTTGGGTGCCGTTGGATATACAAAATCAAGTATAAAAGTGATGGAACTGTGGAGCGATATAAGGCGAGACTCGTTGCCAAAGGCTTTACTCAAACATATGGAGAAGATTATACAGAGACTTTCGTACCTGTTGCAAAGATGAACACTTTTCGACTACTTCTCTCCTTAGCAGTTAATCAGGGTTGGGAATTATCTCAAATGGATGTGAAAAATGCTTTCTTGCATGGTGATCTAGAAGAGGAGGTGTACATGAGTGTTCCACCAGGTCATTCACAAGAATCCAAAGTTGGATTTGTGTGTAAGCTAAAAAAGGCCATATATGGACTTAAGCAATCTCCCCGTGCGTGGTATGCTAAGCTCAGTTCTGTTCTATTGAGTAATGGGCTTCAAAGGAGTGCAGCTGATTCTTTTTTGTTTGTAAAAAAAGGTGCATGTGGCACAACTATTGTTTTAGTCTATGTTGATGATATAGTGATCATAGGCGATGATAAAAATGAAATTAGAATGCTTAAGACTCTACTGCACAAGAGATTTGCCATCAAAGACCTTGGAGTGTTAAAGTATTTTCTTGGATTAGAAGTTGCCTACTCGAAGAAAGGAATATTTCTCACTCAAAGAAAATATGTGCTGGACCCGTTGCAAGATATTGGAAAGATGGGAGTTAAACCATCAGATACTCCAATTGACAGTGGAGGTAAGCTTGATAATAATGGTGAATTGTTATCTGATATTGGTCAGTTTCAAAGGTTAGTTGGTCGATTGATTTATCTAACGACTACTAGGCCAGATATTTCTTATGCAGTCAGTTTAGTCAGCAGATTTATGCCCTACAGTTACTCTCATGAATGCTGTCAATCGAATTTTACAATATTTGAAGGGTTCTCCAGGAAGGGGAATATGGATGCGGAAGAATGGAAATAGTTCCATTACTGCTTACACTGATACTGATTGGGCAGGTTGTCCGGTTGATCGACGATCTACAACAGGATATTGTACATTTGTGGGAGGTAATCTGGTAACTTGGAAAAGTAAAAAACAGAGTGTTGTTGCAAGATCAAGTGCAGAAGCAGAATATCGTGCAATGGCTTTAACCACCAGTGAAGTTATTTGGCTTCGGTTCTTATTAAAAGATTTGGGTTTTGGTTCTAATCAAACAACGCAAATGTTTTGTGATAATCAAGCTACCATTCACATTGCTTCAAATCCGGTGTTTCATTAGAGAACCAAATACATTGAGGTGGATTGTCATTTTGTTCGAGAAAATTTGCAAGCTAATATTATTTCTACTTCGTTTGTTCGCAGTGATCAACAATTAGCAGATATCTTCACAAAAAGTCTCTCCGCTGTTAAATTCCAAGATATTTTATCCAAGTTGGGCTCAATCGACATTTTCGCACCTACTTGAGGGGGGAGTGTTGAAATAGAAAAAGAGAGGATGAGTAAGACTCTAAGTCCCTCAATAGGTCTCGAGTCTAAATGACTCATACTTGTATTGTCTCTTAGAAATATGTCTCTAATGTACATGAAAAAATACAGTGAAATAATACTCTCTTTCTCTCGTGGTTTTTTACCCTTAGGGGTTTTTCCACATAACTCCTTTGTTGTGGTTTGTGATATATGCTTCTATAGTTACCCTATTCCGGTAATAAGGGAGTGAGGGTAAAAATTTGAATTACATCTCTTATCTCATTTTTGAATACCCCTTTGGAAGTTGGGGTATTCATAATACCCTACCCCTCAATACCCCTTGCCTTCCTCTCTTTATCAATTAAATATAATAAAATTAAAATATTTCAAAAATATTTATATTATATAATTAAAAAAATAATATATTTCAAGTAATTAGAAATTTAATTTTGTTTGAAATTCATTTTAAAAATGTGTCAACATTTTCAACATGATTCATTTGGATGAGGGGTAAATTTTATGGGGTTACCCTTGAGTAGGGGTAACTGTAAACAAAAGGTAAATTGACATATTAACAATTTTATGAGAATTAATATTTTTTATTAAATTTATATAAGTATAAATAAAAAAAAAATTTTAAGAAACATAATTGTCAAAATATCCTATTTTTAAGTGGTGATTCTATCGAATTTGGATAAGGTCTTGAAACTCTAAAGAGTTTGAGGTTCATCATAATCTCTTTCGGAGTAAATAGCAATTTATTCTCTTAGAAGTTTATTTTAAAAATGTGTCAACATTTCAAACATGATGCATTTGGATGAGGGATAATTTTACAGGGGTATTCGGGAGTAGGTGTAACTGTAAGCAGGGGTAATCTGACATAACAATTTTATAAGAATTAATAATTTTTATTTAATTCATTAATATAAAAAATAAAAATAAAATTTTGTGAAACATAATTGTCAAAATGTCTTATTTTAAGTAGTGATTCTATCCAATTTCGAAAGGGTCTCGAAACTCCAAAAGAGTTTGCGGTTCATGGTAATCTCTTTTAGGGTATTAACAATTTATTTTGTTGAATGTTTATTTTAAAAATTTGTCAATATTTTCAACGTGATGTATTTGAATGAGGGGTAAATTTTGTAGGGGTTACCCTTGAGTAGAGGTAACTGTAAGCAGGGATAACCTGACATATTAACAATTTTATGAGAATTAATATTTTTATTAAATTCATATAATATAAAAAATTATAATTATAATTTTTATGAAGTGATATGTGATATTTTTTATTCATTCATTGGGATTAAATAATAATATCAAAAAAATTCTTCAATTATTTTTTTTAATGTAGAATGCAAGTGTTCATTTTAAATTATAATTATGAAAATAATTATAAAGAATAGATAATAATATTATAAGTTATATTATTAGAATTTACTGCATGAATATTATTTACAAATTATGTTTTATAAATTTTTTTAGAAAATATTAATATATCAGGTTATCCTTACTTATAGTTACCAAAAAAGATTTTTTACCCTTAAGATAAGCTTTAATTTACCACTATAATTACCAAACATGACAAAGGTAATCCTAGTTCAAGGGTCACCCCTACTCAAAGGTGACCCTTACTCAAATAACCCCTCTAAAATTTACCCCTCATCCAAACACAACCATAGGGTTTTATTTATCTATATTAAGAGTTACTTGTGTGTCAGTTTTGACTTAGGAGAAATCTCCGCATGTTAAATCGGGGCCTTAGGCAATCGCCTAACTCGCCTTACGATCTAACCGACCCTGCTTATAATAAAACTGTTCAAAATGAAACCGTAAAAATATTCAATTATTTATTTTATTTTTTCTTATTAAAAATATATTGCTTTTGTTATTCGATTATATATGAGATAATAAGTATGTCACAACTCAATATATTTTAATAATATTTAATATCTATATTCTATAACCTTAATTAAATTGTACTAACTCAATTTATAAAGGGGTTATTGTGTTTATGTCTCATGATCTTCTAATATTTAATAATTATTAATTTAATATTATTTGTAATATAATATTAAAGAGAAAGATGTGACAATTTCAAATAAAGTTGAATGTCAACGAGTACGTTTTTATTACTCCCGCGAATGAGTACACATACACGCAGCGTCGAATTTTAGTGTTTTCGTTTAAATATTTGTATTTTTTTAAAAATCTATATTTAATGATTTCTATTAGTTCTTATCCCCACAATTAATGAGACACGTTGGATTGATTCAGGTCACGCTTCAACAAAACCTACAAAACCCTCGTTTCTTCCCCCTCGCCTCCGTTCCTCCAAGCTGACGAAAACCGCTAGCAGTCTCCAGTCGGGAGAAGTTCTGTCCACTTCCCTATCGCAGGAAAAGAGAGTGAGGTCAGATCAATGCGTTATTTCTTTTCCTTCTTCAATTACATGCTCTAATCTTAGATTCATCTTCTTTTGTGATTTTTTGCCCTTCTATCAACTGATTTTGTTGTACTAGGTGGTATATAGATTTGATGTAAGCACTTGAACGCGTAGGGTGTGGTTGAATCACTATTAAAATTTACCCCAGTTGGCCATCTCTCCATTTTCTTTCTCCAACTCTTCGATGAAACATTTAGCTATTAAACTGTTTCTTCTCCTCCACTGTCACTAGTAAACACCAATGGGGCAATGTAAAAAGTGGAATTTATTTACCTTGACTTTCTCCCCTTTATTGCTGGTCCACTTTACACTTGCCCCACATTCAAATGGCAATTAAGAAAATATGCTCAATCCCAGAGAATTTTTTTAGGTTGATCTGTTTGGAGAGTTTAAGTAGGAATTGGATGAGAATCAGTTGTCATTTGATTACTTTGAAAGTATAGGATTCAATTAAACAGCTTGCAAGGGTCAACCAGGTAAAAATTAACGTGTCCAACTGTTCAAAGCAGGTGATTAGACTTGGAGGCATGTTTTACCTGGTTCTTATGAAATAGAAATTGGCCAGTTCTTAGACCGTAGACTGGTTCTTAATTAGACAATACTAGAGTTTGTCAGTTCCAGTCGAATTTGTTTAATACACGTGGGTGGTCCAATATTAAAACATTGGTTTTATTAAATGTGCTCTCTATGTCTATCATCTGTCTGGATGTCTCTTGTGCATGTTCGTTGTTACGTTTTGCTGAGGAATTAGTTTATGCTTATGCATATAGGGTATGTTAAGGTTTATTAATGCTTGGGTTTCTTTTTTTCCTTTTTTTGGTTTTCTTGTAGTGGGCAGGGGAAGGGTCTATAAAACAAGAAGAGGAAATAACAGCTACTGATAATAGGATTAGTACTACCATCACTACTACTAAGATTAATACTATTGCCATTGGTGTTTAAATTAGAGGATGAGTGAGAGGTGTATTCCACTATCAACATAGCCTTGCCATTTCCTTTGTCTTGGTCAATTTCTTTTGAGTTTGAGGTGGATCCTAGCACCCTAGAATGCGCAGTGGTGGGTGGCCTTGCATCTTAGTGGAGAAGGTTTGGTTGAAGTTCAATAGTTGGTACTCCAAATATGGCTCCTAGCTTCTGTGAATTGGCTCTGGTTTTAGATGGCTTTTTTTTTGACATTCGGATGGATCTTGCTTATACATTTACATAGGCGATTGGATTGATGCTTTTCTACCCAATATCCCATTCATGTTGGAACACAAACATTTTGGAGATTGATTTGGTTGGAGAAAGTGGCAAAGTTATACCTTACTCTTTTATTCTTATGATTTTCTAAACTGCCTTGAAATTCTTTGTCATTTGGTTAGCTTCTTTTCCATTTTGCTCAAATATCCAATCCACTATCATTTGGTAGGTGTAGAACTCAAGTGGGTTTAGCCCAAGTCTTGGTGCAACTTGATTTGAGATTGGCCTTGGGCCAAAATTTGAGGGCCCAATTCAAAATTGACTTTAGCCCAAACTTGAGATCGACTTGAGCAGATAGCATATTATGAACTTCAATATACGTAATGTAAGAACATATAAATTAACATGTGCATATGGGGAGGCATAAATTACTCGTAACAAGAATCTGTCGGAGTTTAATTCCCACCCTAGAATTATGGTTTCATTAAACATGGAATTCTTTGGAGGATTTTAAATTCCAAAAAAGCCAATTCAATCAAAGAATTCTAGGTTACCAAAAAGCTTTAAGTCCAAACCCTAGCCCTCCCATCCCCCACCTTGCCTACTCCTCATCCCCGTTCTTTGCACATTGTGGGTCATTTTGTCCACCTTCTCATTGTGTCTCCTTCTGCTTTTTCTTCTCCTCCTCCTCCTCTTTGCTTCCTCAATTTTTTTTTGCCTCCTCTCCTCCCCCTCCCCCTCCCCCTCCCCCTCCCCCTCCTCCCCATTTTTTCTACGTTTACCCTCCTTTTACTTCTTCTAACTCTTTTTCTTCTCCTTCTAATGTAGCGGAAGTGGGGATGAAAATCAAATTAAGTCAATTCCGACGATAATCGGACCATACACTTGAAGGAAGGTTCACACACGTGCAAATGTGTTTTAAGTTAAACACGTGTGGCAGTCACAAGGGAATATTATGGCTGAAATACGAATGTAAGAAAGGGAAAGAACTGAAAGGGGAAAAAGGGATAAGGAAAGCATGCGCTTTGTATTTGTCATTGGAGTCGGCAAGGCCTTTTTTAACGGTGTCATGAAGCTCGGTAACTGAATCAACCAACTCATTGGCTATAGCATTGGTGTTCGGCAGTGGAGGTAAGGCCACGAGGTCTAAAGTGTGATTAGGCACCTTAGAATACACAATCTTGAATGGAGGAAGTCCTGTGGACCTGTTAGGTGAGGCATTGTATGCAAACTCTGCTTGAGCAAGGGCAAGATCCCACTGGCTCGGTTTCCACCCGAAAGACATCTAATAAGGTTGCCAACAGTGCAATTCATAGTCTTCTTACAAGGGATGAAATGTGCCATTTTGGAGTACCGATCAACTACCATGAAAACAGAATTATTGGCGCGCTGGGTACGAGGAAGACCCAAGACGAAGTACGTAGAGAGATCAATCCACAGGCCGTCAGGCGCAGGTAAAGGAGTATATAATCCAGTGTTCTGTGAAGAACCTTTTCCTTGCTGACAGATAAAATAGCAACGAATATAGGAAGTGACATCACGTTTCAAAGAAGGCTAGTAATAACGGTCTTCAACAAGAGAGATGGTTTTATCACGACCCATATGACCATCGAGGCCACCTCCATGAAGTTCGTGAATGATGTGATCACGAAGAGAACCTTAGGGAATACAGAGGCGATTCCCTTTAAACCTTCATGAAGCAAGAAATCCTGCGTATCACCCTGACTGGTGGAACACTTAGCCCATATTTCAGCAAAATCTGAATCATCAGGATAAAGCTCTTTTAAATAATCGAAGGCCACAATCTCACTGCGCACAGTGACAAGTAAAGAAGAACGGCGACTTAGTGCATCGTCAACTTTGTTTTGTTGTCCCGATTTATGTTTCAAAATGAATGTAAATTCCTGGAGAGTAGTGATCCCAACGAGCATGCATACGATTGGAGGAAGAATTGCTTTGAATGAACTTCAATGCTTGATGATTTGAACATGGTATGAACTCACGTTGAATGAGATAATGCCTCCAATACTTTAAGGATTGGACAACGGCATAGAGATCCATTGCATAAGTAGTCCATTTGCGTTTGGCATCTGAGAGCTTTTACCCATAATAGAAGCATCACAATCAACTTGAAAGAGTTTGTCAAAGTTGGGTAAGGAAAGCACACGGGTTGTGGTCAACTTTTCTTTCAAGAGGGTAAAACTCTTGTCGGCGTCATTAGTCCAGACGAACGTAGAATGCTTGAGGCAATCTGTCATAGGGGCTGCAATGGAGCTGAAGTTACGAATAAACGCCTATAAAAGGAAGCAAGGCCATGAAAACTGCGTACTTCTTGAATAGAACGAGGGACGGGCCAATCTTGGATTGTCTGAATTTTTGCACTGTCCACATGAATACCAGAGGCAGAAACAACATATCCCATAAAGAGAATCTTCAGTCATAAAGTGACACTTCTTAAGATTAAGGTACAACGTGTTGGCTTTAAGAACATTGAAAACCTCCCGCAGGTGTGACATGTGAGCATCCGAACTGCAACTATAGATGAGGATATCATCGAAATACACCACAACAAACTTGTCAATGAAAGGCTGCAGGACTTGATTCATCAGCCTCATAAAAGTACTAGGTGCATTGGAGAGACCAAAAGGCATAACAAGCCATTCATAGAGTCCATCTTTGGTCTTAAAGGCGGTTTTCCCTTCGTGAACAGGCCGGATTCGGATTTGATGATAACCACTCTTAAGATCAAGTTTGGAGAAGATAACTGAACCAGAAAGCATGTCAAGCATGTCATCTAAACATGGAATAGGAAAACGATACCTAATGGTAATTTTGTTGACTGCTCGACTGTCAATGCACATACGCCATGAACCATCTTTCTTCGGCACAAGCAAAGCCGAACTGCACAAGGGCTCATGCTAGGGCAAATCAGACCTTTGGCTAATAGGTCCTCAACTTGTTCCTGCAAAATGGCATGTTCTTTGGGGCTCAACCTGTAATGTTCAAGATTGGGAAGGCTAGCTCCAGGAACGAAATCAATATGATGCTGAATATTGCGCATAGGTGGAAGAGAATCCTGGGTGTCTGAAGGTAGAAGACAAGACAACTCATCCAATAGGGGCTGCATCTGTGGAGGAACATCATAAGTATCCTGTGGGGCAGGACTGACCATAAGCGCATAAATACGGCCTGCTTCTCTGGAATCTTTGATGATGTCATCGGAGATGAGGCATGTGCGTGTCTCACGTGACTGCTGTAAAGGACGTGTAGGAGAAGCCAAAATAATCTTCTGGCCATTGTGCATGAAAATATATGTATTGGAATTGCCATCATGTAAGGAGTGAACGTCAAATTGCCAAGGCCGACCAAGTATCAAGTGCCTGACATTCATGCGAAGCACGTCACATAGAACTGTATCATGATACTTACCAATAGAGAAGGGAACCTCACATTGAGAGGTGACTTGGTGGCGACAAGTATCATCAACCCAACCAACATAGTATGGATTGGGGTGTGGTTGAACCGGAAGTTGAAGCTTATCAACCAAAATTTGAGAGACCATAATGTCGCAGCTACCATTGTCCATAATAAGAGAACAAATTTGCCTTTGACGGTGCATGTAGTGCGAAAGATGTGTTTGCGCTGTGGCTGATGCGGCACATGCGGAGCAAGTAAGAGTGGGCGAACCACAAGAGAGCAATCAAGCTCTTCACCTAGATCACCAGTATATGGTTCTTCATCAACTTGATAGTCATCCGCTATCTCATTATCATAAGGATCAATAGGATCTTGCTCGGGTGTCTCAGAGTCAATCAATGCCAAACGATTGCGACACTCATGTGATCTATGGCCAACTTTGCCACACTTGAAGTAGTTGTCCATGTTTGGGCGAGAATAAGGGTTTGAGGGTGAGGATGATTGACTGGGTTGACTTTGTGAAGGGTAGGTGGAGCGTTGGGGGTGGTGGACGATTATTATTGTATGGGCGGGAATTATTGGATGATTGGGGTTTAGAGTATCGGGAGTTGGGGTTGGGTAGATGCTGGTTGGTGGTTATTATTGCGATTCTAGGAGTGGTTATAGGGGAAAGATGGGTAGGATGAGTTGGGGCGGGAGTTGGCTTGGTACCTGGGTGGAGAGGTATCAGTGAATTCTTCTACGTTTAAAGCGACACTAATAGCTGATGTCAAAGCGAAGTGGCTATGAGAAGCAAGTGCTTTGCGTATATCCCATCTCAGACGACGTAGAAAGTGGACAATCTTTTGCTCTTCTGTCTCATGGAGATCATTAAGAGAGAGAAGGCGATAGAAATCATCAACATATTCCTGAACAGATCGTGTACCTTGACAATAATCCTGAAGTTTGTTGAATAAGACCTGCGAATAATGAGGAAGCAGATACCGACTTTTCAAAAGATGCTTCATGCGAAACCATGTACGAACAGGAGCCAAATTTTGTCATGATCTGTCCTGTTGACTTTGCTCCCACCAAGAAGAAGCACCTCCAGTGAGTTTGAGGGCAACTAATGGAACTTGTTTGGCTTCAGGGACTCTCATGTATTCAAAGAAACGCTCAACCTCGGTGACCCATTCCATAAACTCTTCGATGTGGAGAAGTCCATTGAAGGATGGAAGTTCAACCTTGGGTCGATATTCATTGTTGTCAGAGGATTGGCGAGAAGCGCTAGAATTCTGTGTATTGGGATTGGGTGGGTGGAAGTTGAGAACCAGTTGCTCAACGTCCTCATCATATCAATCTTCCCGATGTGGTGGCTCTTCTTTTTTATTCTTGTCGGTGTTTCTGTCAGCAAAATCTGCAATCATTATTGTGCGGAACTTAGTGAACAATTCTTTCATCTCTGCTTTAAATGCATCGAACTGAGCGGTGATGACAAACTTATCATTATTGGATGCCATAAAAAAATTCTTTTTTTTTTTTGGATCACCGACGAGGAGCAGAGATCGTCATTCAATGCAGGAAACCTGGCTTTGGAACCACTTAATGTAGCGGAAGTGGGGATGAAAATCAAATTAAGTCAATTCCGACGATAATCGAACCACACACTTGAAGGAAGGTTCACACACGTGTGAATGTGTTTTAAGTTAAACACGTGTGGCAGTCACAAGGGAATATTAGGGCTGAAATACGAATGGAAGAAAGGGACAAAACTGAAAGGGGAAAAAGGAATAAGGAAAGCAGTGGAATAGGCAGCTTCGGGTGGCGGAAGTGGAGGATGAAAGGATCGAAGGAAGAAGTTGGAGAAGAAGGGAAGGTTGGCAGTAACTAAAAGGGACAAGTACCTGGCTGTAAGGAACAAGGAGACTGTGCGATCCAAGCTGATTGAATACCGAAGTCAAGGCTGTAGTAGCAGGGATGATTTGGGATAAAGCCCAAACAACGAAGGGGTTCTCCTCTGGGATTATGCCCAGAAATCTAGATGGCCAAGGCTGGATTAGAACCAGCGAAACTAGCCTGCAGCAAAGGCAGAGAAGGAAAAGTAAGGTAACCTCGGATATCAATCTGATTTTTCGAAAATAAGGTGTCTTTCTTCACCTTTCGAATCTTATTTATAACTCAAGCTACCGACTATTATAAGACTCCAAAACTGACTGAAATTCCACCTATGGTGGGCTTCTATCTACGGTTCTAATTCCGGAAGTTTCCTATGACTTCCACGTTAGATTCCTAGTAAAACTAGAATTCCAAAATAGGATTAACAACTAAAAATATTAGGACATGGACCCAACTCGAGATTAAGCTTGTGGGCCTTGCGTCTTGTCGACCCGTTGTGAGTACGTCTTCAAAAATCTATCAGCCACCTGTTCTACATCACCTTCTCCTCCTACTTCTTCTCTTTTCTTTCTCCACTTTTTCCTTCACTTGCTGCTCCTTTTTCTTCAACTTATTTTTCCTTTTCTTCTTTTAACATGCGCTCGTTTCTTGCTATATCTTGTGAAATAGAAATACTTTGATATCCCATTTTTAGTGATATTTGAAAGTATTGAAGATATTGTCGAGATACTATTAGGATATTCATCAATATAAGATAGGTGTTTGTGTCACTTCCCTAACCTTTTGTTATTTCCTTGACTCTTTTTTAACTTGACATTGTGCTTGAGTGGAAGTTTCTCATTTATATGTTACTGATAAGTTTATATCTATAAAAAGCGTGGGTTGGAAATCCCTAGACATGCGATGTCAAAGCCATACCCCAAGCACTTTTAACCCAATGTGGCAATGACCTTGTTTTCAAAGCGTTTTTTCTTTTTTTGAATGGTTACTTCATTAAGGGCACGAGAAGTGCTCAAAACCAACAGAGAAACAATAGCAGCACATTTTGTCTTAAACCTACAAATAACCTCATGTGGGCTCTTTGCCTCATTTCTATAAACTTTATTATTACACTGCCACCATAAACTCTAGCTTGTAGCGAAAAAGGATAACTGCCACATCAAAGAAAATCTCGGAGTCCCTTTAGCAATCATCTAGGTTAGAGCTGAGCAACTATAGAAGTCATTGTTTAAAGAGAGTCAAAGAGCCTCAAAGTAGAGTACCGAACTGAAGAGTAAAAAGGGTAGTGGGTGAAGAGATGATCAATAACTCATCTAACTTCCTTTGACTTATATTATGTACTATTGCGAACTTTTGAAGCTCCCAAATGCTCGAGGCAGAATTTCACAGTGGATGTTACTTCCGTTCACTTGATTTTTGAAGCACAGACCCTATATCTAAGGGTTTCAATGTACATGTCTAGGATTTATAATTGCACCTTTTCTTCAGTTATGTCTTTACCTTTACACCAATATAATTGGTTGAAATTGTTTTTATATTTTTGAGGTACCTTGGGTTATCTTGAAGATTATGGAGAAATTGCATTAAAAGATATAATTTGCGACCTTGGGAGAGAGGAAAACTATTATCAAGAATGTAGCAACAAGGATTTTGAGGTCAATTTGGAAGTCGAAATGTGAGCATTTGCGAAACAATGATAGCATGGTTGAATGTATGAACTGGATGGTGAGGCTGGCAGGATGGGCTTTGTGGTTTTATATATAAATTGTGGTTTCAAGATCTTCAACATCATTGGCCATTGGGAGGAGTCAATGAGAAATAACATTCTCCCTCTCTACCATAATGCATAAGGTTAATGTGGATGCTGTGGCAATAACAAGGATTTGGAAGACTGCATCTTTTTTGGGGACCGTGAAGTGAAGGTTCTTGCTATTTGAGAGGATTGAGAATTTTGGGCAATAATTTTGGGAACTAAAATGATTGAACTGGATTTATCTAATGCATGGACAAGGAAACCTCATCATTGAGGGAGATTTAGCAAATGTTATTAAATGGGCTAAAGGACAGAGGTGTCTTCCCTGGAAACTGATCACTATGGTAAGGGAGGTTAAGGAGTTGGCTTCAGAACTTGATGTATCCTTTGCTCATATTGGTCGCACTGCGAATGGCATGGTAGACTATTTTGCCAAGTTCGGAGTTGCTAACTCATTCTCAGGCGTTTTTTTCCTTTGAGTCAGAGTATCATACAATTTTTTATAGTCTTATTTTTCCAGTTCTTACTTGTATTCTCTTTCTCTCTGTCTCTTCCTTGGTTTAGTTCTTTTAGACCTGTCTATCTTTGTTATTGTTCTCTTTATTTTTAATGAAGTTTTCTGGTTACTGCTCAAACAAAAAAAATCCAGAAAAAAGATCTGTGTAAATTGGCTTTCATTATGAAGGAAATTAAGGAGTTTTGCGTGTTGCATTAAACACTTTAAAAACCTAACTAAAATATTCTATACTTGTCTCTCAGTTGTTTAGAGTAAATTTGTATAATAGTATTTTATTCTTTTTGTCTTACATGTTCTAATTTAAACTACTCAAAAATTACATTGAATCTTGTGTTGGGATTGGTTGAATAATTTGCCATATACTGGTGCTGGATTCAACACATGTACATTTAGCTATGCAAGGCTATTGTATGGACTAGGAGGAGGCATAATGTAATGAGTTGAGTTAATGAAAGGTGAGTGATTTTGGATCTCTTTTTGTATATATATATATATATGGGTAGAGTGTGAACAAGAAGTATTCAGGTGGATACTATCTAGGCCCCAAAAATTCATTTGAAGCTATCAAGGTATGATTTAAATGGCACAAAGTTCAACATTATTTGAGGGCAAAATTTTTGATGTCTTGTTTTAAGGGTGAATATCATTTTGATGTGTCAAATTTGATGGCACAAAGTTCAACATCATTTTAGGGCAAATTTTTTGATGTCTTGTTCTAAGGGTGTGCATATCATTTTGATTAGTGTCAAATTTGGAATATGACAATTCATGGAAGCACAAATATATTCGGTAGTTGGATTTATCATAAGTGGGCCCTATCATGTAATATAAAAATGGGTATTGTACACCCCATTTTTTGGTGTTTACTAGAGTTTCACACATTCTCTATATTTGTAGAGGGGGAGACTAATACAAATGTGCGTGCATGTGATGCAAAAGTTTACACAGAGAAGTCCTCTAATTGGTTCTATACTCTGTCTTCTATTTTCAAAATGACAACCATGTTCCCTCTTCTTCCACCGTCTCTTTCTCTGTTCAGAAACCTCACATGATTTCTTCACCTTTTCCAATTCCCTTCCTTGACCGACCTACTGAACCAGAGAACCTTTAATATGTGATGGACCTTTGCTTCCAAGCCACGCATCAAAATTAAAACCCAAATGCTTATTATTCTCTAATCTATGAACCCATAGTTCAAATTCATTTATCAAAGACAAAATACATGTCTATCCTCCAGCCTAGTGCCTAAAGCCATTGTGTGAAACACAAAATTCGCTGGGATGGTTTATTAGAACTTCAATTTTTACCTTTCCAAAAAAAAAAAAAACCTTCAAATTTTGAGGTTTGTTGCTTTGCATGTTATGAGTGGGTACATGGGGATTTTGATGGGCTGCTTTGCATGTTATGTGTACGTGAGGTTTGAGATGAGCTAGGGCATGTTCTTTCATAGGTGATATGAAATGGGTTCAGTTCCTGGTTCTTTTCTATCTTCCAAGATGGTTTTTTTAATATATGGATTCCACCCCTGTTGCTTGATTCCTGTTAAAAAACATTCATGTCATCAGCAACCTACTGAACAAGATCTCGAGGAGGGAGATGGAGAAATGGCATTTAGAAAGGTATTTTGACAAAAAAAAAATGTGGGTCAAAATTCAGAAATCAATATTGGTTAGGTGAGACAGATGACTGGTAGAAATCTGAGAGGAGAAGAAACAAAAGTAGAAACAGAAGCAAGCAAGAACAGTGAAGAAATGAAGAGGGGATACAAACGTCATTTAGAAAAAAAAATAAACCTAGGTGTAGGATTAAAAATCCACATCCCATTTGTTGGACTAAGGGTAGGTGCCCATGTCATTTAAATCACATGGGTGCTATCTCCTTTCTTAAAGCAACTTTCCAAGTATTTTGTTCTTATATATATATATATAAATATATATATATATATATATATATATATATATATATATATATATATATATATATATATATAGAGAGAGAGAGAGAGAGAGAGAGTATAGCTTGTTTACCAATTAAAAAAGAGTGCCAGTAGGCTTTTGAAAGTGGTGGTTGGGGATAGCAATCATGATTATGAATTCAGACAATAATGATGATATTTTTTTTCATTTTAATTTGGACCAAGAAGACTTTTTTCCAAGCGCATGTATGATACATTTTCAGGTATGAGTGGGGAAGAATCCAAGATAGGAGCTGTGATTCCAGAGTCTGTTGAAAAAGAGGAAGAGAAGTGAGGAATGGGCACTCTCAAAGAAGCAAGACCTTGAGGCCAACAAGAAGAAGAACAAGGAGAACTGGAAGCTAATTTTCCATAGAGCCAAGCAACATGCAAAGGAATATGAAGAGCAGGTAGCAGGCATAGTTTTTAATGTGATGTTCACCTGCGCACTCAGGCGTGAGGCCACTAAATGAGGTGGTGATGGGCCTGTTGAAATCTTCTTTCCTTCAATATGTTCTATCAAAAATCACCTTGATTGGATTGATCAAGCCGTATTTTTAAAGCTCTTCATCAATTAACATTGTTTTTTAATCCCTAGACTTTATGGCCTTTAGAGACATGGCTTGATCAATCCGATTAAGGTGATTTTTGGTGGACAACATATTGAAGGAAAACTCAATTCAATGGGCCTTTCACCACCCAATTTAGTGGACCCCGTGCCTGGGAGTGTACAGTAATAGTGCGCCCCAGTGTGCAGGTGAATATCTGTATAATTTTTATGCATTTATGCATTTATTTATTTTACTTTCTAGTTTCTATAATGCTTGTCTTTATCTGGTAGCTTTTTAAATGAATCATATATTCTTCTGGTCTTCATCTTTAGGAAAGGGAGTTGATCCGGTTGAAGCGTGAGGCTAGATTGAAAGGAGGATTTTATGTGAACCCAGAAGCGAAATTGCTCTTTATCATCCGTATACGGGGGTATGTTCTCTCTCTCTCTCTCTCTCTCTCTCTCTCTCTCTCTCTCTCATTCATTATGGTTCATAAGTTTTTTCCTTTCATCTGTTGTCCAGTATCAATGTCATGCACCCCAAGACTAGGAAGATTTTGCAGCTATTGCGTTTGAGACAGGTATAGACAGGTAATTGATTCTTTAGAGATAAAAGATGACATGCATTTTGTAATATGGGTGTTTTAACAGATATTCAATGGGGTGTTTCTCAAAGTTAACAAGGCAACCATTAACATGCTGCATAGAGTTGAGCCTTATGTGACATATGGGTATGTGGTTTTCATTAATAGCATACTTGCAATATAATTATGAGCTTGGTGTAAAAAAATAGAAATAGAAAAAATACACTTGGGAATGTTAAGGTTTTCATCTTATTCATTTACATGTTATTTATGTTTCAGATACCCTAATCTGAAGAGTGTGAGAGAATTGATTTATAAAAGGGGTTATGGTAAGGTGAACAAGCAGAGAATTGCCCTGACAGACAATTCTGTCATCGAACAGGTACTATATTTGTTTTGCACACGTGTTGCTGTCGTCATAGTCAATTGCCCATTCATCTAGGGTGGAATGTCTGTCCCTTTCTTCAGCTCTACCCTATTACATCATGCTTTATGTTACTCTGTTATTTATCATATTTTTGTTACTGCCTCAATCTAGGCCTTAAATGGCCTTTCTCCTCAGTTCCTTGTAAGGTCGTACACTTTAATTCTTTGTACTGATGCTGTGTGTAATTGAACCATTCTAAATGGCATTTCTCTGATCTTTTCTTCTATTAGGTTTTTACTTCATTTGTATGACATGCTATAATGTGTAATGTAGGGCTTGGGTAAGTATGGAGTAATTTGCATTGAAGATCTGATTCATGAGATAATGAAAGTTGGGCCTCATTTCAAGGAGGCCTACAACTTCCTATGGCCATTCAAGCTCAAGGCTCCCCTGGGTGGTCTGAAAAAGAAGAGGAACCATTATGTTGAGGGAGGAGATGCTGGAAACCGTGAAGATTACATCAATGAGCTGATTAGAAGGATGAACTAGCCTGTTTTATGTGAGAATTCTGTTCGAGTTTCTTTTCGGCTCTTTCCAAATACAAATGATGAAAACTTTTGTTTCTTTTCCTTTATTTGATTAGTGTTTGCAGGTTAAACATTAGTGTGAAGCAGTTTTGTCTCTTCCAATTTAGTTAGTTTACTGCTCTGTACCATCTGCTGGTTAAGAATTTATCGTGGATTTACCACATATGCGTAGGGCTTTTATATTCTTTCTTCTTCTTATTAAGTGAAGATACTATCGTGGCCTTATGAGGAACAATTTTTTTGCAAACTAAACAGTGATTTTTTGGGCATCCGCTCAATGTCACCCTGTATATGATATAGCTTTCTTAATCATCGTTATTACTACTAAGTAGTGTCTCATGTATTTACTGCTAACAGTGATTTTATTGGGCATCCTCTTAATTTCACCTGTTATTGATATAGCTTTTTTTTAATCATCATTGTTACTACTGAGTAGTGTGTCTTGTATTTATAACTGTATATATGCTTCAAGAATTTCTCGAGTTTCCAAGAGGTCATCTTAGATTGGTTAGTATTAAGAGGTGCTCATTGGTGCTTCCCACTTTTAATCGGAATATTTGGAGCAAATATTAGTAAAAGTCACTTATAGTTTAGACTGTTTGGCGTTGGTTACCAATTTTCCATTTTCTATAGAACTGTCTGATTCAAATGGATGACAAGTTTAACCCAAATGGGTTGAGTGATGACCAGGAATCCTTCTCATAAAGAAGGACGAGCTTTGTTGTCAAATTCCGTTTCATTGCAATAGGAATCTATGCTGTCTCCAGTTCAATTAAAATCTGGAATGCAACAGTTAAATTGTAATACTGAGTTATGTTTGGGCAATTTTGATTGGAATGAGACTGATTTTAGCAAAATGGGCTGTTAATTCTATTTCATTTTAGTTGGAATGGACGGAACAGTTCAAATTTTGCTATTGGGCTTTGTTTGAACCTCTTTCAGGCTATTCTCGTTGAAGTGGGCCTTTTTTCTGGCAAAACATGACCAGTTTTAGTCCTAGTCGTTTTTTTCTAATTATTTCAATTTTATACATATCAGTCTAATTTCCAACAGCAAAGATTGAAATGGGTTAAATATTTAATTTTTAGCTCTTTGATTTAAGTGGTCAAATTTATCATGCATCCTTGAATTTATGAATTCAACGATGTTTGGTGAGTTTGACTGAATTTTGAACTAAAATTAAGGTAATTTGTTATTTATCTAGTCTATTATTAATTTATAGGTTAATTTTTATGTATGTATGATAGTTGACAAAAAAAGATTGGACTTGTGTGACTGTATTTTAAGTTTTGACTAAGGATTCAAGTTCATTTCATGAGCATTTCTTACGGTTTTTGTCTAGTTGGAATTTTATTTGATTATTGTGAGAATGAAATTTAATCACCATGAATTAATAGTTGATAATCATATAAGTATGACTTAAGATCAATAGATATTCAATGGTAACTCTTTGTTTTTGTTTGTGTAGATTAGTGTAAAATGACGAAAATAGTTAATTTTGATATTTTTTAAAAAATTCTAATTTTTAATATTTTATCATATTTTAAGCTGTTTTTTAAAAATAAAATCTGTTATAGAGACAAAATTAGAATGAGCTTCGAAACAATTGTGAAAACTACGAGTATTATTTTGGAGTAAGTAGGGTGAACGAAGGACTGAATTGTCGATTTTGCTCTCGTCAAAAACTTTTATCATCGTTGATTGTAAACAAATATTCCAAAGTAGAAGTAACGGTCATTTATTGTTGTGCCAAGTTTTGAATAGAGTTGGACAGGCTGAGGTAATAATTTGCAGAGGCCCCTCTATCTTTTTACATCAATTTCAAATACTAAATGTTAATCTTGTGATTTCAACAATTACTAAAGTCTTTTTTTATCTTAATACCTCAAAAGTTGTGCATTTGGATAAGCACGCATACAAATTTTGAAATTGGATAACAGTGTATAACAGTGTCAGATTTTTTTAGACGAAATTGTCCATGTTAATTATTCAGAATTACATGTACAACCACGCAAATAACACTCAACTGCAGAACAATTTTTTTTTCATATTAAAGCACTGCATTAACTGTAAAAGCACTATATTATCAAGCACTTTAATATGAAAGCGTTATTTTATCTAGCATTTTTTCATGTTAAAGTGCTATTTAATATAGTGATTTAACAACGCACAACTCTCTCTCTCTCTATATATATATATATATATATAAGAAGACGTGAATTAAAAATTTAGATGCTATTGAAGTATAGTGGTAAAGATATTTGTTTTTCATATGGAAGTCTTGGATGTAAATCTTGTTCAACTCATTATTTTTTTTATTTTTTTGAAAAAAATAAGTAAAAACTAAGAGGTGTTCATTTGTCTGAACCTAATCTAAATAAACGGATTCGGTAAATATTATTTATTTTTTAGGTCGGACTCGGGCTTTTAGACCCCTTTATTGTTAAGTACAAGTCCAATATAGCATGCAGCTTTTATTGTACTTTACTCTTCAAAGAGCAACTCTTCTCAATTTAATGATTTTTGTGGTTTCGGATAATTCAGCAACAGCTAATAAAAAATGGGGAGTTTTTCTCTCTCTCTTATTTTCTGACTCTTTAATCTTAAAAATGTCAATCTGACCTTTACTATCTAAGTGGAGAACGTATAACTAATGCATTCCACTTATTGAGTAGGGTTGTGGGCACAGACTAATTCATAATGAGTGATTATCAAGGAATAGAGACTTCACATTTAAAATCTGAAGATTCATACTATGTTCTTGCCATTCTATGTGTATATAGTTATACCTATTTATGTTTTGAGTGCGCCTGTTATGTAGCACTTGGTAAATTATTAACTTAGTGTATCATCCTACAAAATTTCAATATAGTGTAGAGCAACTCGTGGAAATCTGCATAAAGGTTTTTGCCACAAGGAGAACCCTAAAATTCTGTCAAGGCATACATAGGACTGATACTTTAACATAACATAGTTGATAGGTATTGATGAGAGATATTAGATGTTATTTTTTATAATCAAGGTGTTTAAATTTCTTAGAACATCTGATTAATCTTTAGAAGATGTGTAAGTTTTCTTATCCATACATACTGAGTAAATCTATGAGAAGTGACTTTTTAGAGTACGCTGAGAATCGAACTCAGGACTCCTAATTCATGAGAAGAGTTTTTGGCCATCATTCTAACTCCTTCGAATTATATTAGATCCATATTAATAGATATTTTCAATATTGTATGGGCCAAGTCGATCGATCGATGTTTTCAAATTTCATATAAGAAATTGATGTATGGTACAATATAGACCTATAGAGATATTTTATTCTTATAATTATTGAACATTATATCACCTGATAAACTAGCGTGCAGATCATTCTACTGAGGTATCTCTAGGCCTGAAATTCAGATGAGTTGAACCAGATTTTAATAAACCCAACTCAACCCATATAAAAAATTATTAAATCCGACCCAATTCAATCCCAATTCCTTACTTAGATTGCTCAATCAAACCCAACTTGAATTGTTGACCCGACTCAACTCGAGTGTTGACTTGAATTATTGCCTGACTCAACCACAATGCTATATTAAATTTTTTAAGTAGGTCGAATCAGATCAATTTTTAAAAAGTTTAATCCGGCTCAACTCCAATTTAATTCAATTTTTTTTTTCTTCAACCAAATCCAACCTACTGAATTTTTCGAGTCAACTCATACAAGTCGAGTTACCTCTAGGTATCTCATTAACTAATCATGAGTTTTCCTTTTCTAATTTAAAAAAAATAAAAAATATTTATTTTATAAAATATAAATACATTTGATAACATCAACAGTGGTATTCCCTTATCCAAGCCACTTCTTCCAATTTTCAGACGTCTTGATAAGGCTTCTCCTGTCGAGAGTTGAGACCCAGTTTAAAGATACGTGGCTAGTTTGCATGAACGCACGTAGTGCATGCAGTAATTATTTAATCATCCTTCCTGAGCAAAAGAGGAGAAAGCCAAGGGCGACTGAAAGAGCGAAGATGGAAGGAAAAGATGCGAGGGAGGAGATGAAGGAGAGAGATGGAAGCAAGGGCGAGGATCGGCTTGCCTTCGTTGATCCGACGGTGAAGAAGTTGCTTCGACAGGCGATCTCATCAAAGGGAGGAAGAGATGTAGAAAAAGGAGAGGCGAAGAACGAGACCCAGAAGCCTGATGATGTTCTTGTCTTTCATCGATCTGTACATAAAACTGACTGCCCTCTTGAGTGATTAGTCTCTCTCTCTACTCTATGGTCTTGTTATCCAATCAATTTTCACAACTTACCAGTTACTAGTGGTGTAGTTTGTCGTTATTTTCCTTCTTTTATTCCATGCCGTGTGGTCTTATCTTTCCAAACATAAAATGCTTAGGTCCTTGGAAGTATTTAGTGTTAGAAAATCATGATTTGATAATAATTTTGAAGTAATCTTACTCTAAAAATATAGTTTTTTGCCCTCAAATGTTATATAACATCATAACATCATTGATTTTTCAAATAAAACAATGTGGACATTTTTGCTCACATTGCAACTATCCTTTGCTTACGTCTAGTAACTGCACATGTAACTTGATTTGATACCATGTTAAAAATCATTCTTTGATAATATTTTTGAAGTAAAACTCACTAGCTAGTCATTTAGAAAATGTTGCTTCAATATTTATATAAGAGACATTGTTGTTTTTTCAAATTACACGATGTGACTCTCTTGCCACTTTCTATATAAATTAAATTATAGACCTTAGAAAGGTTTTCAATAAAGTTGTAAAATCTAAATATACAAGTCAACTATAAGATATAGTTTGTTGGCTTAAATGATGATATTGATCTTGAAAATGTTAGGTTAATCAGAAAGAATTAAGTCATCATATGTGGAGAACTAAAATGTAGGATGTTTTAAAATTTTCTTGTGTTTAAAGGATTTGGACTTCTCACGGTTGTACCCCGGCCTAAACTCAGCCCCGGACTAATCCGAACTTGTCATAGAACAAATTTAACAGCCTTAGGCTCGGGCTAAATTTGAGCCTAATTGGCTAAGCGGTCGGGCTCCAGAAGCCCATAAAAGCCTTTGTCCATTTTCTCTTTTTAAGAATGATTTTTGAAATTGATTAAAAATTTAACGGTTTAAGTTTGGAAGAAATAGAAAGAATGAGTTATATGTGAATTAATTTAAGTTCAAAATTCAATTTATAATTACATTATTTTAGTAGTAAAAGTTATCCGTCGAGATATATTATGATATAGTGTTAGAAATTAAATTTTACATTCAAATTTAGTACATTTATAGTTCATCACAAAATTAAAATTTAGATTTAAATGTAGTGTTTTTCGATCTGAATGATTAAGTTTCTATAGTCTTAAATGACATAATTTGAATTTTATACTTTTTTTCAAATGGGTAGATTTGATTTCTACCCGTTAAGTCCAATAGACTCTACGTGGGTTTAAACTTTTAGATATTGAAATGGGGATGAAATCTTTTTGAATGAGTGAGTTTTTGTTGTCCCTTCCCTATTGGAATATGATGACTGGGGTTACAATAAGTTTCTAGTGCTTTTAGTCTTAATTTATGTAATCAAACAATAAAAAAAATCTCTTAAAAGAATCATTTTCGTGAGACTTTTTGAGAACAAAGAATTGGAAAACCTAAGTTCACTTTGATGGGTGGGTTGGAAGACCTTTACTAGAGTGCTATAAAATTTCACAATAATAGAAATTATATTTTTTAAAATTTTCAAAATTTTATATTTATATAACAATATTAATTTATCGAGTTAGACCAATATATTTTATTATTTGTGTTAAATTGAGCACGGGTGTAATTCACGAGGTGTGAAGAGGAATTATTCATTAGATCTAGTGTGAACTCCACAACTCAAGATTCTCGTGAGAATTGGTTTTAGGAGATTATTATTATTAATAATATAATAAGCAGACACAATAATTTGGGATAACACTGATTGGGGGTTTGGATTTGAGTTTGGGTTATCAATTATCAATTTATTAAATAAATTAGTCTGATTGGATAAAATTTAAGTTCAAATTCAGTTTAATTTAGTTTGAGGTTATCCATTTATCTAACTCAAATTGATTAGAATTTATATAGAACTATTTAGATATTCGGCTCATTTTTAAAACAATATTGAGTTTATTTATCGACTCATTTATCCATTTAATTAAATAAATTGACTCACTTAATCAATCTAAACTCATTTATTCAGTTAAATATTTATCTCATTTTAAAAAGTTATATAAAATATGAATATCTACCTATCTAAAAGAATTATAAAAACGTGCCAAATGATGGTTCACACACCCCTTATATTAGATAAAACAAAAATCTAATGTGCAGAATAATATATGAGTCAATGTATATTTGTCACATCACTGTTTGACAAAGTATTTGTATGTAAACCAAAAAATATGAATCTTTAACATGTATAGAGGAACATATAAATATCATGTTTGCATGACAACGAAATTATTTTAACATTTGCTCAAAGTACTAATCTCATGGGTGCATTGATACTATAATATAACTTGAAAATTCTTATTATTAAAATTACAAAACTTACTTTCTTGTTAATGTTGTTATTTTCTTTGAGTTATATTAAGGAGATTCTTCTAGCGAGATTCAATACCAAGACTATTTCTCAAATGAGTTTAGCATTAGAGACTCCGTGACCAGACGAAGACACATGAAGGCTAACTTCAATGTCAAAATTGGATGGCCAAACTCGGAAGAGAGGTTCTGGATGCGTAGGAGTTTCCGGAATGCACAAGAAAAATCCAAAATAATACGGAAAGTTCTGGAAGTTCAAGGAGATTCTAAAAGGTGCTAGAGAATTATTGAGTTCTCTAGAAGATTCTAGAATAATATAGAATTTTCTAGTATAATATAAAAAATGTGCAGAAGTCTGTAGAGTTTTCTAGAACTTTATGGAGTCTTGAAATAGTGCCTAAACCATTCTAGGCTCATGTAGAAAAGTTTCAGAGGGTGTGGAAGCTTGAGTATATGGAGAATGGTAGGAAAATATGTATGATATTTTATACTGAGAGTTCTAGAATAAGAACTTTTATGTGGTGTAGAATGATTCCAGTGGCACATTCCCAACCACACTTTGTCTATGGCCTCACCTATATAAAGAGGTGAGTGCCTCATTTACAACCAACCCTCAAGCTAGTCAAAGTGATCTTGCATCGACTATAAAAGCTTATAGCCCTCAAGTGTTTCTTGTACTTCCTTTGAATTCAATAGAAGTTCATGTAATACCCTAACCCGAATTAGGTGTAATCCGTATGATAAATCATACCTTAACTGATTAATCTAAAAGATTAGGGTTAGGGCTTTGAGAAAAGCCCAGGTTCGGCCCAATCAGAGCTCAAAAGCTCAGTGATCTAGCTCGTCTAGTTGGAAGGGCAAAATGGTAATTTACCATTCTTCGATATTATTTTATTATTTATACCATTGCTCGATTGTTTTGAGTCGGATGAGTTTTCCTTAATCAAAGATTTTGATGTTTTAATGCGATTTTCAATTATTTTCAGATAATGATATTTAAAATCGCCTGAAAAGACCCCAAGAAAGGGAAATAAATATTTTTAAAAGATTTCGGAAATAAGAAAATTTTGAGACAAGTATTTTATTTTAGACCATTTTAGTACGGACTCGTTTATTTCTTCAAACTCTGAAAATGAGGATTTTAATTCATTTTATTTAACACAAATTAAATTAAGTAAATAGTATCAAATTATGGATTTTGTTTACATCTATGGTTTTTAGTGAAAATTAAATCTCCAATTTTTTATGGTGATTAGAATTTTTAAAACGCAACTTATCTATCAAGTTGGATTAAATTATTTAAGCCTCTTAAACCATACTTTAGTTAAAAATTGATTTTTATCAAAACTGGACATATTTGCAAAAATCAGAACTATCAGGAGGGGTTTATCTGCAAACAACAATGTTTACTGACCGTTACTGTGCCGGACAATGGTCAGCAGCTACATAAAGCGCCCGTCGTGGCCTTCACCCATTGCCCAACTAACTTTATAAAACTCAACTTTCCCCAGCTAGTTTTACCTCACTCTCCAGTGAATCCATCTGAGAACTATGCCGATCACTCTCTCCCTTCGTTTATGTTTTTCAAATTTCGGTTGACCGTAAGCTTGAAGGGAAGATTTTCGAAAGTTTGAATTTTCAACCCAATAACCGAAGTAAAGGTAACCACTGTGTTCCTTTTCAAATTTTAACTGGTTTAGAATCAAGAAAGAGCAAATTTGACTGAGTTTTGAGTGTGCAAAACCGATTTCAAGTTTAACGAAAAACATGATTTTTCTTGTGTCAACTTGGCTTTGGTGTTTAAATTCGACGGCTTAATCAGTATTAAAGCTTCAAACTATTCCCTATGGTAAGAGGACTCACTAAGGAGTTCATCGGACCGGTTGGATGTAAAAGCTGAATCTAGAAAACCCACTGTTTCTGAATTCGTATTTCACTCTACCACTCAGCGTCACTGTCTACTGTTATAGACAGAAGAGAAAGACGACTCTCGGAAGTTCCGAAGCTAGACCTCGGGAAGTTCCGAACTTCAGTTCGGAGTTCCGAAGTGTCCTGAGGCTAACCGTTTCCCGCCTCTGCTGCCGAGACGTTCCAAGCCTGTTCAGAAGGACCGAACCCCTTCGGAAGTTCTGAGCTACCCTCGACAGGTTCCGAGACACACCAGACTCACTGTTTTCTGTTTTTTTGTTTGGAAGCACTCTCGAAAGTTCCAAGACTTGGATCTCGGAAGTTCCGAAGGACAGAGCCTTGTTCCGAGGCTCTGTGGATCGGTTTAGGCCGTGGCTCGGAAGGTCCAAAGCCACAGTACCTGGTTCCGAGGCATGTTCCTAAGAACCCAGTGTTTAAATGATAAATTTTGGTTTGATTTAAGATGCATGTGTTAGATCTTAGGTTTTCATGTGATATTTATACCCCTTTGATAAATAAAAATGTACTAACCTATTTTCTCTCTTATTACTATAGTGTATTACTTATTGTATTCACTTCCAAGCCGACATTATCTATTGGACACTGAGTGAATTCACTTTCAGGCCGACGCTTATCTGTCGGGCACTAAGTAACCTCTAGGCCTAACTCAATATGTCAATCTGGTCATGTCCAGAAGACAATATGAGAAGTGTCCTGAGCCCCTTGTACATCTAGACCTAACTGAATACGTCAATCTGGCGTTGCCCAAAAGGCAATATGAGAATTGGTCTGAGCACCTATTTATTATATTATTATGGATTATTGTAACTTAAAATGGTTAGAAACCAAGTAGGAGACTCAGTTCCATTTATCCTGGAGATTCTTAGAAAAAACAGTATGATTTTGAAGTACTACAAGTATGTATTTCTTTGTATGCTATGTATGTTGACTAATTGCACACCTGTTTGCATGTTGACAGAGACTTCGAAACCACATAATTTCGGTAAGGGGACTTAACTTTGCAGTAGGTGTAAACTAGGTTTAAAGAGATGGATCTTGCGCAATGAGTGGTTTCAATTTTGATGAACCCACCCATGTGGCTGGTCGTGATGCATTGTTGTAAGAAATACTTATGATGATAACATATGATGATGTTGATTATGAGTTATGTAATACTACTTCCACGTACCCTTTACTATTGAACCATTACCAGCCATATGTGTGTTGGCTTACGTCTACTGGACCAGGGGTGTCGACAGTTGTTGACTTGGGGAGTGTCAGTACTGACCATGTGAGCATAGGAGATGTACTTTCTAACAATGTATTTTGATCGTGTCGAGACTTAATACAATGGTCTCAGCGTAGTATGTAGGTGTTATAATAGATGACAGCCGTAGTGGAATGATGTTGAGATTTTCTTTGACAAGCATGAGATATCATATTGCAAATGTTGATTATTTAACTAACCTAATGTTTCATTAAACTGCATTGTTATATTTCTTTCACTGGACTAGTTAGCTCACACCACTCACATTTCAAGAGATGTGCCTGAGGAGGAGAACCCTTCATATGAAGCTTAGGATGGATAAGCTGTTGCGTTGTCTTGGGATTTCCAGTGAGGGGAATTCTGCTATCTTTGTCTTTTGATTCATTGAACCATATGTTTTTATAAAGTAACGTGTGTGGTATTTAGTTTGTATTAATGTGATGTATTAAACCGCTATGTGTTCCATAGCTATTCTGGTCATAATTTAATAATATCTCATTTATGGAATTATGTGTGTGTGATTGTGTTTTTTGGAGGCTTATGGTATATGTTTGAGTACACCTGTTGGGCTCATGTGTGGCTTTTGTTCTGGGCCTAACCTTGGATCCGGCCCGTTTAGAATCTCGAAATTGGTTTAAAAAAAAAACAAATCAGTGACGTTTCGGACCCACTTCCGGGTCGGGACGTTACATTTCAAGTTTATATTGACAAGTCTTAGTGTTCCAACTCTTTTCCAACCTTCTATTTAAGTGTTTGCTTGGTTTTGTTATATCATCTTTATCTAAAAAGTAACCAAATTAGTTGTGACATTGACTCACTTGACAAAGGGCTGATCAAATGAGTACCACACGGGTTGAATCAAGGAAGAATTCGCTAATCCCGTGACATCTAAGTTGTTTTCACCAAGATTTGAGCATGGAAAATGGATCTTACTCTGATACTAATTATCAGATATGTGAAAGGCTTCAAAGTTAATAAAACTGTGAAATTAGATTTTTTTTATCCTAAGTTACATGTGAATCTCGGCATTTAGATCTTATATGGTTATATCCATTTTATATAGATATACTAATCATTGTAAATGTGTCCAAGTTAAGTTTACTCATAGGATCTACCCATTTAATAAATAGATTAAAAAATCTTTGACTTGTATTCTTTTAAAACAAGTTTGAAACAAAATTTTATTTTAATTTGAAAACAGAGATGGAGAGACTATATGGTTTCGAAAGTAAAAGTGCACCATTATTGAAAATACATTTATTATACTCACTAAGTTTAATACCGATGACAGTAATGGATCTAAATAAATGCTAGATCATGTTTCTGGACATCTAATAGGATGAATACATGTATATTGTAATGCCCCGATCCGAAAGTGGGCCCGGAACGCTACTGATTTTTTTTTTTGGTAAACTAATCTCAAAGACTTCTAACTGGACTAGATCTAAAGTTAGGCCCAGAAATAAAGGCCACACATGTTCTCGATATGTGGACTCGAAAATAAAGCATAAATTTACCCACATGTAACACAAATCATACACTCAAATATTTCCATAAACGAAATATTTCTTATACCAATTAGAGTAACTTCAGTCTCATAGTGGTTTATACAATTTAAAACATAATAAACACCACATGCAGGTACTTTACACAAAATATGGTTCTAAAGAACCAAACATCAATAACAAGTTCCCGTCTGTGGCAAAATCCAAAACAACGTAACAACTTATCCATCCTAAGTTCGATACAGAGGTTCTTCCTCCTCAGATAAATCTCCTGAAATGTGAGTAATGTGAGCTAATTAGCCCAGTGAAAGAACATAACAATGCAATGTACGTAATATCAGGTTAGTCAAAATTAACATAATAGTTTTATCCTGTCCAAAATCTCATCATCATTTCATAACTACTAACATCCACCGTAACACCTAGATACTACGCTGAGACCATTAGTATTAAGTCCCGACACGGTCAAAATACAATCCTTGTAAGTACATCTCCAACCCACCCAAAGCCGGTACTGACACGCCCGAGGTCAGCAACTGACCCACTTGGTTCAGTAGACATAAACAGACACGCCCAAGACCGGTAATAGTTCAATAGTTAAGAGTACGTAGGAGCAGTATTAACATCATCATAACTCATAAGCATCATCATATATGATCAACATCACAAATATCCATAAGCACTTTTCACAATAGTGCATCATGTTTAAGCATATAAGTGGGTTCATCAAAACAGATCCTTAAAACCACTCATTGCACTAAATCCTTTTTAACCTGATTTACTCTTATTGCAGTGTTAAGTTTTCTCACGGAGAAAGTGTGGTATCGAAGTATCTGTCAAACATACAAACATATATAATAAATAATTAGTCAATATAGATATCATACAACGCAATACATACTCATATTATTTCAAATCTTTCTATCCTGTTTTCCGAAAATCTCCGGGGAAATGAAACTGAGTCTCTTATTTGGTTACTAACCATTTTAAGTTACAATAATCAGCACTATATATAATAGGGTGCTCAAGTCACTTCTCATATTGTTTTCTGAACATGACCATGTTGACGTATTGAATTAGGATTAGAAGTATAAGGTGCTCAAGCCACTACTCTTATAGCGAGTTAGGCCTAGAGGTCACTCAGTACCTGAACCCTTCTTTTTTACTGAGTGGCGAAGGAAATCGCACAGCTACAGATAGCTATCGGGCTGAGTCAGCCATAAATAGAGAGTATCGGTCTGGAAATGAATACAATAAGTATATACACTATAGTACCAAGAGAAATGGATTAATATCATTTTTAATTATTGAAAAAGGGTATAAACATTACATTAAAACCTAAGACTTAAAACATGTAATCTTAAATTAAACCAAGATTTACAAACAAAAGTTGGGCTCCTCGAAACATGTCTTGGAACTTGGTACTGTGGGTTCGGAACTTCCGAGCCACTTCCTAAAACTGGTCTGCAGAACCTTCAGAACATGATTATGTCCTTCGGAACTTCTAAGGCTCAGGTCTTGGAACTTCCGAGGGTGCTTCCAAGCAGAAAAACAGAAAACAGAAATTTGTAGGTCTCAGTGTGTCTCGGAACCTGCCGAGGGAAGCTCAAAACTTCTGAGTAATTCGGCTTTTCCGAACAGACTCGGAACATCTCGTCAGTAGAGGTGGAAAGAACAGTTAGCCTCTGGACACTTCGGAACCCCGATCCGAAGCTCGAACCTTTTGAAGTGTAGGCTTCAAAACTTCCGAATCCCAACTCTCGGACCTTTGTATGGGGGCTACGCAAGCTGCTGGTCACATAGGGGGAGAAACAGTAAAAACAAATTGCAGATAAGTCCTTCCATCAGGTTTTGCAAATAGGTCATTTTCATGTTAATTAGATTTTAACTAAAAACATGATTTAATTAACTTAATTAAACTAATCCAACTTAACAGAAATGTTGGATTTTATAAACTCTACTTATTATAAAATTTTGGAGATCTAAATTTCATTAAAAACCATAGATTTAAACAAAATTCATATTTTGACACTATTTACTTAATTTAACTGGTATTTAATAAAAATGTTTAAAACTTTTATTTTCAAGTTTTGAAGAAATAAACTAAACAGTTATAATAAAGCCTAACATCACACATTTTTCTCAAAATTTTCTTATTTTTGAAATTGTCTAAAAATATTTATTTCTTCTCTTTCGGGGTCTTTTGGGTAGTTTTAAACAATACTTTCTGGAAATAATATAATACTGTACTTATAAATAAAAATTATTGATTAAAGAAATCAATATTGTTCAACAATAATCAAATAATTATATAAATAGTAAAAATAATATCAATAAATGGTAAATTACCATTTTATCCTTCCAGCTAGACGAACTGGATCTTCGAACTTTCAAGCTCTGAGTAGGCAAAACCTGGGCTTTTCGTAAAGCCTTAATCGTAATCTTCAAGATTAACCAGTTAAAGTATGATTTATCATACTGATTACGTTTAATTTGAGTCAGGGTATTACATATAAACATATAGATTCAATGAGGTAAGACCAACTGTAATAACGTAATTCAATATTCCCATATTTATATGGCCTCCTTTGCAAAATTCAAATGACCAATGGATGATAGCTCAATCTGTATTCATGTATAGAATTGTCCAGTCAACTAAATTTTTATCTATATTTTTTTGGTTTTATATGACCAAGGTATCATTTGCATCATAGGAGTTGGTGCTGATGATGTAGAGAAATTATTATTAACAGTATTTCTTTCTCCTTCACTCTAATCATTATATAAATTGCAACTATATCTCTAATTTGAACTTATTATAGGATTAACTTACAATAAATCTATATGGGTATAATTCAACTCGTAATCTCCCATTTTAAGAAGAAAGAGGTGTTAAGTTCAAGTCCCTGTAACCTCATCTGGTGTAGAGATTCCGTTGAGTTATCCGATGCTTAGAGAGTTGCACATTCTAAAAAGTATAGGCAGCTTGATCATAAATAATAATCCACTACATTAAAGTCTTCCTAACTAAGTGATTGGAAATGAGTCGTATAAAACTATTTACTTAATTCACAAGGAACCAACTGATTATCATCTAATAATTGTCATGGATGTGACCTCCGGTTCCTTTCTATAGTTTATGGTATATGACAAATCCGCTTGTCATTATGAGGTCTTTATATATATATATATATATTTTCTCCCTCTCGTATTCATTATCAAGTCATTAAGATCGTAATTAAAACTTTTTCTATAATTTTTACCGAAAAGAATCTCTTCCACAAATAACTCCATTTTTTATTAATATATTGTTACACCAAATGTTGGCACACTTTGGAATAATAGTGCCACTTCTGAGACCCACCAGGCAGAACTTGATGTAATTAATTCACCTGCCATATGTTATTTTGTTTCGATCACTTTAATTTATTATGATATTTAAATAATATTATATAATGAAAAATATTTTAATCTAAAAGTGAATACAAATCAAATTAATTTACAGTCTAACTATGTAAACATATTTTGAACTTTAATAGATAAGAGTAAACTTTTCGGTTTATTTTTTTCTTATAAAATTCTCAACCATGTACGTGTTTTTTTTATATACAGATTTTGAACTTTAATTGATAAGAGTAAACTTTTCAGTTTATATTTTTCTTATAAAATTCTCAACCATCTATGTGTTTTTTTATATGACCAGGGGTAATAATCTTGTCCAGCCTGAGATATCTGTGATATGAGCACATCGGCTGATATCTTGGCGATAAAATTTTCTATCATTTTTTTTTCAACGTCGGCCATTTTTTATTTTTTTAAATTAAAAGAAAATAAAAAACTTAAAGAAAGCTCATTTTTTAATAAAAAAATTAAAATGAAAAATGTCGGCTGATATACTGAGCCCACGAACGAATCAATTTTTTAAAATAACCAGTGATATTTAATGATATCGGTCTATATCACACATATATATATATATATATCCATAGTTTAGATCTTATAGAGCAAATGGTTAATCCTCAAGACATATACAAGTCACTGTATCCATAAAGTAACTTTATAGGTATTGATCCTTTAGAATGAGGTGAGAATTAAATTTAAAGACTCTCGCTTTTTTAAGTGAGTTTCTCACCAATGCTACAACTCCTTTAGGTTAACAATCTAGATACTTTAATCATTAATAACTTAATTCTTAATTATTGGGAAAACCTTCTTTCATAATCTTTTTTTTAGCATGATGACATCTACAAAACTACAAAGCACAACCAGTTAAACATTCATCCATAATCCACTTAAGTTTTGGAGTGGGTGAAGTATACTGTTTGCACAGTAGGATTCGAAATGGATAGATCCCTAGCTTGCAAGGAAGTGGTTGCGTGCACTTTCGGTAAATGAAATTTGTTCCCATCTGCCAAAAAAATTATTCGGGGACTATAAAGGCCTACCGGGGTTCTTTGAATGTTCGCAGTCTTACTTTCTTATATTCATTTACTTTTATGAATCCTTTTCTTATTCAAATTAAATTTATTTTAAATTAATTAAAAGTCATTTAAAAATATTTCATTTTCATCGTTGAATTTTATTTTATTGAAAATTATAACTTTTTAAACTCAATAAATCTATTTTTATGAAAAACATTATTTGAAAATATTTTTCAAATTCATATATTTTCATTTATTGAATTCTATTTTAGTAAGACATATAAAGCTCAAGAATAATTGTCACTCGTGAACATCACTTCCCAAAAAACAATAATATATTATTATTGGATAGCTATTTAGACACTTGACTGTTCTTTTAAGAGACACCTTATTTCAAAATTTTATACGAAATTATCATTTACCTTTCAATTTTGTGTAGAGGAATTGTCTTTTTTAAAAAAATTGAAGGGTATAATGATAATTTTCATACAAAAAATTGAAATGAGTTGCCTCTTAAAAAAAAACATAGAATGTCTAAATCGCCACCCATTATTATTTAACCTCATTCGGCAGACAAAGACAATGTAAGAATTCCAATGCCACAATAACAACTCAAATGAGTTGCAGTGATAGCACTGCATCACGAAATAGGAGTCTTTAGTTTAATTCTCATTTCATCTTTAAAAGTTACTCTCCATAAATTTATTCAGTATGAATTAGTAGAGAGGAGTGCACATACTCCAATAATTAATGGGATGCTTTAAGAGATACCTTGATTAAAAAAAAAAATGGTCACAATAACCGCTCCACTGCCTTAGCAAGTAAAGTGCAACTATAAAATAAAAATAAAAAACTCTTAGTTGTATCTTATTGATGCAGGTAATTTCGGACCAATTTAATAATCTCTTGACTACTGTCTATTTTATAAAAGAAAAATAGAATCTTTATTATTTTTTAGCAATCAATTGTCTTAAAAACCTAAGAAATTATGTCAATATTATAATAAAATAATTAGAAGACCTTTTCTCATTCATAACTTACAATATTTTTCAGATTTTTCAAGTCATTTATTAGAATAGTTTCTCATGAAATTCAATTAGCGAAATAGATATTAAAAAAAATTAATTAGTAGATTAAAAAATATGAATAAGCCAATTTCTTAATCAGTCAACTAAGGCTTTAGGGTACGGGGAAAACAATGGCTGAGGATTATATATCTATAAAAAAATTAGCTTTGATGTGGTTGGGCATTGGATTAACGACATTGACATAAGTCATTAGTTGATATTAATCTTTTAATAACATGTCGCCCATCTCACTTTCATAATATTATTATGTTAAGCTCTATATTAATATTAGAATGTCCTTTTTGATTGATTCATCAACAAGAGATGCCCTCTCAAAAAGTTGCTTCTAAAGGAATCAAAGTTCAAATGATGCTACGAGAATAATGATGATAAAGCAAGGTAGGGTGTTAGAAGTTTCACATCCGATGGTAATTTTATAACTATTTGTTGTATTGCTGAAGAACTTTTTGTAATGAATATTGAGATAGAAAATATTCGATGAATAGATGTAGTTTAATTGGTAATTTTTTATTTTGAAAGTGAGAGGTGTCAAGTTTGAGTCTCCATAGTCTCATCTGGTATGTTTTAAGAGCAGTGAGTATCACTCGTGAAGGTTTTTTGTTAATTTTTTGTAATTTTTTACACATAAATTCAAAAAAAATAAATAGAGTGAAGAATTGTTAAATATTCATCCAAGAACTCAAAAAAAAAATAAAAGCGGCTACCTTAGACTAAGCTTGATAATGGACCTCACAAACTAGCTACATGTTCTTGCTGAAACTTTGTTCCCCTCAATTAGTAGCCATATTATTGTTCGTAAGGTTATATCTTTGTGTCGTTATTGTTTATTTTTAATTAATAGTATATTTATATATATACTTTGCATGAAATTTTTATTGATCTACTCAAATATGTTACAATGCTACTCTCATCATTTTATCAAAAAAGAAGTGTGTCGGGCAAATATCTATTGGATCCCCTTTGAGCTCAATGAACTAAAGTTCACAGGAAGGTCTCGTGGTAAGTGATTATAGAGAGAAATTCTTATATATAGTTATTATTCGAATTCCACGTTGCCGGGGTTAACAAAGTCATTTGTTAGCATATGATTTCTCCAAATTTCAAACTCTATACAATTTCTTTTGTTATTTTTCAAGTGAAAATGGCAAATAACTTAAACATATATTGTTTTTCTTGAAAAAACACAAGCTATAATTTTTAAATTTTAAACATGGAATTGAAGCACTATCATTGATCTAATCTTAATCTTCTCGCCTAAAACAAAAACATTTAAAAAAAAAAAAGAGAGTAGAAGCAGAAAAAAGAAAAAACAGTATAATTTTCATGGAAGAAAATAGGACATAAATGGTAGGAAAAAGTATATAGAATAAAGTAAGAAATGATAGGAAGAAATCTACTCATACCATCCAACTGCTCCTTTTTTTCTTAATTTGCATTTGTACTATTAAAAATCAACTATAAAGATTGAAAAAAGGAGTTACAACTTACGAGTAAATCAAATTTGAGTCTCAAACTAAATTTTAACTACTTGATCTGCATAGTCATAATCACTAGGGGTTCTTGAAACAATTCAAAGATGCATGGTGATTTTGATCATTCAGATCAAATGGGTAAAAATTTAGTTTGAAACTAAAATTTGTATGTGTGAAACTTGGTCAGGATTTGGCTTAGCCTACATTAATCAACTCGAAAATAGGTGGGCTGGGATAAGTATTTTTTATCTTAGGATTGGATTGGGTCGACAAATCAAAAACTTGAATTAGTGCCTATAAAATATGGGAAATGATCCGTGCATCATCACTTTTACCCTAGGTGCATCAAACTTAAGTGGAATACGCATTTTGCCCAAATAAATTGGAAGAAGGAAGAAAGGGGATTGAAGTTGTTTGGACAAAGTAGGTATTCCACTTAATTTTAGTGCATCAAAGGTAAAAGTAATGTGCACTTTCACTTTCCTTAAATATAAATATAATTTATTAATTCCCATTTCACGTGGAGTCAGATAGGCGCCCACGAAGTGGGAAAGCTATTGCAAAATAGGAAACCACAATATTATAAGCCGCTAAATCCCGATTTCTTGTCTATTGCCATGTAAAATTGGGATTTCCCCCTATGTTTTCTCTTTATTATTTTTCCTTTTCAATTTCAATTTCCTTCTACGTTGTCTTCATTTTTTTCCTTCTCAATTTTCTCTCACCTTTTCTTTGGGATAGCGATCCTCCCACGGGTATTTTGTGTAACGATAATATGTTTTACAATTTATACTTTTTCTTAAGAATAAAATCATATAAGAAATTTGTAATTTTCCATTGTTATAAGAATAAAGTTGTTGGATGAAATGATACCAAAATTTGAAAAAGGAATGCAACATACTAAGAGTTCCTAATGTGCTACAACGCAAGTCTAGATTGACTTTAAGAAGGGGAAAGGAGGGGGGCGGGGGAGGGGGGAGGGAAGGAGGGGGAGGGGGGTTTGAATAGGGCAATTATCAATTTTGTGGTCTTCACAAATTTCTTGATCAATTAAAATGTTTGTAGCGGAATTAACAAATTAATCAAGATAAATTTGTTGTGTGATAATAGTAGATCAATCACACAAAGAAAAGACCAAATTCCACAACACAAGATGTATAGTGGTTTAGAGTAAATATCTCCTACATCCATTGTTGGACTCATCTAACCTTGGGCTATCCCAAATACACTGCGTGGGGAATTACGCCCCAACGATTAGAGTATGAATTCCACCTAACTCAATTGAATGAGAATTTCATCCACTCACATATAATTTTGAAAGGTTCGACCTACCCCGGTCTACTTCCTTATACCTCTATTTTTATAGTGGTTCAAGCACCTTGCTTTAATCCACTATACAATGATGATTTAAATAAATCAAACTATAAGAAACACTTGCTTTGTTTGAGCTCTATTGAGATGGTGTGCTACTTGAAGTTCTCCTTCCCAATGTGATGTCGATGACAACGAATATGTAGAGAAATCACAATCTATGGGAAATGTCTCTAGGATTTAAGATTTGTCAATTGTTCCTAGAACTATTTTTTTTTCTCTCTCTTAATCTCAATCAAGATGATTGAATTTCAAATGATTCACCTAACTAAAGTGCATAGAGAGGAGTTGGGAGAGCTTTGGACATCTAGCAATGCCTTGAGATTTTGCTCTGTTAAAAGCTCCTACACTTTTCTCCAAAATCTAGAGTTTATATAAGCAACCAAAAATTTCCCGAAACTTACAACGACGGTTGATCGTGTGTTCAAATTGTGCTGTTGTAAAGTGACTGTTATTCATTAAATGTTCTCTAACGGATAGAAAATGGTCACGCCCGATTGATCGTGCTCCAAGATTGATCGCCCGTTCCTTGTGCCGATGTATCGTGCATTGACGATAGTATCGTCTTGGGGGCCAGCTGATTTTGACAATATATGTTCTAATCCGAACAGAAAAAATCCTTAATCGATTGATCGTGATCACGATGCATCACCCATGTATCCGACGATGGGTCGTTCACCCAATTGATCATCTTGGGATAGTTCCAGTTTGGCAGAGTTCCTCAAACCAAAACCTTAAATGTGACCTGCCGATGTATCACAGTCTTGATGTATCGACCATGTCCCAGACAATGGGTCGTGTGCCCGATGGGTCGCCAACACAATTGTATCGTCCTGAGGTGAACAATGTTTGACAGTCCATTTCCAACTAGAACCTTTGATTTTCTAGATGATAGATTGCAATACCACGATGTATCGTCCATGCCCAATGGCGATGGATCGCCAAACACGATGTGTCAGTATGGTAGTTAAACTATTTTTACATTTTGATTCCATCTGATTTTGTTGGCTGTCAAAGACCATTAGACTTGATTTATGATTTACCAAGATGTTGCCTAAGTCTAGTCCAGGTCATCTTAGGTGTGTTAGGTCCACCTTAAAGTCATCTATGGCCAATTACCTTTGTATGATGTCATGCACATGGTGATGATGAATCTGCATTTGATCTTCCATTCTTTGAGGCACTTGATTCAATCTTCATCACTTGAATCTTGATTCATTGCTTCAATCTTCAGAGGCAAGGTTTTGCCTAAGTCATGGAATTAACAAATAGATGACTCAGCAAGCCGAGGCACTAACACATACTTTCAAGAATTTTCGTATAATGGAAGGAAAAATCTTGTTCTAAGATGAGTTAGAGCAGAAGAAATCAATTTTCAAGGGGATAATATGTAAATTTTAACTTTCAAGAGCAGCCATATGAAAATTTGTTAGTGCCAATAGGGATATATAATTTTTTTTTAGAAATCACTCTACCCCGCATCATATGACAATCATTCCCCTTTTGTGTGTGTCTGTAACTTTATATCTAATGTAATACCAATTTGACTTTTATAATCCATTGATCTGATGTGATGAATTTTAACCATTACATAAATATGAAATTTAGAGGATCTTAAAAGCATGATTATTCTTGTCTAATCAAAATTTTATAGGCATCATATATAAGCCAAAGCCTTTCAAACTCACCTATAATGTGAGCCAAAGCCTTCTTAAAAGCATGATTCTTCTTAAGTTTGTGCCTTAGGAAAATTTATGTGACTTATCTTTTATTCTAATGAAAATCACATTGATGCCCCATTTTATTTAGTTCATTCTGATGTATAGATGTTTCATATTTTCTTTGTTTCTGGTTTTTGTTAATATGTCTTATTTACTGGTGATTACACAAGATACTCATGGATTTTTCCTATGCGCAATAAATCAGAAGTTTTTTCTCATTTTTCATATTTCCTTACATTTGTTGAAAATCACTTCTCTACTTCAATTAAGTCATTTCAGAGTGGTGGAAGTAAAGAATATGATAATCATTCATTCTGCTATCTGTGTGCATAAAAAGGGATTCATCACCAATTATCATATCCCCATACCCTACAACAAAATGGTCTTGCTGAACGTGAACATCTCTACATATCGAAAAGGGATATAACTTTATAGAGTACTACATTATAAAGGTTTTACGTATTTTATATCATTTTTCTTATTTAATGAGAATAGAGGCCATTAAATAAGAAATAAAGAATGATCATCTGTAGCCTTTGTGTATTGTCTTGCACACTTAAGCATAGAGTCATAAAATGTAACAATGATGAGTTCATTAGAAAGATTTTTCTTGAATACATGATCTATTAAAAATGTCACGCTCCATCCTGACGGGCACGTTGTTGAGCACTGAAAATTACCATTTTACCCTTCAATTTTGGATTAGTTAGCCTTTGATTTGTGAATATTAGATGCGTTTAATAGAGTTTTTAAGTTTTGCAGTGCATTTGTGAGAATAAAAGAAAAAGGAATTAAAATGGAGAAAAGTGGGGCTATAGTCCTATTTTTGGAAAGTTTATAATTTTTATCACCTAATTTGATTTGGAATTATTGTAAATTATTATAATTCAGATCCGAATATGAGAGTTTGAATTATAATAATATTTTTTAGACTATGTTAAATTGTAAAGGTGGTAAAAATTTATAAACACACAAATAGACACACTGTTCGAATCTAAAGCCTGAAGACAAAGTCTGCAATTGGAATCTAAAGCCTGAAGACAAAGTTTGCAATTGGAAGCCAATGAGCTAAAGTCCGGACCAGATAAAAGTCCAAATATGGGATCCAAGTCCAAAAGATCAAGCGGGACCAGTGAATTTCGTTTGAATGATGGTGTCTTATCTGTAAAATTCGACGTTTGAAAAAGACAGTGGATTTGGATAAAAGATAGTGGATTTGAATAAAAGACAGGTATAAAGATAAAAGAGTTTGAACCGAAGGAGAGATAAGAAAGAGAGGGATAAGGAGGAACAGAGATAAGGAGATAAAGGAGTTAACCGATCTCCACAGAGAGAAATTTTGAATTTGAATGGAGCCCTTATCTTGATTGAATTTGAAGGGTCCCTTATCTCATCTCTTCTCACTCCTATAAATTGATGGCTTTGGGTCCATTGAAAGTTGAACTGGGCAAGACATTGAAGGCTGAAATTGAACGACGAAAGACAGGAGAAAAATAAATAATTTCTTTTAAGTTATTTTATTTTATTTTTTTTATTTAAAGTCCAAAAGAATTGTAATTCATTTCTGAATTTTTAAATAAAATTCATGGCGGTTTGTTTAGATGTATGCTATTCCCAATTGTTAAATATTAAATAATGATGGTTTTCAATTTAATTTTAATTCTTTTTAAGAACTTCATGAAACAAATTAATTTGACGATTTTTCAATGAAAAGTGGAACCCCTTTTAGGATCAGTGGGACTTGCCGTCTCTCCAATCTAAGGTTCTTATCAAGAACGATTGTTTTAGAATTGGGGAAACACAAGTTTAAAACCCGCTCAAGCCTAAGGCTTGATTTGAAAAATTCTGATTTAATGATTATTTTAATTAGAATTTTATTAAATAAGAAACTTGAATTATATTTAATAATTCTAGAATATTTCATAGTCTAGGCCATGTTTTTGTTTTTAAATCGGATAACATGGCACGTCGATGTTTGACCGGATTCCATTGTAGATTATGTAAAAAATTTATTTTTCATTTATTTTTCTTTTTCTCAAAATTTCATCAAAACTATTCATTGTTTTAAATTAAGATTATAACTAAATGTTTTAGAAAATTATTTCCTTAAATCACATCATTTTTAAATAGTGCGATTTTTTTATTTCGTACATATATTTTGTAAATTTCCCTTGGGTACGACCTCGCACTCATACTCTATACTATAAATCGGTTCGTACGCTTGCGAGTAATTTAAAATTCACATCACACGTGACTAAGGGTTTTTTTTTAACTCTAAAGTATACACATATCTTAGTGCATACAAGAGGCACTCACACGTGTGAAGGGATTCCCATGAATCTTAGGACTTGTTGAACCCTCGATGCGATCGAACTGAATAATCAGTTATCTACGTACTCCTTTAAGATCAGATCACATGTAGTTCTACTTTCATTCAAGTCTTACTCAATGGGTTAAATCCACAGTTCAAGCATGAAATATCCATGCGCTATGCATCATGTCATGCCACTACCCAACCATGGGTCCGAAACCAAATTACGGATCCATTGCCCCACCATGGGTCCAACCTCAACCACGGGACCAAGACGTCTACCACGAGCTAAATACGTCTACCATGGGACCAATATGTCTACCACGAGCTCAATACGTTTACCCTAGGACCAATACGTCTACCACAACTCAATACGTCTACCATGTGACCAATACGTTTACCTTGACATCAATACATTTACCATGGGCTCAATACATCTAGCATGGGACAAATACGTCTACCATGGGACCAATATGTCTACCATTAGCTCAATATGTCTACCATGGGATCAATACGTCTACCCTGAGACCAATACATCTACCACGAGCTCACTGCAGTCGACCATGGGTCCAATGTTTTGAATAGAAGCGCACAAACAATAGGTGAAAATTCAATGTTATCAAACCCGGCTCGACCCACGAGTTGACTCACAGTTCAACCATAACCGGCTACTTAAAGGGTCGAATCGATTTAGAACCTGTATGGGTTTTAAACCCATAAATACCCTCATTGACCCGTGGTTCAACCCGGGTTTTCGCATGAACCCGAGACCCGTTTTCATGTAAAACCAGTATTTGGAATTAAAAAAAAAAACCGTTTCTTGGATTTCTTCATCTCTTTTTCTCTTTTTGTTCATATTTTATTCCTCCATTTCTAGTTTCCCTTCGCCTTCATCTACCATCCTGTTGTTCATCGTCGCGATTCATCACCTTCTCTCATCCTGTCAGAAAAATGTTCGTCCCAAGCAGTTTGGACTCTTTAGTGGTGCTGCAATCGTCTCTAATGTTATCAAAAAATCTAATCTAATCTCGACGCAGTAACAAAGCCAAGAGAAAAAACAGAGGAAATGAGATTAGGGCCGGCTGCACTAAGAGAAAAGGGAGAGGAGATTAGGGCCGACTGCAATGAGAGAAAGATAAATGGAACTAAGGCCGTCTGCAATGAGAGAAAGAGAGATGGGATTAGGGCCGGCTTCAGAGAAAACAAAATAGAGAAAGGGAGAAAGTGTATAGGGTTTTAAGTTTTAGATTTTAATGAAATTCCAAATTTATCCTTGTCTCTTTACCAATACGAGGTTCAGGATATTTTTGAGAAAAATGAAATTTATTTTTAAACTTTTTCATGTAATGTAAATTTATCAAATGAATAATTGAAATTAAAAATTATGACTTCATTTGGTATATTTTGTTTTTTAATTATTTTAAGATGATTCTTTAAAAAATAATGTTGGATTAAAATTAGATATGGCAAACCACAAGTAGATCAATTTGAACATAAAATTAAATTTTTAGTCATTTGATTTTATTAGTCAAAATCACATTTTAATTAAAGAACTATTTTTTACTCAAAATTTTATTTTAACCCATTAATTAAATTTTATTTAATATATTTATAATATAATATTGATGGCATGGATTTGACTGCGTTTGAACCCAACATTTCATTCAGACAGTTCACTTCATGGGCCAATTTTTAAAACTTTAGACAAGATAATTGTCATTAGTCTTAATCACTAAAATATATAAAATAATTTTTTATATAAAATTTTATTTCAACTTATTTATTAAATTTTAGTTAATAATTTAATAATACTTATAATATTATATTAAGGACACGAGTTTGACCGAGTTTGACTATGGGTCAACTTGGTTGAGATTAAACACACACAGACACAGAGATTTTATGTAGTTCCCTTTCGGTATGTCCATGGGTAAAAACCAGGACCATTATTCTCAAAGGCAAAAATATGTTTACCACAATTTTCGCCCGCTCTACTCTTTCACAAAAAGAGACATTATACATTGTCTTAATTAGGGCCAGAAAATATTTAATGCAAACATGGATCATCAGTAAATATCTGACAATCAGGCTCTACAAAACCTAACACCCAACACCCGAAAATTGATCTCTAGGTGACTGTGGCAACATATCATATCATTAGCACGAGGGCATCCTCCTCCTCGAGTGCCATCGCATACCATGCACAAAATCACATGAGGGATATGTTCGTACCACGCCAAAACTACGTGAGGGACTTACCGCACTACACCAAAACCACGTGAGGGATATACTCATACCACGCCAAAACTAGGTGAGGGATGTACCCATACTACGCCAAAACCACATGAGGTGTCACGGCCCCGACCCAATAGGCACATGACGGAGAATAATTTTTGTTTTAAACTCCTAACTTAATTGCACAATGAGAACACATGCAAAACACGTGTTAAGTATTTTTCGAGACTCTAGACATTTTGGGGATTCAAGATTTCTACTGAAATTTCGGAAGAGTCTCCCCTAAAAATGAGACGTTTTGGACTGATCAAGGTCTACAAGAATATTTTCCATTCTTTACATCATAATCTAACCATAATTAGATACCACAAATGAAGATAATGCCAAGGGTTCTTGACATAATGTCTAACATAGTCCAAATAATCCAACTACAAGTCCATAAGCTCAAAATACAAATATACAAGGTTTAAGATACATCAAATTACATCAAATGTAACCATGTCAAAACAAAATACAAAATATTTGAATGTCCAAATGTTAGTGCGTGGAAATCTCTAGTGTAGCCCTATGCTCACTCACGTGGTCCCTCGCTCGACTAGTGTAATATTACCTAAAATTGTAAGAATGAACACATGCAAGCCCAGTGAAAAAAATGAATCCATGCTAGACACTCACGCACCCAAATGGGTATGTATGAAATGGAATATAAAAATGATATACAGTATACTATGCCATCAAGTCATGCAAATGTGGATCCTAACCCTCACCCACAACCGACACATAACGTGGCATCCTAATCTTCAAGACCCCAAGAAAACTTTGAGACATACATCTTACCCGACGAATCTGGTACGTCCACGTGCATGGGAGTACCTCGTCCTGCGCGTTCCTCACCATATCATGATGATGAGAGCCTTGCCCATAGGTGGTCGGACTATGATTTACCGGGCTAGTCCAACCCTGTGTGTCCAATACGCCCATCGTGCATATACACCAGTGATGGACGTGTTAAGGTATGGCTTGATTTGAGCAAACCCAGATCTGGAATCCTACGAAAATAGATGTTTCTATTTTTGTAGATTCATCTCCTACTTCTTCTCTGATTGTCTTTCTATTTTATGTTTAGGATACTACTATTTACATTTGGGGAAAGTCTATTTGTAGTAAGACACCTCTCTGCTTGTCTTTATAAAAGCAGAGAGGGCTTCCTTCGTGAGTATGTCGATTTGAGTGGGTTTGTGTTAGAGAGAGAAATTCGTGAGAGAGAAGCTTGTAAACCTTTGATTTAGTGATTCGATTATTGGTGGATGTAGGCTTAGGCCGAATCACGTTAAATCTTGTGTTCTTATGTGATTGATTTGTTTGTGTGATTTTCGATTTGCTTCCGCTGTCTGTGTGTTTGGTTTTGGGGGATTAAAAATCCCAACAAATGGTATCAGTAGCAAGGTTAGATTAAGTTCGTTTTTTGAATTCGAAACAAGAAGCAGAAGAAAAGAGGGGCAGAAAAACCGGTGGTTGTGTTTTTTGAAAGAAAGGGAAAAACCTGTCTTTCTTACCTTGGTTCGTTTGGAAACCCATAGACGAAATCAGCGCTGGTAGAGTCGAAAATCCTCGCCGTCTGCTGCTGTAACCTCTTTGCAACTCCATCATCGTCGATGCTTCTGTAGCCATCTGCTGCACGCTGTTGCAGCCTCTGTACTCGCCGATCGCTACTGCCACTACTGGATTACCGTCACCCCATCTGTTGTTGCCCCAAGATCTGTTCAGATCTCCTTGCTTAGACGTTGCTATCTGCAATCTGGCCTCCATATCGACCGTCTCTTTCTCCTTTTGCCTTTGGTCTTCTGGCATTCGTCTATACAGGTGTGCAACCATTCCGTGGAAATAGCTTGGGATTGTTTAAAAATTGAAACAGTTGGTGGCTGGTGAAACTCTCGATCAGAGAGTTTCTTGGTTTTGAAGAAAGGCTTCTCTCTCCTCTTCATTTGGTGGTTTGAAGGACCACAATTTTTGTGCTCCTGCGTGACTATCATTTCTGGTAGTTCTGCAGGACTACATAATTTTCTGAATTTGGTGGTTCGCTAGACTACAATATCATTTGTTTGGTGATCTGCAGGACCATTGTCTTCGGTGTTCCCGAGGGACCACACTTTCAGGTACACCTTCAAAAAAAAAATCTAAAAAATTTGGAATTTTTGGAAGTGGTTTATAGTGCTTTTGTGAAGGTGTTTTGAGTAGTTTTTGAAGTTGTTTTGCCGTTTAGAGGTTATTTTTGGAAGAAAATATATCTGAATCAGGGACATCGTCAAAGAACACTAATCCTATGCCAAGACCCATGGCTCCAAACACAAAATTTGAAATTGAAAAATTTAATGGGGCAAATAACTTCGACATGTGGCAATGCGAAGTTAAGGATTTGTTGTTTTCACAGGATTTAGATATTGCCTTGAAAGATAAACCGGCAAATTTGAATGCTAATGAATGGGAGAAAATCAATCGTATGGCATGTAGCATCATACAACTTTGTCTTGTTAGAGATAAAAAATATTTGTTATGAAGGAAACCTCAGCAAAGGAATTGTGAGAGAAAATGGAAGACAAGTACATGACAAAGAGTTTTGAAAATCGTCTCTATTTGAAGAAGAAACTCTTCCGGTTCAAGTATAAATCAGGTACTTCTATGATTGAGCATTTGAATGAATATAATAAGATTATGGCTGATTTACAAAATTTAGATGTTGAAATCTCAGATGAAAACAAAGCAGTGATATTGTTGAGTTCATTGCCTGATAGTTATGAGCATTTGATTACCACCTTATGGTATGCCAAAAAGGAGATTATTTATAAAGATGTATCAAGTGCATTGATGAATAATGAAATTCGTTTGAAGGATAAACATGACAATAACGACTCCATGTAGAAGGGTTGGTAGTGACAGAAAAATGAAAGTCTGGTAAGTCTCATTCTAAGACGAGAAAATCACCATCATCTGATAGAAAAATTCTTGCGAAGGATGAGTGTGCCTTTTGTCATAAAAAAGGGCATTGGAAAGTTAAGTGTCCAATGTTGAAAAACAAGGATAATGTGGTTTCGAATGCAAATGTAACACATGCTGAAGATAGTGACGTTGAAGTTTTACTGGTTCGTTCATCATTTGCATCTCATTGTGATGATTGATTGTTATATTCCGGATGTGTCTATCATGTGTGTCCCAACAGGGATTGGTTCACAAGTTTTAAGGAGTTGGATGGTGACTCTGTGTTTATGGGCAATAATAGTGCATGTAAAATGAAAGGGATAGGTAACATTCATTTGAAATTGCATGATGGTTCTGTTAAAGTTTTGTCTGATGTTAGATATGTGCTGGATTTAAAGAAGAATCTCATCTCTTTGGGTGCATTGGAAGCAAAGGCTTCACAATTACTATGACAGGTGGAGTTTTGACAGTTGCTTCATATGCACGTGTTGTGATGAAGGCTACTCGACAGAAGAACTTGTATGTCTTGCGGGGAAGTACAGTTGCACGTGGAGTAGCCATTGAACAGAGAAGAGAGAAATTTGACACAAATGTTCGTTGCACTCAGGGGTCAAGTTTAAAGCACAGTTTGGACTTGATCAACATTCGACAGGTTTGAGCACCTTCGGGTGCATGGCGCCTACGGGAGCATTTGGTTGCAGTCGGCATCAGTTGATCGCTTCGTTTGGCTTGGCATGAGATTTGTTGCAAGATGGAGTTATCAGAGATAGTCCGTCTGTAAATCTCGCCAAGGTGGAGATTCTTAGGGTATGTTGCGATTTGAGCAAACCCAAATTTGGAATCCTGTGAAAATAGATGTTTCTATTTTTGTGGATTCATCTCCTACTTCTTCTCTGATTGTCTTTCTATTTTATGTTTAGGATACTACTATTATCGTTTGAGGAAAGTCTATTTGTAGTAAGACACCTCTCTGCTTGTCTCTATAAAAGCAGAAAGGGCTTCCTTCGTGAGTATGTCGATTTGAGTGGGTTTGTGTTAGAGAGAGAAATCCGTAAGAGAGAAGCTTGTAAACCTTTGATTTAGTGATTCGATTATTGGCGGATGTAGGCTTACGCCGAACCACGTTAAATCTTGTGTTCTTGTGTGATTGATTTGTTTGTGTTATTTTCGATTTGCTTCTGCTGTCCGTGTGTTTGGTTTTGGGGGATTAAAAATCCCAACAGGACGTCACCTCCACGCCATAACACGTGAGGGACATGCTTTTTTACGGTATCTACGTAACTTAATCACGGTAGCCGTTACCACTGTTCCCGTATGGTCCTATCGAAGCACCTCCTGACCTTTTCGTCATTCCAAATCCTTCATGGAGTTGATCATTTACACTCGTCAGTTCAAGTGGGAAAAGTATTACATTCATGAGTCATCTCTACTCCTCATGTACACACCCAATCCTAACGGCTCTATATCATTATGTCCTGTCTATACATTCACTTACCCACCCCAAGTTGACATGCCCCGGGCCCAATGTATGCAAGTAATATGCATGGGATGTTAACATCAATGTAAATAAACATGAAATTCACCAAATATTAATATATATATATATATATATATTTCCCTCATTCACCTGCCCTCTCTATCAGAGCGTTACAAAAAATCAAATCATAAAATTTAGAATCTCTCACTACCATTTTAAATTTCTAATTTATTGTATTGATGAAACTCATCATCATAAAGGAAAAGTACAATCTAAATATGGAAAGACTTAGTGAAACTTTTAATTGAATGTAGAATTTTTTGTGGGTTCAAACAATGATTAATTTATATTGCTTCTAGCATAAATTTAATTTTAACGTCTTCCATCTAATTTACTTTTATTTTGAATCAAATATAAAGGTAATGAATAATGAACCCATAACTTAGTTTAATGTAAAAAATTAAAATTTGAAATTATTTTATGTTGTCTATTGTAAATAATTTAATAATTCACATAAATTCTATATCTGCTCATTCATTTCTCGAGAAACCCAGACTTACAAAACTAAAGAGTTCACTGAACACCATCAATAATCAAATTAAAAGAGTGACATAGCCAAAATTACTATAACAAAAACTCATTTGTTAATATTTTGAATATACTTAATATAGCACCTCAATATTTAAATTAGTGGAAGATAAGCCCAAAATCATGGATAGGTGGTTGTATAATTTTCGTACACAAGAGTTACATGAAAGCTCTATTTCATAGACACCACTCTCAGTAAAATCCTTTTAGATCATGTATTTTATGAGTCTTTTATATTGTGATTTGCGAAAATTGAAATATAAAATATTGTAATAAAAATAAAATAAAATAAAATCACACAAATAAACTATACAAGTTTAATAAAAAAATTATGTGATACCCTATTAGAGAAAATGATAATAGCTTTATTAAGTAGATGAGATAATTGCAATTTCTAAACATAAATTTAAAGGCCCATAGTTCCAATCTATATAAATAATTTTTTAAAAGGTCAACCATCCTAACACGGTCAAAAATTATTTGGAGAAATAGGATGGAGTGAAATTCCTATTTTACTCCTATAGGTGTATTGATCATCAGGTACCGGTGTATCGATAACATACTGCTCTGTATGTATCGGTACATTGGTACTTGATAAGTGATACACCGATAGGGGTAAAATGAAAATTTCACTCAATTCTATATCTCCTAACAAATTTTATCTGTGTTAGGATGTGCGTCCTTTTAAAAATTATAAAAAGAGAACTCTTACAAAATTTCTCAATAACACTCTTAAAAGATAATTAAAACACGCATGGGTTGATCAGTTAGTTTAAACTTCTAGAATTAGAATAGAGGTCTTGAATGAACTCTTCCTGAACTTACCTGATAGAGGAGACTGGTGAGTTATTCTTACCTCTGACATGCATGCTATCTAATAAAAAAGACAGTCTAAATCTTTGTATCTAACAATTGAGGGCAAGAGCTTCTCTCATAAGAGATTTGGATCTCTCAAATTAAAAAAAAAAAAAAGAACTAAGAAAAGAACTTGAAAATAATACATACTTAATTGGACAAAAGAAAACTGTGAGAGAATGAATTCAAGCCACAAATAGTTCAGCGCATGCTGCCCTTTTCCCCAAGTTCACTCACTGATTTCCATGTATGTCTCGTCAACCCATTGCCAAGGGGGACAGTGGTATTGGCAAGGAACTTCTAAATCCAACACTATACACTTTTACAGTATAAGAACTTTAAAATGAGTCATATATTTAATTAAAGATCTTTAAAATGAATATTTCACATTAAATAAAAATAGATCAATTATTTAAATTAGTGGTTAATATTGATTTAATGGATCTAGATTAAGTGTGATTGGTCATATGGGTTATATTTAGTTTATTCTTTTTTATAAATATTATATTAAGACAATAAAACTTTTTTATGAATTAAAATTACATTTCTTAAGTTACAATTGAACTAAATTTCAATCTTAAACTCAATCTTTAACTATTTAAATTTTACAAATGTCCTTAAACTTAATAAGACAATTTCAATCATTAGATTTAATAATTAAAATTTTATTTTAGGACTAAAATTTAGTTCAACTATCTACTCAAGTCTACTATTAAGATTAACAAAAATTAAGAGAGAAAAAGTACAATTTATAAATATTTAAAAGTATTGAACAAAATTAGCTCTTCTAATTTTTCTTTCTTTATTATTTTAAGGATAAGATAACTAAATATTATAGCTTAAAATTTTGATTATGAGTTTTCTTTTAGATAATGAAGACTAAGATGCCAACCGGGTTTTGAGGAAGTGATAAATGTGTCACACGTTTCCGTATTCGATATTTGATATTAACTGCAGTGTAGACTGTAGCGTGTAGACCAACCTCACATAGTGAAGTCAACAAGTAATTTAAGTAAAATTTAAATAATATTTTATAAAAGAATTAAGTTTATTAATCTTATAAATCAATTAAATACTTTTATGTCAGAATTTAAAAATAATTATTACTTAAATTTTATGTCATTTAATTTAAATTAATAAAATATATAGTTAAATTGGTACTTTATAGTAAATATCAACTTTATTTGCAAAAATCAAGTAGATAAAAATGATTTAAGATTTTTTTAATGATTAATATAATAAAAAAATATATCATAATTGAATAAAGTTAAAATATTTAAATATTATAATATTACTACAATTAAACTGAATCACTCTAGCTCGTGACTTTGTATTTTGTAATCAATTTCACAGAAAACTTTTCCATACTATCGCTTAGTATTGGTGATATTTTAAAATTAATAGTATTTAATATTTGACACATCTATTTTTCTTACAAAGTAAATGTAAAAATTGTAAAAACATTAATTACAAGAAACATTTTCAATTATATATATGTAATGATTAGATTTAAATAAATTAAATAACTAGCAAGTAAATAGTTTTAACTTTTAAGTAGTTTTATTTAATTTAGGTTAGATAATTATATATATTTAGTAGAGGTAATATTTAAAATTTGTATTTATCTTTAAAATTATATTAGGTAATTCAAAGAAACTTATAAACCAATTATATTAATTATCTATCTCACAAGGGTGATTCAGCTGGTAATATTTCGTTTTAAGAAGTGAGATGGTTCGAGTTTAAATTCTTGTGATGTAATCCAGTGACTTTCCTGTGAAAGCATGGAATATCATACAAAGAGAGAGTTTACTAGAGCTCTATACGATATTTCCAACTACGTCATAAAAAATTTATATTAATTATTACGTCATCCAGTTAGCGGTAAAAAAAAAATCTCAGGAGTCTTGCTGATGAAATTACTCGGAAGCTTCCACTTAAAAGCTGAGTCCTGAAGTATCGTCGGGAGAGGTTCGCTTCTTTTATTCTTCTTCGAGCTTTCTCAAAACCAGTCCCAGTCTTTCCTTCTTCTCCCAAAATCGATCGATCTTCTAAGTCGCCAACGCTATTCACAGACTGCTCCGGTCAAGAGAAAGGTGGTTTCCTCTATCTCTTCTTCTTCACAAGAAATTTTTACAGTCATTTGCTTCATTCATGCATGTAAATGATCGTGATTAATCGATAGATGCGTACATGATCCTCATTTATTGAAAACAATTTTTCATTACGGAGTTTTGTAAATGGAATAAAGATTTTGATGATGATTATCATTTCATCTCACTTTTTTTTTTTGAACTAATTTTATTTCACTGTGTTTATATGAGTGATTATAAAAAATAGAGACCAGATTAAATAAGAATTTGTAGTATAACTGATCAAAATTCATGATAAAACAATTGGTCTATAAAATTTAATGGAACTTCAATGTTTCATTGTATTTTATTCAAATTAGTAAAAGCTGCATTTACTTAAGATTTTACAGTGCTATCACTGAACATTCAAACCTGGGAAAAAAAAAAATCTGCTGGCCGATGCGTCCGTATCGGTTGATTATTTTATCTCTTGTTCCATTTTTTTTTCTTTCAAAAAATTCTGAAAATTTTATTGAAAATCGAGAAAATTTGGGGCTTTATAGATACTTAATTTTTTCATTAAGTAATAGTCATTTACTTGTACAAATATAGTTTTTAAGTTATGAAATTAGAAATTTAATTGCTTTTAAAAAATAATAGAACAATCTGTGAAATAAAATTTCACCACCAGTTGGTAGGTCTAATAAGGAATTTGAGCTTCAACTGGACGGATCATCATAAAAGATCTAAAAATCGTATTTTTTTATACTAAAATTTAAATAAATGAAGTTGGGAAGAAAATATTGAAGAAAGATGAGAAGCAAAGCGAATTGACTTTATAAGGTATGGCAGTGTTTGTGTAGAGTCTTCATATTAAAAAAAAAAAAATAGTTTTTGCAGGTTGTAGGTCTAGACAAAGTTAAAAAAATAAAAATAAAAATATAATACAAGTGGGCTAGCCATACGCACTGTGCAGACCAGCCCAAAACCTGTTCATGAGCGGGCTCAATATATATTAGTTCTCAAAAATCAGAGGGCCGATATGCACTGTATGGATTGATTTTTTCACTTTTAACATTCAAATCAACACGTTAAGATTGACACTTTATTTACCCTTTTTTTCCCAAATATAAATAAGCGTTGATGGTTATATTTTCTGACTGGGACATCAACTCGACCCCTCTTGACTTATATGCCAGCTGTCGATTAAAAAATTGCAAAATACTTTTCTGTTATTTAAACAAAAATGACAGAAATCCGAAGTGGCTCAAAACATAAATCCTCCCATTTAAGTAATTGGAAGCAGCATATAAATTCTTATTTCGTGAGGGGGCATCTTGGAAATTTTTTGGTTTTTGTTCGGCCCTGATTCTGATTTCTGAACGGTTTCCGGCCAAATTAACGGTCTATGGCATCTTTATCTGCCAGGAAAAGCTGCAATGAGTCGTTCTCAAGAGCATGTCCCGTCGGCGTCGGCATCAGCGCCGGCGTCGCCTTACCTCCGATTCCGTAACGAGTCACAGCGAGCCGACACTCGGTTAAACATCGGTGAAGATGAAGACTGCTCCGATGCCTTTACCATTCCGGCAAAAAATGCGCCGCTTGATCTGCTTAAGAAATGGAGAGTAAGACTACAATGCCTCCTTAACTCTTATCTAACTTATCTTGACCGTCCGTTTCTTTCCTGATTCTTTTTTACGCCACATTACCATGTGTGGAATGCATGGAATTGTGTTTTGGTTGGTTGCATTTATTTTCCCCATTCATTAAGAACTTGGAGAAATTTTATCCACTTTCAAGTATAGTTTTGGATGAGCAAAGAGCTTCAGATTTTGCCTTTGAAATTTAATTAATAATTTAATATAAAGATAGTAATTGAAAGCTAAAATGTGGGGTAGATTGGCTGAATCGAAAAAGTAAATTTGATAATTTTTTACTAATCAAAGACTATAATTAAAAGTATCGGCGTAAAATCTTTACTGGTGATATCCATTATCCTTAGGGTACATCAAATAAGATTATGGAGGTTTGAACATGATACTTCTCGCTTCCTAAAACAGAATATTATAATTAAAAGTTAATATCAAGTTTTTATCCCGTTCACAATGTATAAAACATGAGATTTTGCATATTAAGAAATCAAAGTTAGAATCGAAAGAAATCAATAAATTGGAAAAACCAATAAAAATCTGACCAAATTTTATATGGGAACTCAAATTCAATCGGAGAACCTATGCAAATTTTCAGTGAAGGTTCAAACTTCACCTTAAGACAAAATTTCTCTATGAAAAGAATGTACAAAAGGCTTCAAAATTAAAATCTTCAAAGATAAAAAATGCACAAAATTAATTTAATTGCAATACTTAAAAAATAAATTTCATAAATTAAAGATGCAAAATTAAAATTCAAGAAATTTCAAAAAATAAAAAAGTACTAGAACTCACTAATTAGATATCCACGTGAACTCAAAATGTACGCCAATATCAATATGCCATGTGGCATTTATTACATTATTAAATAAAAATAAAATTTGAAAAAAAATCCACAAGGTCGGTGCCGTCTATCATTTTTCAAAAGAGAGATTCAGTTGCCTTTTCATGGTTGAGTGGTCCCAATGAAAAGTATAGAAATTATTCTAAATTGGTAGAATAGGCGAAGATTAATTCCACAATAATTTCTTGTGCTCCAAATTTGAGTCTCTTTCTAAAACAAAATTAATATGAAAGTGAAAAATTACCAAGCCTGATCAAATATCCTAACTCATAAGCCACTTGTTTACTTACATTTGGGCTCAAATTGAGCTTTTATTGGGTCCTTTTTTACCCTCAAAATTTTCATCCTCTTTTAGTGTAAATTCAATAATATGATCCTCTAATTGGCTTATGTCTTCGTCAATTTGATCTTCTCGTTTTCTCATGATGCCCACATGAAATGTGGATCAAATTGGCTGAATTTAATAGAAAAATCTGATAGCTCATCAATGGTTGTAATTGAAACTTCACATCAACTTTTGTGACCCAGATCACAATTATAATTTTTCTAATATCAGCTGCTTTTAATGCATTAGGTGTCACAATTAGGTCGGGTACGTCAGGCCAATCTAACCCACATTTTATAACACTAACAGGAACCAAACCCTTTATTTCCAGTTTGTATTTTGATTAGGTAAAATATTCCATCGTGATCCCTTTTTTTCTATCGTTTAAAAAAGAAAAAAAAAAAGCAATTAAATCAGCAACAGATTTGGCAATGGGGGGTCTCGAGAGAAGGTTCTTTATAGTAGAGATAAAAATATCGGTCAATACATACTGTGTCAATCGATACGTACAATTTAAAAAAAAAATCCATTTTGCTCTTACTTTCATGCATTTGGGCTTGCATTGGTTGGGTCCAACTGAGGCCCACATGGCAACAATCCAAACGCTAATTTCGGGTTAGCTAGCTTCATTTTATTGAAATAAGGGGCAGAAATAATACTCGGTCTTGCATAAAAACAATTCATGTGAAATAGGTGCAGAAAGGAAAATAGGGAAACTTGAGGGCCAAGCACCAGAGAAGGTTCCTGAGAGTCCTTTAAAGGCCAAGTAATGCATTAAGTGTGTGTAGTAGAGGGATTTTGTAGAGGTGGACCATTCTATATAAAGGTTTCATAGGGAGTAGAGTTTATTCAAGTAAGTGAGGTTGGCAAGGAAAGTCTAAAGCAGGGTGAAAATATCAATCGATACGTTCGTATCGGCCGATATATATCGATTTTTCATGACCGAGTAATATCAGGCGATACGTATTGTATCGGCCGTACTAAAAGTTTATCGGCCGATATGACCGATAAACGGCCCGATATATCGGTTACCATATCGGCCGAGATATATAAAATTCAACTTTTATTTTATTTTTTTCATAAAAAAAAAAAACGATATTGTCCGATACGGTTGATATATTGGCCGGGATGGTTGATATTTTCATATTTTGAATTTGAAATTGAAAAAAAAAAACACTTAATTTTGGCAATAATATCGGGTGATTTAAATTTCATGCTTATCCATTTGTTGATCTGTCATAAAAGATAAATATACAAATTTTATGCTCACCTTCCATTTAAAACAAAGTAACTTTCAACCAAGAGTCCATAGAAGATATGCGTTACTGGGACTAAAATGGAAGGCCCCAAGTTTGGAAATTAATAGCTGGGACAGTGGAACGATAACCTAGATATAAATTAGTTATGGATTATTTTAGAATCTTTAAATACAGCAAGTAATTGAATAAAACGTGTAACGAAACTGGGCTGGGCTGGAAACAATGAAAGTAAGTAAGGTAAGTAGTGTATTTAATAGCTGCAATTAGACCGAAATTTCAGAAATCTTGGCTGATATTTTGAGATTTTTCCATAATTATTTTGAAATTAACAATTTCGTATTTAAAAATAACATTTGAATATATATATGACCGATATTTAGTGATAAAATTATATATTCATGAAGGCCATAATTTTCTGATTTTTTTTGAATTTTTTTTTTTACAAAAAATCAGAAGGAAAGAGAAATGTATCGCCCAAATATCAGCCGATGTATCGGTATTGCCGATATTTCAATATCGGCCGATATATCGGTCCGGGTGATATTTTAACCCCTGGTCTAAAGTCTTCTTATCGTGTGGTGGTCATAGTGGTGTCCAAGTCAAAGCATTCAAAATAAGTGTATTTCTAGTCGGTCAAGTTCCTACGTACACGTAAATTATTTGATCAATGTTTTTTTTTTTTTTTCAAGTGGCCCATATTGAGCTCCTATGGGTTATTATAGGGGTCTCGATATGATACGTATTAGACGATATTGTTAATATCGACCGATATTGATATATTTTAAAAAATAAATAAATAAAAGAGACAAAAATATCGACCGATATCAATTTTTTTTACCCCTGGGTTATTAGGATCTAATTGGATATCCATAATTCAAAAATCCAAAATCATTTAATCCAAAATATGTGCATTTGGATGCAACTCTTCATCTAGATTGCGTTTGGACAGGAGATAATGGAGGGTAACTCCTCGTTATCTTTGTTTGGTAATTAAGATGTAAAGGTAAAAAATTAACTTTTTATCTCTCTCTTCCTACTTTTAAATATATATATATATATATTTTTTTTTTTTTAATTTACGTATGGAGAATTACAGAATACCCAATGTAAAATCACCACGGATGAATTCACTACCTTTAAGGTAAACCAACGTTAAGCCATGGAGGTTCGAATCCACGATCTTTCACATGGGAGTCAACCAATTATACCAATTATGCTACACTAAACAAAAGGTATTTATAATACCTACAACAACCCTCGGTCAAACTCCTGCAAAATTTAGCCTTCATACAAATACAGCCGTGGTTGAACAAGATGGTCTGATTTTAACCAATTACTCTTCATTTGAGTATGATACCAAATAATACTAGATCTCTTTGACTGTAGGAAGCATCTTAGACACCATGAATATGTTCTTTCATTGAACGAAGCAACGAAGACTAAACCGTATAATTATTCGGTTCCCACTCTTTATTTTGGGGGATCAGATTCTTTAGGCTTAGTCGTTGTCCCCTCAATATAGTCCAATATTTGTCGAGCCCCTCAATCAACAGCAAAGAAGAAGAATGAGACTATTAGATAATTTGTCCCGTTAAGAAGGAGAGTGGCTAATTTTCTCTGTATCTAGGGTTTGAAGTTTGATTCCCCAAGAATACCAACAGCCCTCAAAGTACGAGAACTTCCAAAAGGAGACATGATGGCAAATTCGTGGGAATAAATAACAAATCCAAATATTTCAGCACAGAAAATATACCGATCTATGTCAGAAATGGACAAAAATAATCCGAAAATACTCAAACTCCTTGAAATAGCAAATGAGAGACCAAAAGGAGGCAGAGGCGACTATGATAGGAGGGTACCAAAGTCCTGATGTTAGAAATCAGGTGAGATCTATGGCGAAGACGGCCAAAACTGGCAGATCTGATGCTCCAGGGTCCGAACAAAGAATCTGGTAAAATGGGCCTCACAAGTCAACTGGCTTGTCAATCGACCGTACAAACGATAAGCGACGACAGGTATGGTGAAGTTTGAAAAAGAAATGTGTAGGGATGTGTTAGATTGAGGGCTTGGATTCCACTAATGTCGATATTTTTCGATTTTCTGAAAAAAAGAAAAAAAGAAAATGAAATTTCTTAGATCAAGTGCCTGGGCAAGGAGACGAATCAAATGCTGTGGTTATTTGAAACAGATCTTGCAAGTGGGCCCTACCGTCGATGAACAGTGACGGATGCCTTTACATGTTTAAAAAAAAACAAGGGACTGGCTATGCATACTATGTTCATAGGTAGGGATTACATCATTTTATAGATATTGAAATACAACAGGTAAGAAAAACACTATAAAAGTCAACTAATATGGTGATCCTGTGAACTAAGGAAAAATAAAATAAGAACTCTTGGGAAAGGCACCCTTAATAGTGACTCAACTCACAATTCCCCCAAAATGAGACTTGATCCCCTTGACCCACCAAAAACCTGAGGCCTTTGCAGAAGACATCCCCCACCTTAGAACTCTCATTCCCCATTTTGGAAATAGGCCTTAAAATAGATGACTCCTGCCTTAAGTTGGGCTAACAAAAATCCCATTCCCCCTCACACCCCGTATTTGTTGTTGCAAACCTCTCCTTCACATGGTCAAGGTCTCTTTGCCATTTCTCCAAATCCATTTGCACAAGAGAGCACCAATTTTATATTTCAACCTTTCTAGACTCACTCCACCATTCTTCTTTAGTTTAGTCACATATTCCTATAAAATGTCATTGAAAGTGAGACGTTTTCTTTTTGCTACTACCCTTCGGTATAAAATGTCAGTTGATTTTTTGAAAAAGACATGCAATGGATTGGAAGATTAGCCCAAGAGGACTTGATCAATGCAATCTCTCCTGGCTTGGTAATTCCTCTTCCAAGCTGAAAGCATACGGTCAAAATTCTTTACAACCGGATCCCATAGTGATTTATCTTTAGGATTCCTAACAATGATTAAAATCTCATAATTGGTATAACACTTGGTCAGGATCGAGTCAACTTGATATTGGCACAACTTGGCTCAGTCACACAAAATAAATTTTTAATGTAAAAGATCTTGAAACTTAAGTTTTATCAAAATGGAGAATGTATGTGTTTAACGTCAAATTAAAAACTTGTCACGTTTATGTATATTATTAAAAATAAATGTTTGAATCTATATTTTTGTTTGATAGATTACCTTTACAACTCCTTTACACCTTTGCACTGGTACAACCTTTTAACTCTTTACCTCTGTTCTTTCCATGATTTAAATGGCTTCAAATATTTTCAAACTCTAAATCCTTCGTCCTCTTTGCTATGAAAGTTTGCCTTAGTTAAGAAGGAATTAAGTGTTACATATATATCTTAGAATGCGAAAGTCACCAAGTGGAATGAGAATGTATTAATCTTTAGCTACTAAATTTTAAATAGAAGTTAAATTTTCTAAAAATCTGATTTAGAATATTAGAATGAGTGGTTCTAATGTTGAAAACAAATTTCAAAAGAAGTTTTAATTGATCTTTAGAGTATGTTGGTAAACGTAGTTTGACGTATTGGATGTAAGCTTTTCGGGAGGCTTGTCCAATACCTTTACAATTCAAGAGTTTAGAGTACAATTTAAAAAAAAAAAAAAAAACACTAAAAGCCTTATTTGCCTTCAAATTGTTGAGATTTCTAACTTCGAAGAAGAAAACCTCAAAGATCCCAACGTTTTGTAGTCTTTAAGGTTTTCAAATTATGTCCTTGAATTCCAAAATGAAGTTTAGGGAGATGATACTTGAAGACCCCAAGAGGATCTGTCTTTAAAATGATTCCAAAAGAGATTTCACTAAAAAGACCCAGAAGGTTAAAATTTTTTCAAGCATCCAAAATCTAATTGAAGAGTAGCCTGTGTCTCAAGTGACACCTATTTAGAGGCTGATTTTTTTTTTTTTTGGAATGGGTTGTAAAATCACTATTGTGGTTCCTTAGAATTGCACATTTTCCATCTTTATATCTACTGTTGGTCAAGCTAGCCAAATATCTAAAATAGTCCTAGAGGGGGGTGAATAGGACTATTGGGGAATTTTAAAATCTATTTAAATATTGGGCACTTTTATGATTAATTAATACAAATTTGCTCAATTAATATTCTAAATGTGATTTACAAGCAAGATTAAGTTTAAGCAAATTAAGTGTGCAATAAGATATGAGCTAAGCAAGTACACAAAATAAGGTGAAGGAGATGAGAAGAGATGGTGAATTATGACACAACGACTTTTATATGGTTCGGCAACCTTGCCTACATCCACGCCTCAAGTACACCACTTGAGGATTTCACTAACCTTCTCCTTTACGGGTGGAGAAGAAACCAATTACAAAGCTTAATCTACTTCACGGGTGTAGATTGACCTAATCACCAAGAGAACACCTCTCTTGAAAGCCAATAGGGTTACACCAACCCTTTACAATATTTCACAATTTATAGAAAGAAGTTGTGCTTTGAAATATACCAAGAACTTAGCCTTGAGTTACTTGAAGTAGCTTGGGCTTGTTCTTGAATGTCCTCCTGTTCTTGGCTTGATGTAAATGCTCCAATGAAGTCCAATCAACGTGATAGCAAGGAGGTCTAGGGTAATTAAAGGTTTTCCTATGAGGATTAAGACCCTAAAAAGAATCTCTACTTAACACATTCAACTTAGAGCGTAAGATGCTCAAGATATGCCTATGAGAGCTTTTAATGTGTTTGAGATTAAGAATCAAAGCTTAGAGTATTATAACTATGGAGTTTGTAAGCTTTGGAAGTTGTTTGAAAGCTTGGAAGAATGTATGAATAAATTGGGCTCAAGTCATCAAGCTATTTCTCTCCAAAAAGCCTACATTTATAGGCTAGAAAAGTTCCAATGGATCTATCTTCGGACCTTCCGAAGATAGGTCTTGGATCTTCCAAGGTTGCAACGGTCGGATTCCCAATGGTCATATTACAACAACTCTTTTGACCTTGCAACGGATAGCTTCGGATCATTCGAAGGTTTCTGCTCAGAACGTCTGAAGTTCCCAGGAATGCATGGGTTCGGAATATCCTAGGACGTTCCGAGACCATGCTCTTGGAAGTTCCGAGATGCCCAGAAATCAGAAGAACTGATAGATCCTCGGACGTTCTGAGATATGTTCTCAAAAGTTTCGAGATGCCCAGAAATCCGAACAGCTGTTAGCAGAAAGGATAATCCTCGGACGTTCCGAAATATGTTCTCGGAAGTTCCGAGCTTCCCAGAAATCCATTTTCCACAGTGTTAGAGACTTGAGATTTTGTGAAAAACGTGGACATGGTGGAGAGCTCAAGAGTGTTCTATGCAATCAGTTAGATTTAACTATAATAAACATTTTAGATTGCAAGGACACAAAATATGGAGATATTTGGTAGATCGCGAGAGTTCTCCACAGGGCAGAGAGTGGGATTAGAAACCCTTTTTGTATTATTCCAATTTTAACCAAAAAGGCTTCTAAGGCTTCTAGGTCAGTCCTATGGCCCATATACCTGTGACAATTGGCATTTAAAGAGTTTTTCCGGTTTTGGTGCGACCTTTCAAAACAGCGTGTCTTCTGGAGCTTCAAGTTTGATTTGACTGTTCATGTCTTCCAGAGATGAGGTCTTAGACACGTAGACGGTCACGACTCAATCAAAGAAATTGACAACTCAGGACTCAGTCGGACACAATCACAGAATTGACAACTCAGTCTGACTCACGAGAGGCAGATTTAACTTTTAGGCCAACATTTACTTATATGATCAATTTTTCATCTCCTTCGGGGCATTCGTTAGACTTCGGGTGTCCCACTTGTGCTTTGTATGGTTTGATCGTTGCTCCTTGGATGGTTAGTGAATCTTCAGTTCTCCATTAATCATGCTTCTCATAATGAATCTAAAGATTGTTTATCATGGCCCAAAGTGTTTCTTTAGTATCTTAAAATGTTCGATGGTTAACGGAATAAGGGGGGAATGATAGGCCCACTATGGTTGGAATCTCCTTTGATATATATAAGCTAAGAGGGTAGGGTGGTTGGAGAGGGGGTTCACAATAAATGAGGTTAAGGAGGCATTAGATAGCATAAGAAGGAGACAAGACACTGGGCATGCATAGTTTTAATTTTAGACTTATCAAAGGTTGATGGGACATTATTGGGAATGATTTATAAGGTTTTTCACGGAATTCCATGATAGGTGAATGATTAGTAAATAGTTTAAAAATATGATGTGGACCATCAAAATACTTTTGTAACTCTTGTCCTTGTGAAGGAAAGGACTAATGTATTCTCCAATTTTGGACCTTTTAGCCTAGTGGGTCACATATACAAGATTTTGGGAAATGTCTTAGCAAATGGACTTATGGGTGCTTTGGGAGAGGTTATAGGTGAAACTCAAGGTACATTTTTTGAGGACATGCAAATTTTAGATGGGGTTCTGATTGTGATGAACCCAAGGTAGTGTAAAAAACCTTCCTTAGTCTTCAATGAAGAAATGGTCCAAATGAACTTCCATTCGTAGTGGTTTCCGACCAAAGACGTCGCTATAAGCAATCTTTGGTGTCACTAATTTCACTTGAATCTAGCTTTCGATAAAATGAATCCAATCTATAAGCAATGCATCTTCAATTGAATAATGAAACAATTCTCAAATAGACATTGCAACAAAGATTCAATTTAATTTAAGAAAACTAAAGTTTCAAAAGATAAAACCAAATACAAATAAGCACAAGAACTTATATTGTCCTTCCCACCACACTAGGTACAAAATCAATTCAAACTCAACAAATGATGCCCACCAAGCCTATGCCCAACCCCTTTTATAGCCAAAGGGTGGGTGAAAAACAATGAAATGCATTGATTACATTGTGAGAGTTCCCATGACATGCACACCAAAATCAAAGTTCTCTCCAAACTAGGTATCTAGATTTCTTCCCAAGGTGTTTTCCAACTGGTCCTCTACAATCACCTAGGATCCATAATAAATGCAGCCATTATTCCAAGGTGTCTTTTGCATTGGACTTTTCCCACAAGCCATGATCAATCCCAAAGAGTTAGTGAGATCTTCTAAGCCTTAATCTTGCCAAATTACACGATTCAAGGAGCCATAGATAATTCCAAGAAGATGGTTAGTTCACCCATGTTAGGCCTCGGTAGGACCGAGTCTATGTATTGTCAATTCCGTGACTGAGTGTGACCGTGTGTCTTGGACCTTGCCTTGGAAGAATGTGAAGATGTCAGAAGATCTACTGTGCATTGAAGAATTCACACCGAATATGTGATTGGCATACAGGTAAGTGAACCTTAGTGGACCTTAGGTTAAGCCTAAATATCTTAGAAGTTAATGGTTAATTGGAAAATGTTTGACTTTCAGTCTCGAGGCCTCAAGCATTTTGTCGAGGCCTCAAAGGCTGTCCTTATCTGAGTGAAAATATATGACAGCTGTATTTTCAGCGTGGGACTGCAAGGCCATGTGTCCCTTGACCCAAATATCTTACAAGATATGGTAAGACAAACTGAAAAGAGGGAAAGTCTCCTTTTGATTTCAAAAGATCCTATGCTTCATCATGATTGGAAACCTTATGGAAATATGGAGATCCTAGAAGGCTCCTATGGATTTGATGAGATTATGAAAAATCAGTTTGTCATCTTATACTCGTGAATAAATGTTTTGAAGCTAAGCATCGTGGGTGGCAATCTAATACATATTTGGAAAGTCTCCATAAAGGATTATTGAGAAATCATTTTTGCCACCTCATGACTTGGTAGTTAAATATTCTAATTGGCAATCATGGATATGTGGCAAATGAGTGAGCTAGTCTCTGCGTAAATATCAGTAAGATTAAAGTTTGAAATTTGAAATTGAAGTGTGCAGTATTTTCATATACAGGCTCGAGCCTCGAAGAAATCCTGGTGGCCTCGAGACTGAACTGTTGGGCAGAAACTCTATAAATACATGCTTAAGCTTTGGTTTAAGGGACAACTGATAAATTGGAAAAACATAGGCATTCTCCAGAGACTTTTCCTTCTCTAATCTTTTCACCTTCATCATCCTTTAAAGGAAGAGTTTAAGCATTCAATGCTTGTTTAATTGTGAAGATGAGGACATTCTTCTAAGAGCAAAAAACAGTAAATCCCTTGTCCTAGAATCCATATTCTGCTGTGCCAATACTCATCAAAAGATGAACCTGATCTAAAGGAAGAAGGCGTAGAGACATCGACAAGAAGAACACACATTTTGAAGAATTGTTAAGGCCCAAGGCAAGTGTTCTTCGTTTATCATTGTACGGTGGATTAGATCAGTGTGATTGAACCACCTTAAAAAATAGGTGTCAAGGATTAGACCAGGGAGGTTGAACCTTTCAAAAATAGGTTGTAATGTTTGTGTGTGACTCCCATAAATAGTGGATTTGGGATAGCCCTAGAGAAGGTGAGTCCAACAATTGATGTAGGTTCAGGTGAACCGAACCACCATATATCATTGTGCATGTGTGGTTTGCTTTAATGGTTTGGTTCATTTGTTTATCACTTGCACACACGGTTATTCTGCTGTACATATTGTTAAATTGATAAATTATTAAAAAGGGAAATAAAATCGGATCAGACCTATTCACCCCCCCCTCTAGGTCTTGCATACTTCTAGTAACGGAATTTCAACCCATGCATAGGAATAAGAAATCATGTACCTTGGAAAGAGAATTCATGCATATGGACCATTGAAGAAGGAGCCACAACGTTAGATAACATCCAAGCCATGCATGCAATGCATGCATTCATGCCATGTGGAATGGTGAGGTGGATTTGATAGCAAATGATATGATGGCACGTTGAAGATGAGGTGGAGAAAAGAAGCTTATGTGTATGCCTAGGTGGATGCCAAGGTGGCAATCCCAAACCCTTTTCACACTATGTCCTTATTCTTCAATCTTGAACCCTTCTCACATTGAGACTTTAGTGGAGTGAGCTTAAGTGGGTTCTTAGTAACTCCAGTTTGTAGCTCCTATTGCCGAGGTTACTTCCTCATCTGTAACTATTAAATTGATCATAAATTTTCATAGCTATGGCCACAATTTCATCTTCAATCGTCATGTCCTCATCATCACTGATGCCTGCATCAGATTGTTAATGAAAATTTTCACATGAAAAAAATGAATAAAAAGATGGTCTGTTGTTGAAGGTGGATATCAAGATAGCTTGCGATCATGTAGAGTGGTCACTTGTGGATTATCTCTTTAGGTGTACGGGTTTTAAGATGGTGGAGAAAGTGGATGAGATTGTGCATTTTTGGCACGGGTATCTTTATACTAGTTAATGGTTTCCTCATAGCAAATTTTTGCGATTAAAGGGTTAAGGTAAGGGGATCCTTTATCACCTTTTATTTTCAACTAGTAGTAAAAGGATATATGTGATGTATGATGAAGGCTAGAGCCATTGGAGTGATAAGAGGTTTTGAGGTGGTGCTTAGTCGGCTAGGGATCATGCATCGTTAATTTGTTGAGGATATTTTGTTATTCTGCATCATGAATAGGGGAGAGAAAATGGGGGTTAAAGCGGTCTTACGATGTTTCGAGGCTATGTTGGGTTGAGAATGAATCTGAGTTAAGATCATTTTAGTGGGAATTGAGCTTAAGGATAAAAGGTTGAATAGTCTAGTTGAGGTTTTGGGGTGTAGGATAGGTATGTTGTTTGTGGTTTTTTTGGTACTGCTATGGGGGTTAACCCAAAGTCAAAGAAGTTTTAGGAGCTGGTGGTGGAGAAATTTGAGAAGAGATTGGGGGCTAAACCAAAATCAAAGATATTTGTCTATAGGAAGGAGGGTTACCTTAATTTGATGCCTTTCTGTAATTTACTGGTGTAGTACATGTTCATGTTCAAAAGGCCAGTGGGGTTTAAGAGAAGGTTAGAAAAATACCCAGGATCACTTGGGTGACATTGCCCATGAGTGACAAAACCATTGTCAAAGCCACCTAGGTCCTATTCTGACGTAGCGGAAGCGGTGCGGGTTTAAAGGAGCCCGGTCAAATTCGATAAAATCGAGTCAAACAGTTAAAAGTCTAGTCAACTGGTCAAAGTTGGCTTAGGATAGGTGGGTAAAAGTTAAGAAGGAAAGGGAATGTATGGGAAAGGTAAATGATTAGGGTAGATGGGTAAATAATTGGTAATGTAGGAGTAATTAGAAAAGTGGAAAAAGTTGCATTTAATGTGGATTGATGGAAAGGTGATATGTGGATTGGTGGAAAGGTGATATGTGGATTGATGGAAAGGTAGGAAAAGGGTTTGCTTGGCTCAAGGACCAACGAATGGTACCCTTGGGAAGTGAGTGAGAAATAAAAACAAAAGAAAGGTTAAGGAAAGTGGGAAGGAAAGAAAGGTTGCTGTTTGTGAATGAGAGAAGGCTTGCAGGTAACAGAGATGAAAGGGGTGTGGACGGAAGGATGGGTTTGGCGTTGGAATGGAAGGAAAAGGGGGGGAATATGAAATAGGGGAGATGGCTGTCTAGGTGGTTGCAGGTCATGGCGGAGAAGGAGAAACGAAGGGAAGCAGCAACAGAGAAGCAGAGGAGGGCGTCGGGAATTGGTAGTAGCAGCGGCGGAAATTGTATCTGGATAATGCCCAAATTTCTATGGATCGGTGGGAGTCTCACCTGAGATGAAGGCCTGGCTCGATAATGGTGATGACGGTTGGAACAGAGCCAATGGTGGAGAAGTAAAGTTTGCAACTGCAGTAGATAGAGAGCAGTAGAAGGTAAAACAAAACAGTATTTTCTATTTCAAATCTGGAAATCAAGAGAGAGTGTCCTCCCTCTTTTGAGTACATCTTTTTTTTATATAAAAAATAAAGCCTAAAACTACTACAAATAGAATCCTATCTCGAGATGATAGACTCGAGATGAAGTTGCCAACTAAAACCCAAATGAAATAGGAATCCTACTCAAACTTGTTAATTAGGAAAAGGAAAAATAAAAATAAAATAAAATAAATGAATAAAAATAGAAGTGGGGTCCACTTGATGAGGGTCAGGTGTCCTACATCAGTCCCTCGGTTTTGAAAAGAACTCGTTCTCGAGTTGAAATCAGCAAAATCAAAAGGTACTAGATAAAGGTGGAGACCAAGTCCGAAGATGCAAATGACGAAGCATGTAATGGCACAACTTGCAATGCACGAACGATGAGAGTTTTCCATCTGTGGGACGAAGAAGCCAAGGACCGTAAATGGGCTCAAGCATGGACGAACCAAGATGATCGCGAATTGGTCTTCATATGGCACTGGAGTGATCATATGGTCCTAATGGTTTGTGGGACAAGTCACCAAAGATAAGAGGTGGGTAGGATAATGTATGAATAACCATAGATGAATTCTTGGTATCCGTATCGGAATCGGGACTTGGTATAGGAGAGGGTTGTGGAATCGACGGCGGTGGTGGTACTGGTATTGGTGGAGGTGGTGGAGGTGTTGATGGAGGTGGAGGTATAGCACTCGCCGGTTGCATTGATTGTGGCGCTGACAACACAACTGACTCTTTCTCCAACATGGCCACTGTCTGTGGGGGTCATGACTTTTGGAGGAGTAGGCATGAACTTTGAGTCTGACTCTGGGGCAGCATACATGAACTCCAAGGGTGACTTTGGAGGAATTGGCACACATCTTGAGGGTTCCGGCTCAAAATCAGTAGTTGTAGGAGCATTCCTTACCTCAAGTCGCTCTAAGTGACGTTTCGCTCTTACAATTCTTTGTGCTTTCTCATTTAGGGATAGTGTGAGGATTTGCAACATGAGCAATGCTCTGAGGCCACAATGCTTTTTTGTTTGGAAATGTAAGCCCCACATAGGGTCCAGGCTTTTGGTTAGTATGCCCTTAAAGGAAAGGTGTTAACTAATTGTGGCTTATGTAGGAGAGAGGGATTGATGCGGAGCAGCAGATCCATGTGGAGTTTCTTTTATTGTTTATTTCTATTTTTTATTTGGTTATAATTAGAAATTAGGATTTCCTATTTTAAGTGAGTTTATTTTTGTTTTAGGCTATTTTTAGGAGTTTCTTTATTTAAGGGTGGTATCTCTTATAAAAGCCCCTCTTGTAAGCATTATTAGAGATGGTTGGATGAATAAAAGCTTGAGAAAGTTTTCGCAAAATACCTGTGAGTGGTGCGATGATCTTTGGGAGTGATTCCTTAGCATAAAGCTACAGCGTCAGGCCTTGGTGTGGGGCCATAGTTCTTTATCAGGTACTTTTTTTCTTCTTCTCTTTTCTCTTCTTCCTTCTTCACCCTCGTTTCTCTTACCCTGCTGCAATTGCAACCCAAATCTGTCCCTTTTGACTTCCGCCCTTTCCCAACTCCTTACAACTCTCATAACTGGTTTCGCCGCACCCAAAACTGCTGCTTCTTGCTGCTGCATACTCCGTTAAGCCCAGATCTTGCTGCTACAACCTTTCTTGATCCATCCAAAACAGCCAGATCCAACTCCTTGCTTCCGTGACCCTGCCTCTTGCCGCCTCCCTTTCTCTGTGCTTCCCCTCTTTCGTTTCCTTTTTCTTTCCTCTCTTTTTTGTGTTTTACCCTAACACCTTATACCCCTCGTGAAACCACTTAAAACCTTAGGCAATTCCATCGTAAATCACACGTGCCTCTTTAGTCAAAGCCATTCCATCCCCTTTTTATTTATTTTATCTTAATGGGTTTGGTTACTTTATATTGCATGATCATCTGAGGTAAATTTTATATTAATTAATTGCATATATTAACTTTAGATTTTAATTTCAGCTCATGCTAGTTTTAGGGTGCATTATTTTCATTCCTTTTAATTTTAGGGACCACATTAGGCATCTAGGGTCACCCTATTAGTTGTCCTGCATCAGGGATGCTTAGTGAGGATGCTGATTTTGATGTGTGTTTTGTGGGATTGTGGAAAAAGTGTGGTTCATCTTTTTGGATGCTATGAGTTTGCAATGGGAGTTTGGAATAGATTCATAGAGTTGATGGGTTGTGGGTGGTTTTGAGTGGGTCATTGTAGGGTGTCATTTCTAAATTGGATTTTGGTCCTTTTAAGCAAATGGGGAAAGTTGCTTTTACTCTTGATTTTAAGATTGGTAGTTTTATATTATTTATGGATATAATGGAATAATAAAATTTTCAAAGGACAAATTAGGTTGTAGAAGGAGGTTTTTAAGTTAACGAGATTGAGTTTAATTGAGTAGTTGAGAGGTTGTAGAGGTTTTGAAGGTTCTTTTGGTCAATAGATTTTATTAGATGTTGGGAAGGGTGTATGAAAAAGGGGCTGTTAGAAAAAGAAAGGTGAAATTTCACTATTATATGCATTGTGGAAATTTAATGTAGATGGGGCAGCTAGGGGTAAACTAGGTTATTAAGGTGTGAAACAGTTCTGCAAGATCACAAATGGAGTATTAACAATTTTTTTCTTCGGACTATTGGAAATTAGAGATTTGAATGAGGCAGAATTGATGGCTATAAGGAAAGCTATTGATTTATCGAGGGAGGTGGCTATAGGGAAGTTGCTACTCGAAGGGGGTTCGAGGAATACGATCATGGCTAGTACAGTTAAAGGTCATTTTCATGTATGTGAGATGCTTAGCTAATGGATGGTCGACTTTTGGCCAGGGCAAGGTGGGGAGGTCTGAGTTTATTGTTATATATATAGTATGCCAACCTATTATCATGGGGTTGAGTGGGTTTGAAAGATCTATGTTTGTATTTAGTGCTTATAAAAAATCAGCTTGTTGAATGACTATCCACTAGATTGAGCTTGATAAAATTGCACTGTTATCTACTGTCATTTTTCTTGCCTTTCAAAACTATGGCTAAAGTTATTAAATCAAGTTGATATTTTATAAGCACTATATACATACATAGAACTTTCTAACCCATCCAACCTCATGATCATAGATGGGCTCCATAGCTAGCTCTCACCATTAGAGCACTTTATGGGGTGTGTGACTGATTATTTTCCTATATATATATTCCTTTGTCAACTTTTTTTTTTTTTTTTTGGTTCTTTCATAGTATTGCTATCTTGTAATGTGATTTTGTACCTCTTTGGATTGACCTTTATAGAATTTCTTGTTATTGGTTAAAAAAAGTAGGAAAATGGATGAAATAGGCGCAAAGGGTATGAGGATCCTGAACTTGTGCTCCATTGCTTAGTGCTCACAGCATTTTCCTTAATTCTACATGATTATGTGGACTTTGCATTAATATATGCTCATTCATGGAGACAATGTTGTTTTAAAGAAATCGTGGTCTCAATCTTCGTAATGTTTTAGATGCTTACTTTTATGGTTCTTAGTAATTGCTCTTTTTTTTATGATTTAATAAAAAGGAAACCATTTGATCTTTTTCTGATTTTAATTGCATGGTTTTGTTTCAATAGCAAGCAACACTTGTTCTAAATGCTTCTCGTCGATTTCGTTATACCTTGGACTTGGGAAAGGAAGAGGAAAAAGAACAAATGAGGAGGAAGATTCGAATGCATGCTCAAGTGATAAGGGTAAGAATTAGTCAAATTGAATGAGGTATGTGTTTGACCTTGATTTACTCTATCAGCTGCCATTTTCTAATCTACATCCCCTTGTATCAGGCAGCTATTCTTTTTAGAGAGGCTGGGGAAGGGAAGACTCATGGTATGTTCCATATTATTGTCATTGGCACAAGAAAATTGGAGTTTTTACGAGCTCAAAATTGAACCAGTTTTATAATACTATTGTTTCTTTATGCTCTAATCATGTGTGTGTAGAATAATAGAATAAAGAGAAGAAGAAAAGAGAATATGGAGAAGAATTCTCTATATTATATTAAATTGAATATCTAGAGGTTATATGTATATATAGTACAAAGGGAGCCATTCATGGTGGACAAAAAAGAAATAAATCAATGAATAAGCAATTATAATAATTTTCACATCTAACGACATATTCTTCAATAGCTCTCCCATTGAAGATAGATCCTTTGCATGCCCAGATGAGAAGCCATCCACCATCTTCTGTGGTGCAGTGAAATCTTGAAGTTCATTGAAATGGTAGCAAATGTGTGTGGTTACCTCATGGTGGATGAGGTGGTCTACTGTCTTTTCACTTCATCATGAAATAAATGCTAAATTGCTTACCAGCTTCATCCTACCACTTTACAGTGGATTGTATGTTGGGGTCCTGTATGCTGCTAAAAGGTGCAATATGTACCATTTTCAGCAGAACTAACGTGTTCCACATGGTCACCAAGTTCAGCTCAAAATTGGTTGATGTTAACTTCTTTTAAGGATTACTCAGAAGCACATCAATGGACATCATTTGTTTTCTCATCCTCATTTGACATACATAAAACTCGTTCAATGTCTCACAAATGTAACTATTGCTAAATCTGTTGATCTTTTATTTAATTCTAGTTTTCAAAGTTTCACAGTCCGTAAAGCTTTCTTTCCAGCCAATGTTTCTATAACATGGACGAAACTGGTATGTGAGAGCTGGTCTGACCTAAATAATGTGACCTGGATGTTCTGGTCCATATTGAACCAAATTGAACCATTCAGCCTGTCATTAAAGGTAAAAGTGGTTAGAGAGGCTTCAACCACCACGCAAGTAGCATTTTGATGGAATTTAGTAGATTTGTATATTATATTATATTATATATATATATATAATATTATGGTTGAATCAAGTAGAATCTGCTTGGACCAAACAATGATCTCAGATAGGTAGTTTAGTTTTAAAATATTGCTCCAAGCTTTCCCGAACAATTTCTGGTGATAGAGTGCATGGTAGAGGATTATAATCCACAATGCTTAATAAGAGCTAATCATATTCCTTCAACTCAAATTTACTGTATTTTGTGGCATCATTTTGATTCATTTTGTACGTACTTATGAAGGCCATCTGTATCTCTTCCTTTGCAAAACTAACCTTTCCTTGATCATTTTCTAGCTTCATTTTTCTCAGCAAGGCACTTTGGTCCATCCCATATCTTTTTTTTTTTTATCTATTTTTATTGGAGAATATGGATTCGTTTGTCATGTTCATCCGCTAGAAGTCCTCTTTCTGTGCATGTCTAACCGATCAAGGTCACTGTCTTTCCTTCTCTCGCAAAGTAATTCCTTTTGTAGTTTTCTATTCTCCTTGCCATCTTTGTTAGAATTTTGAAGAGTGAAAAGTAATTAAAATAATGACTTAGGAAGCTTGCTTGCATAATCCTTGTTCCAAAATGTCATGGACACTTCTCAGGATGTAATTCACATGCCTAGGATGTTTGATAAGAAGGCTTCCATAATGATGATATTGTAACGCATTGGTCATCTTGTTGAAGTTTTATCCTATATATCTAGATCTTCTTGATGCTTCATAGGATCTCCTTTCAAGGTTTATATGATCTCTTTTCATGTGAAAGATTTGTATCACACATATCTGGGGTCAGCATTGTGATCTACTGGATGCTGCATTTTACCTCCTTTCTATGTTTAAATGAGTTTTTTCCATGTACAACAGTTGTTATTCCATTATTGTATGCCATTAAAAATGTACAGACAAAAATAATGTACATATAAAATTTTGTCTTGATGTCTGTTTTTCATCTATATAGAATGTCATCTTCATTGACACTTGCTCCTACTTCCATTGAAAGTGATGCATAACTTATGTATGCTAAATATTTCCTTTAGCTCACTAGGATGGCTCTTTTATGTCTCACTTGAATTGTTGTTGCCATTATTTCAATGGTTTGGTGGCAACTGTATTAGTGCTATCTACTTAAAAAAAAAAACTGTATTAGTGCTATCTACTTTTCCATTGGCAAGATGTCTGTCTACCCAGTTCTGCGGAATTTACCATAATGTGATCATCCATTGTTGTGCGGTATTAGTTATGTGACCATCGTACTAATGGCCTTTTTGTTTTTTTGAGCGGTAACAAAGATAAAATATATTAATGATAAAAATATACACAAAGGCTGACATCAAAGGATCTAAGAGATATAAACCCCAAGATAGCCAGAAAGAAAAGAGCAAAATACAAAGAACAGAGTGCAAAAGTACAAATAGTGTCCCCCAACAGAAACAAAATCTCACTCTCTCCACAATCTCATAGATAAATCATGTCAGTAGTGTTAGATTCCTCCCCATTTTTGTCAAGGAATCACAGTAATGGTCTTTTAAGCTACTTCCCCTTTAATATGTTACGCAATTGTGATTTTTTAAGATATAAAATTTAATTACAGATTTTATCCTCCATTTACATTTTTTTTGTTAGGTACCACTGGAGGAATACCTCTAACCCCTGGTGGTGGTTATGGAATTGGACGAGAGCAACTTTCTGCAATGAATAGGGATCATAATTTGTCTGCTCTACAAGAATATGGAGGGGTAAGCTCACTTTGCACATTAAATTTAGATGATTTATCTTGTAAAATGTTCTATTTATCATGGTTTATTTAATTATGTCATTACGTCAGGTTAAAGGTATAGCAACTTTGTTAAAAACAAATCTAGAGAGGGGCATTGGTGGAGATGAAAGTGAATTAGTGCATCGGAGAAATGTTTTTGGAGCAAACACATACCCTCGAGAAAAGGGGAAGAGTTTTTGGGTAATTTTTGAAATGACACTTGTCTTCTATTATTTTCTTTTCATTATTATTTTTAAGCCCAAGAAGTTATCTGATTAAGTGTTATTCATCAATGTAGAGATTTGTTTGGGATGCTTGTAAAGACATAACGCTGATCATTCTGATAATAGCTGCAGTGGCATCATTGATATTGGGCATAAAGACAGAGGTGATCTTGTGCTAGGATGCTTTTTTTTTTTTAGTTTTCTTTATATTCTTTTGATGATTACTCTTCATATCCAATTAACTTAGTGGATTGACAATATTTTATTTTCTAAGATGTACACAGTTCGTATTATCGTTGTCTTTTATGCTATGAAGGGTTTTGTCATTCTATAATGTAAAATTTCATGTTCTCTGATAATACATGTTTTTTATTAGTGGTAACAAAGGATTAATATATTAAAAGACAAAGTACGAGTAGAAAAAAGGGTTTAAAAGTTTTAAACCCAGAAAAAGAGAAACAAAAGAAATAAACACATCAATGGAATTAATGCTAGAAACAGTCGGACAACATACTTCCAAGATAAAAGTGGAAGACTCTCGCTCTCCTGAATTCCCAATCACTGTCTCAAAGATGGAAAATGCATGTGGTTGTGGAGTCTACCCCGTTCTTGGGGAAGGAATTCGCGACTCTATTAACAGTTCATCTGACTAGAGTGAAGGATTTCTCGTGACCTGAAGAAAGAGCCCTTTCCCCTCACCACAGTGATGAATCTCCAAGGGGGGTCGCTTCAACCCCGTAATCTACTTGATTGTATTTGTAGTGCTCCTTCTATGACTAGTTTACTGTACCTGACTGATTTCCATATGGTCAAAACTCTCCTAATACTGGGAAGTTTTGCCTCATTTGAATCTCTTATCCTTACGGACTTCGAGAAAATTAGAGAAGTTTTGTCATTATGATCTCGAAGAACACCCCCTATTCCTACCGGTCTCGATTTTCCTTTTGATTCCCCACCAACATTGAATTTATGGACGCTTTACCAAGGAGGAGACCAATTGATTAGGGTTTTTGGCTTTCTTGGGTTTCCACTCAGACAACCCTCCCAAGAGCAAGAGAAATCGGTTAATTTGAATACCTTCAAATCTTTTCTGGAAAGGCTCCAAACGCAAAGCCTCCATTTGTCTTTTTCAAAGATTCCATTTTCGTCAGTTATTTTATTCTTGAAGATCCTAGAGTTCCTCTCCTTCCAAATGGACCATAAGATTACTGCTGAAATTGTATTCCATGCATCCTTCATCTTAGGGCCAAGACGAGAAAGGGACTAGGACCCCACTATGCCCTCACAAGTTCTATAAAAAACCCATGGTACTCTCATTAGACCAGCGGATTGTGTCCACAGGTTACTAGACACTGGGCACCCTGCTAATAGGTGATCTATGCCTTTTTCCATTGATCCACAAAGTGGGCAGCTAAGATCTTCCTCCGATCTAAGTAACCCTCTCCTATTGAGGTCCATTTTGATGAGTACCTATCCTTTCAAACACACCACACAAAAGATTGGACCCTTGGGGGTGCTAGGCTTCTCCAAGCTTGGCAGGGTAGAGGATCCTCATTGTTTTGTTCATGAAGAGCCAACTCAACCATCCTCTTGACCGAGAAGGTGCCCGACGAATCTTGATGTGGCCTTCAAAAGCTCAACCATGCTAAATGAAATTCATGACGACCCATTAGAGGATGGTGGGCCCAATATGAATTTATTTGCCGACATTGTACTTCAAATGCACCGAAGAATCGACAGTGGAAAGAGAGGACCTGATGAAGACATCCAGGCTGAAATTGCTTTGGCTTTCATGGAGCATTTTGATCGAGGCAAACATCATTGAACCCCGTCTAATAAACCAGTTCATTTTATTAGTCATGGCCCAATAAAGCCTAGTGACCCATTCAGTCCAACTTGACCCATTGAAGCCAACGCTTGACCCAAGCCCATCCAATCCAGTCCTCAAAGGCCTATCCACAAGCACACTTTCCATAGTCCAATCCAAAAGGATCCAAAAGATCCAATTACCATTGGCCAACCCAAATCCAATTACCCAATTTCTAAATTTTCTCAAAATGTCGTCCCATCAAATCCCAAACCCAAGTTTGTTGGCACAAGTTTGGAATTAACATTTGTTGGAACTCTTGGAAGAATTGGGAAGCCTAGTTCAAGTAGGACTCTTGTTTGCATTGTCGTTAGTGGTATGTTATTAATTAGTTTCAATGGTTGCTATGTTAGTTGGAATTCGTGTAGGGCAATTAGAATCCATATGAGAGTTTGAAATTGCTTTAGGTTTAGTTTTGTTTGGTTGTAAGTATCAACTAGAATTAGTTTTAGGATTTTTTTTATGCAACTAGTTTTGTTTGTGTGTGTTAGGATCTCATTATCTTACAAGTATGTACTGGTGATTTATGATTTAATTATGGTTTAATGATTAAGAAGTTATTCACTTCCGCAAAACATTAAATCATTTGAATCAAAAGAGACCTTAATCTAATTTCCATAAGGCGTAATTGAATTCCCAGGACGCTTGTTTTCGATTCATGATTTGCTTAGCAAAACCCCAGTCAAGGCAGAATCCTTTCACGAATCGTGATTGGCTGCACGGGTCCTTCAGAGACCATACTCTGAAACTGTGAGTCTACGGTGGATTTTATTAAATTCGACCCTAGGCCTACATCAAATCTCCTGTCCAAGTAGGCCCGTCCTCCTCATCCTTGGACAGTGAAATTCGTCTAACTGGGTTAACAACTCATCCATACTCTTTTTTTCAAAAGTCCTCAACTCTCTTCTGAAATCAAACTGCCAAGATGTGTGTCCACCCTCGACTTTGTAACAATCCCGAACTAAGGTATGTTTGCTCCTAGCTATCCTATATAACCTAGGATTCACCTCCTTTATGGGCCTATCACCTAGCCATAGATCCTTCCAAAAGAAGGTCCTGTCTCCTCTTCGGACCAGGAGTCTACGCTTATCTTTGTAAATGTTGCCCACTAAGCTCCTACCCCTGCCCAAACTCTCTGATAATACATGTTCTACAATGGTTCTACTCCTTTGCATGTTAATTATCTCGTCTTTGGTGTTGTCCATTCATGTTTTTTTCAACTTGAAGAATTTTGCTCGTGTTGAATTTAAGCCATATGGAAACAACCATTTGAATTTTGCTTCGTAATCTTTGAACATCAGGAAGTCTTGCTTCCGCGCTCCCCCCACCCACCCTCTTAGTTACATGTCTTTTGTCAAAAGTCAGAATTTTGGGCAAAATGTCACATAGGATTTGTATGTGTAAATTCAAAAGAGAGTTGTTTTATGTAAGTGAACCCCGAGTCCACTCAGCGGATTGCAAAGCATATAATTGTGGGGCACATAGACTACTTTGATTGGTACGAAAACTTCAAACAGTTACTTAGAAAAGGCATTGATCTTTTGGCCCTTCAAAAGGATTTTCTTTTATTTTATCCTTTTTAACAAGCTTTCAAAAGGATATCTTCAAGGATCAGATTAGGCTGATTTTCCATGATCCATGATAAGACTTCCATCCACATCTTGTTCATCTTTTTTGAAACAGCAACATAAATTGTATTAATGTGTAAAAAATGTAAAAAATGTGTAGGTATACAAAAGGAAAAAGTGCATAACTTCAGTTGGCTATGTTGAAATTACAAAAAGTTGTATACATAATCACAAAAAGGCAGCAGAAGAATGATTTCTTTCTACCCCTACTTTTGCCATAACATCTGTTGTTTCTATCCATAACCCGTTCTATTGACTAATGATGGCCCTAGGTGGGTTCTAAAAACTGCTGGCCACATGAAATTTCCTGGGCTATATTTCCCTATAGAAATTAGTTCATATACCCATGAAATGTCCTGGTTCGTGTTGCCAGGGTGTATGGTGTATACATGCAAACTTTTGATGGGTGCTCACATGGGACCATGTGGATGGATTGGTTCCAAAGGTCTTACCTTGAATATGAGGCCTAGCAAAAATCACCTTCTTTGATTACTCAATCAGCATTCTTGAAACCCCCCAAGTTCATCCTCATCAGCATTCTTGCTAACTGCTGTCAGCAATGTTTTAAAACCCGGCCCGTGGATTGGCCCGTCTTGGAGGAAGGGTGGGTTAAATAAGGTTCAACTGGGTTGACCCATAGTCAAACCCGTGCTATTAATATAATATTATAAATAATATTAAATTATTAAGTAAGGTTATATTTCATAAAAATAGTCTTTCTCTCACAAACACAATTGTAAATACTAAAAACTAATAATCCAAAATTCATATTTCCAAAAGAACCAATATCTTCATCTTCATTTCTTCATTTAAAGAAACCAAGGGTTTTAAAGGTCACGGGTCACGGGTTTATTAGATAAACCGAGTTGACCCGTGGGTCACAGAGGGTTTTTAACCCAGAAGGGTTTTAAATAACCCGACCCGTGTTTCAGCCGGGCCAAGGTTGACCCACGGGTCAACCCGCGGGCCGGGCCGGGTTTGACAACACTTGCTGTCAGTTCAATTTTTAGTTCCTTTAACCTTTCTATATTGTGTTACTGTTTAATGCTTTAGTTCTTGTAAATTTGTGGTGTATTATGAATGTAATTAATAATACATGCTTTGTCCTTCTATCTTAGATGAAAATATATTGAGATTTATTTTATGTATGGTAATGTCCCTTTCTTGGTTATCTTTGTACTTTTAATATTATTGCCTTTTCACTTATGTTTCCTTGCACAGTCTTTGATGCTCATTAGTTCTATTTGAATATTCTCCATGCTGTGTGCTATCTTATATGGGCTTGGTTGTAGCCATGTTTTTGAATATTTGACCTTCTATATTTGTTTTAGGGCTTTGAGAAAGGATGGTACGATGGGGGAAGCATAGGCATGGCTGTAATACTTGTTATTGTAGTCACAGGTATGGGACTTGGTAACTAGCCTTCATTATTTGATTTGGAATGGAATCCCTATATTTTGCCAATCGAAACAATCAATTTCAAAATGTATTTCACAACTGTAAGAAGAATATGCTTTGTTTCTTTCCCGAAAAAAAGAATGTGATTTATGGAAAGAGTGTTACTTCTGAAATTGTTTTAGATGAATGGTATGTTGTTTTTGCTTATATTTATTTCTTTTGAAGTTCAACTAGATGCAAAAGCAGAGTGGGTTACCCTCATTAAATCTGTTTTGATGAATCTCCCCATATATTATTTATCTATTTTCGAAATACCAAAAGGGGTTGCGAGGAGATTTGAGCAGATTTTTAGAAATTTTCTTGGGGAGATAAAGAGACAAAAAAGGTCCACTTGGTAGCGTGGTCAGAGATAATCAAGTCTAATGCAAGGGGGGGGGGGGGGGGGGGGGGGCTAGGGTTAGTCCCTATTAAGTTGAGGAGCCAAGCTTTGCCATGCAAGTGGGTGTGGAGATTTGGGAGAGAACGTGATGCTTTGTGGGTCCGAATCTTGATAGCCAGATATGGTCTGGAACAGGCTACCACTTGGTTCTTAAGTGACAATGTGGAAAAGAAAGGTTCTACGGTGGTTAAATCTTGGTGGAGGTTAGGACAAGGTGGAGATGAGGTAGGAAATCTTTTTAAGGGAAATACTAGACTTTTGGTCGTAAAAGGGGATAAAACTTTGTTCTGGAAAGATATTTGGTTAAAAGAAAGGCCATTAAAGGAAGTTTTCCCAAGACTCTACAAAATTTCAAGGAATAGAAATGTGCTTATACAGGATTGTTATAAAATTGAGGCCAACCAAGTTTCTTGGGAATGGGATTTCAGGAGGGAGTTGCGGTCCTTTGAAGAAGATAGCAGAAGCGACCTCTTAGGTCAGTTGAGGGAGTTTCCCATCTCACCTATGGAGGAAGATTTACTTGTCCAGACTGGAGATTCCTCCGGCAACGTCTCGGTCAAAGCAAATGGTAGAATCGGTCTTGCAACACCAGCCCACTGATGACCCACAACCAATTTGGCCTGGAAAGGAATTGTCCCCCCTAGGGTCCAAATCTTTGTTTGGTGTGTACTAAAAGGGAGGGTTTTTAACTAGAATGGAACTCAAAAGGAGAGGTTTGATTAACCTGAAGGAGGATGTTAAATGCCCAATATGTGAGACAGAGGAGGAAGATATAGATCATCTTTTTATGGGCTGCTCGTTAGCTCGATGCCTTTGGAATTATTTTGCTAACCTTTTAAATGTGCCCTAGGTGTCACACAGAAATGTGTCGGGTCTTTGGAATCATGTGCTATCTCAAGGTTAACTCCAAGGGTCAAACTAGCTGGAATACTGTGTCAATAGTCATCCTTTGGTCTATTTGGAAAGAAAGGAACTTCAGAATCTTTGAAGAAAATCAATAGACATGAATGAACTTTTTCAAACAACAAAATTGGTGGAGGCATCAGGCGTAATGGACCTTTGATTCACATGAAGAAATTAACTTGGCTTTCACCAACCAAATTACCTAATAGGTCCGAATGACCCAAGATAAGCCAGACTCATATCCAAGCTCACTACTCAAAGTCCATTATCCAAACTCTCTCCTACAATGACAACATATCCATAGGGATAAGATTGTATGTTGGCCTAAATCCCCATGCAGGGAAAGTCTCATCCTTCCACATGGGCGAAATCACAGATGATTTGTTGGATATGGATACAAGGTGGCGTCAACAACAAGATAAGGATAGGATATTTAGTTGCTTTATTTTGGTTTGTATTTTACAAATAAATCTCTAGATTGGTCCCACATGAGGCAGACAATCTTAGAGATGTTTTCTATCCCATTATTTTCTAGATTTTAGATTAGAAAAAATCTCATAAAATCCTCATGGTTGGTCAACCATGGCAGGGATTTGTTTGTCTTTTTCAATTTGTTTCCTATAAAT
>JAAGOE010000620.1:0-120396 GCA_013350335.1 Chimonanthus salicifolius | reverse complement strand
TCTCTGTAGTTCAAGATTTCTCATGCATCACAAAGTCTATAAATACCCTTACCACCTCTTCATCTCTCCCACATTCACAAATTCTCACTCAAGGAAACCATATTCATATAATCACCATGCTTAGAACTACCTTAGTTTCGTCCTTCTTTATCATTGCTTTTGCAATAAGACCTTTAATTTCCACTATTTTGCAGCTAAAGCCAGAGATAACCTCCCTGTCGACGGAGCTAATGGCGTCGGACCTTGCGACGAGGCTCCGAGTCGATCCCCACTCAACAAACCTAGCCTCGACCGATTTTGGTAACCTCAGACGAGGACTTCCGGCTGCCGTCCTCTACCCCCCTCTGAGAATGACATAGCCACTCTCATACAAACATCTTACCGCTCCCATCTTCCCTTCCCAATAGCCGCCAAGGGCATTGGCCACTCCATAAATGGCCAAGCACTCGCCGTCAATGGTGTCGTTGTCAATATGAGATCTTTGAACTCCAACGGTGAAACTCGGATAAATGTCTCTTCAACTCCGCCGCATTTGTACGCCGATGTCGGCGGCGAGCAACTGTGGATTGATATCTTGCATGCCACGTTAAAATTCGGGCTTGCACCTCTGTCTTGGACTGATTATCTGTATCTGACCGTTGGCGGGACCCTCTCCAATGCTGGAATAAGTGGGCAATCCTTCCGCCATGGCCCACAGATAAGCAATGTATACGAAATGGACGTGATCACTGGTAATCTCCTCTTCAACTCTCAAAACTCAACTGGTTCACAATAAATTAATATAAATTTTCAATTGCAGTTTTGAGATTTAAATTTATAAAAAATGGTATTAAAAGTCTCATTAGGAGTTTACATCAATTTTTTTTTGAATTTACGTATGAAAAATTCAACCTTCCACTTCTTAAGGCAGGAGATCAACTGGTTGAATAATTTTTCACTTTATGTTTGCATGCATGCTTATACAGTCTCCTTACTTGGTATGGAAACAGGAAGAGGGGATATGGTCACTTGTTCTAAGGATCAAAATTCAGAGCTTTTCTATGCGGTTTTGGGAGGACTTGGACAGTTTGGGATAATAACCAGAGCAAGAATTGCACTGGGGCCTGCACCACAGAGGGTATGAGCTACGTATAGCAATTTCATTAATTCTTGCTGATTAATTTTATCAAAATTGGATCGCCAAATAAAAAATCCAACTTAAACGATTATATTTGAGCCACTGGCATGCTTTATAGTTGCTAGTCTGCAGCCTAGACTGATATATGTAAGTTGCAACTCCTACTGTCTACAATCATATTAATTAATTTATAAAAAATAATAGAATCATCAATGTTTTACAGTAGTAATACTTGGGTATCTTTTCAAAATAATAATTTCAATGTTCTCTGTTAAAAAACATCAATTTTATAAAGGTCCCTTGTAATATAGATAAAATTCAAATCTTCGATTCTACATACTCAGCTTTATTTGTAAACTTCATGGTTGGCCACATTTATCGTGGTGCAAAACGTAGGTGGATCTCTCTAGGTTTAAACTTGCACCAGTTTTTATGATTGAAATGTTTAGATCGAGATATGTTGCAACTCTCTCATGATACCTGACCCACGTGGCATCCAATCCATTGTGCGGAAGTTTTTAACGTAAACCGTTGAATAGTAAAAATGAAGTGCTGAGTTCCCGGCGAAATCTATAATGTAATGATTTAATTTATAATATTCTTATTCACAAATGTATCCTATTGTAATTATCTTTCACAATGCATGAGAGTACGATCTCGTCTTTATTTTAACATATTGATAATATGAGTGTTGAATCTTCAATTTATGTTGTGAATTGATAGAGAAATGACACCGCCACTTGTCCTTTTATCTGGTTAAAATGTACTCCATGTTCTTTGATTAATCAATACCTTAGTAAGTGTCTCTATTCAATCCTAAATATTTACACAAATAATCTTTCACATCTCAAGAAGTGGGAGGGTAGCGGGTTACGAGTCTCTATGGCCTAACCTTGGTGTGCCTTACGAGTCGTGGGCTCACCCGTGAGGTTTTTTCCTCTGGGTATCCTCACGGTTTCCGACAAGTAAATTCAAAAAAAAAATATATATCTTAAAATGAGTTGAGATAATTAAATAAATATAAATACTTAGTTTCAAGATTAAGATTTAAAACGATTACTTGATGATGGCTTCCCAAATCTAACAAGGGTTCACGTGAAGTGGTATTCTACTGTGCTCGTATAGTTCCAAAATTTGACGATTATGATATATATTTTAAATAAATAACATAAAAGTAGCTGTGGATAAAATTGTTAATTACATAATTATTGACTTTAATGCATTTGAATTCAATAATTAACAATAAAAAAAATTATAATTTAAATTTTGATTCAGAGACTATCATTTTTATATAATGAAACATTTTAGTTTTTCTTTTTGCTATATGTCATTATCGTTTGTATAAAGAGAACTACAAGATGTGTCTCTTTTATCAAAATTGGAAGTGAGTCACTGTCCATAATTGTTAGTGTTAGGGCACTTTCAAAATTGAGTGTATCAAGAAAATGTTTTATGATGAACTAACATATTTAGTGACTTGAACATAGTTGTGACACAGTTAAATTATAGTGGGGTACTGGTGTGCATGTCGTTGTAATGGGTTAACAGGTTAAAAATATTGTTTAAAAATTTTAAAATGATTTAGAACGAATCTGACTTTGATAAGATTTTGAGTTGAGCGAGTTAATAATTTCTTTTGAATTTTTCTTTTATTTTTTCAAAAATTCAATTGAGTTTCACAACTCGTGAGATTTTAAATTGAGTCCGAGTTTCAAAATTTAAACACTGGTTAAAATGATATAAGCTCATTTTTATGGTGTCTTTCATATCAAAACCTTTGATATTCGCTTTCAATTTATTAAAAAAAAGAGTAATTCAAAAAAAAAGAAGAGTAATTCATCAGTAGCTATGAATCAAGTAATTTCAATACATTACATATCTGTCGATACAGTCGAGAATTCATCTATAGCGTATTAAACTGTAATTGGCCGATACGGTATAGTATTGGCCACTTTCATATATATTTTTAAATGTTTTTTTATGTTGAGTCTTGTATTATATATAATTTTAAGAAATTTTGGAAGCAAGTTCTTCAAGTGTGAAACGTTTTTGTCAATTTTTAGTTATTTCCATCAATTTTTAAAGTTTATTCTCTAAGATAATCCCTATTTTGAGCTTTTTAAATATATAATAATAGAATTAAATGAAGATATTTTAATGTTACTGATATAGTTGATAAGGTATCAGTGTCGATATATTTGTTCTATATTGACATTTTATTACTCAGTACATATCGCCGAGACATTTTTTATTCTTGCTTTTGAAAAATTACAGGAAGGCCCAATATTTAAAAAAATTAACAGGACAGTATGATTGTGCAAGGCTTTTTTATTTTTTAGATCTTGCTGCAATAAAGAAACATGTTTGTCCTTTCCCGAAAGATGAAGTGATGCATTGATATTTTATAAAATAAAACAATTTTCATATATGCACAGACAAGGTTGTGACATAGTGTCCTTTTAAGATCTCTCCATGCATTGCATGGTCCCAACTGAATTGGCTTATTCTAAAAAGGTCTTTTTCTTATTTTTGGAAGATCTATGCAAGATCTATCTCTTATTATTCACTTTGAAGTTTTAACAACTCCGAATCATTATCTTGAAGTTTATCCTTATGATAAATGATCCCGTTGTCCCGAAATAACAATCCAATAGGAAAATTTCAATTTATTACTACAATCATACAATCAAATAAATTGCCTTAATCGCGTCAAATTCTAACAGCCCAAACCATGTGATTAAATAAATCTTTCTCTATCTATTACCGGTTGAGAGCTCCTTCTGTTTCCTTTTCTTGAAACTCCGATTCATATTTTTTATAGTAAAATCTCTGATTTACGATAAAACAAGGTTCTATAACAAAAACTCATTGTTTGTTTTTCGATATAAGATTCACAAATCACAAGTCAAAGAGAATAAAATAAATGAGTATTTGCCCTAGTTTTGCACAATTGAATCACTAGTAACTTGTATTGTATACGGTGAGTTACAGTAATCAACAATATCTACTTGCCAATGAAATGAGTTTGTTATTTTAGATAAAATAATAAGAAAATATGTTCGATTCACGCTCAATTTTAAAGTGTCACTTCCCGTAACTTTACTTAGTGTGTGTGGATTAGAAGGATTTCACATGCTTTTAAAGATTAGTCGGGTAAGACATCTGAACACATTCAATTATAAAAAAAATATGTATATATATTTTTATTACAAAAGATATAATAAACGTTTTTACTATTAAATAATAATGAATGAATGAAAAGAAAAACTTAATTTTTTAATGTCCTTGCATAATTACCATGTAGATAAAAAAAAAAAAAATAGAAGTTTTATTTAATATTATTGGTGGTGTTGACAGGTGAGATGGCTGCGATTGCTCTACTCTGACTTTTCAGACTTCACAAGAGACCAAGAATATTTGATATCTTTGAATGGGATGGATGGAGATAAAACGGACGGATTTGATTATTTGGAAGGGTCCCTCATCAGTGATGAAACCCTCATCACCAATTGGAGGTCCTCTTTCTTCTCAAAGACGGACTACGGGAGAATAAGAGCTCTCGCGGCGGAGCATCACATGCTATATTGTCTTGAGGTGTCCAAGTACTATTCCCCTTCCGTAGGCCCCACCAGTGTCGATCAGGTACCCCTTCCAGCTTGCATTCTATTGCTTTCTTTCCATTCTGTCTCTCTAAAGCCTACAGTCCTAAACAGCTTGCATCCCATCCAGTATCATTCAAGTGGGCCCCAGTGTTCGCCCAACTAGTAGCATCACTATAGATTCTTTCACTCACCCTTGACAGCTTAATACTATTTTATTTTTAAATCGAAGTTAAACATGAATGGAAGATATGACCCTTCCTTCTTTAGACGAATTCTTACCTCAATCTTGACTTCTTACACAATAAGACTATCACCTTATTTTCATGTCGACCTCCTCTGATAACCCATCTTTTCTTAGAGGATCTTCACCGACATTGAAATATAGAATATAATGTCTACTGTAATATCAATTGTTAAAGATTTTACCACTATGTTGAAAACTCCAAGCTAAAAGAACGTAGAAAATTAACCTCGTTAAACATATCATATGCTGAGTTGGCCAAGGCAATTCAAAGCTCTTACTCTAAGTTGGATCTTACCAAACACAACATATACAGTTTGTGGTGTCACTTATCTATAAATGTTTGGTCATTTCAACTTTGTGGAAGTTGTTCTATATTGATTAGTTCACTATTGAACTGTTACATGTAATGGCTATTAATTGATGATACTATAAATTCTCTAGTGCTATGATAATAGACGATTAAATTTCACATGAAAACATCCAATATACAACTAAAATACTAACTTGGAGCACGTTTGGCAGGATGTCGATTTGTTGCTCGAGGGGTTGAGCTCCATTCCAGGATTTGTATTCACCAAAGATGTCTCTTACACAGATCTCCTCGACAGAGTCCACCATGGAGAACTAAAGCTTCGTGCAGAAGGTCTTTGGGATGTTCCTCACCCATGGTTGAATCTCTTCGTACCCAAGTCAAGAATTCTAGACTTTGACCTTGGTGTTTTCAAGGGGATTCTCCAGCGAAATTCAACTATGGGTCCAGTCCTTATCTACCCCATGAACAAAAACAGGTAGGAATATGAATTTGGAACACTACATTGGCGTTAGAAATTTGTAAATATATAAGTAAACTAGATTCACCTTTAAAAATCGAATTTTAAAGAGAAGGTGTCCACGTGCTTATAAATTTTACATTTCAAAAGTCCACTGACAATTTGAAACTTATGCTAACACTCATCCTCAACGCTTGGGCTAGAGACACTAGGTTGTCTCCCTTCACGCAGGACTGGAGGTATGAACCGACTCATCTCTGTGGTATCCTACTCTCATTACCATGTTAAAATACATGAGTAGAACTCACTCTTAAAAACCGGCTTTTAAAGAGAGAGTACACATATGCTTATAAACCTCACATTTCAAAGATCCACTGTAGATGTAGGACCTATGCTAACATACACAAGACTAAATACTAAATGAATTTAAAATGAACTTTCATTGTAGATGGGATGAGAGGATGTCTGCAGTGACACCAAATGAAGAGGTTTTCTACACAGTAGGCTTGTTGCAATCGGCTGTCGATGATGATTGGGAGTATTTAGAGCTTCAAAACAGAGAAATATTAAGCTTCTGCAACAGGGCTGGAATTGATATCAAGCTATATCTTCCCCACTGTGACACTGTTGCAGAATGGGAGAAGCATTTTGGTGGAAAGTGGAAAATGTTTGTAGAGAGGAAAATGGAATTCGACCCCAAAGGACTCTTATCTCCAGGACAGAAGATTTTCAATTCTACAGTTGGCCAACTGTCCCTTCAGATTTATGGCTATTAAATCCCAGTGTTATCCCAAAATTAAGTACCTAAAGTTAAACTTATTTGTAATTGTAGTTTTGCATGGATGTTCTGGTATGTGGAGAAAGTAGAATTGTAGTATGTCTTTTGGGATTAAATGGAATTTAATTGTTGAAATTTGAAGCCACCATCACTCTCAAAGTCTATGTTTTAATTTTAAAGGGTGTTTGTCATTTTTTAACTATAAAAGATGAAGAATGTGGAAAATAAGATTTTTAAGCCTTTTGCCATGAAAAAAAAATGAGACTTTTCTATGAAGATTTCATTTTTCATAGAGGGGAGAGAACATTTTATCAAGGAAAAAGAGAGAATTTTTAACCCACTATAGATCTTGACATTTCACGATATGCAGAGAATGTTTAAATATTAATCTTCATTAGACAACTGCTTTCCAAAAAAATTGGGTCAGATTCTACTACTTTGAACAATGGAAACATGAACTAAACTTCGAATGGTTGGTAAAATTAGTAGAGTTATATAGATAATTCGAAAGGATTAGAGTGATGGTGAGAAGTTCACTTTAAGAAGTGAGAGTCCTGAATTCAATTTAAAGATAAGAGGACTTGGAAAACTCTCTCATCTAATTACCTTAATTTTGTAAGATCAATAATATAAATTCAATGATTCGTAAAATCAAAATTTTAAGAGCCAAAATTATAAGATAGACGTCCTATCTAGATGTGTAAGTGTAACCCGATTTGTTAAAAAAAAAAAAAAAACCTACATTCAAAAAACAATCCTTAATTCGACAAGGCCACAAGGTAACCATGCTAATTGATACTTTCCAAACTGTGGACCTGGGCCTAACAATTTTGGGCCTTGGTTATTCAGTTTTGTGGATGGCAGTCATATCATCATGATGTATAGAGCCTTGGATAAAGCTCATGAAGCCCAATGGAGAAGTCAGGCCAGGCCCATTCTATCTGCCACTTGATGCCGGGCCAAGAAATGATATATATTCAAAATTCTTCTGAAAAAAGGGCGAATCTTATTAAAAACAAGAAGAGTACAGCAATTCTTATTTATTTTTAACTAGTATATTGTAGCACTTTTGAAAATATTTTAATTGAAATTTTTCTATTTTCAATTTATTTTTTGCAAAGCACATAAGGTTGGAAAATACAAAACTTAGAGTCAATTCGTTCAACTTAATATACTGACTCAGCCAACTCAACTCGGAAACTCCGACAAGTCATGTCATTTTATTTCATTACTCTAAAAATAATTAATGTGCGACTACTTGTAGCATAAACCTATGTAACATGCATTTGACATGTTACATTGTTCCGAAACCACTAATCTATTGGCTTCTGATTTCACCTTAATCAAATGACTTAATATATTTTAGAGCAAGCTCATATCTCATATCACTAGAAGACTTTATCTTTTTTTCAAACTTAAAAGAGGGCTAGAGGTTGTCATAATAATCATGCAAGTTTGAATCTTATATCAGAAATTAGGTAGAAATAAACAATGAATGTCACTAGACATCACATACAAATATAATAGCAAGATCAACAAAGTTAGGTGCATCCAATACCAGTCTCACTTACAAAACCTCAATTTTTTTAAAGAAAAATTTCAAGGGTGTTTCAAAAGACTAGAGAGAATGGAAAGGACTAGGATCAACATAAGTTTCTCTATTCCATTTCCTTTTTGGATTCCCTAATTTATCAATCAAAGTGGAAATATAACAGAGCAGTATTTTAGTAAAACTCTCAATGCAAGAGAAGATACCAGCCATCATATCTGATCAACACAATAAGACATGCAAATCCTGTGAATATATGCATATACTCGGAGCTTTACAAATATTAAGTCACCGCTTAAAATGATCTCAAACCTAGCTGTCAGTACAACAGTTAGTGAGGTCAAATATGGACAGCACCAATCAGCATCACTAAATCATATGTTAAAATAAGGGGAACATAAACCAGCACAGATGTAAAGAAAATTCCCCACAGAAGAAAAACAAAGTAAATCTCTGCATGAGCATGAAGTGTGAAATTCCCATCTTCAACTTGGCCTTTATGCTGACAAAATATTATATTCACCGTAAGAGCACTGTTGATGAACAAAATGCAGAGAGCAGTACTCAATATCAGTCCCAGCCACTGGCAACAATAGACCCATGTCCAAGACCATAATCATAGGAAGAGGGATGAGTGTGAGAAGATGGATGAGCAGTGCCACTGCCACCGCCGGCACCATAAGAGTTATAGTAGTGATTCCCTCTTGAAGAGTTGTCCCTTCGGTAGTCATAACCACCGAATCGCCCACTGCCAGATCTGCGACTTCTCCCTCCGCCATTATAGGAGTTCCTCTCAGCATATTGGATGAGCCACAATGGGACCTCCTGATTTGCTTCCTGCATGAGTTCAACAAGTGCCTTGGCCAAGGAATGGTTTCCTTCATTGAAAAATGCTGTTGCTAAGCCAGTCTTGCCAGCACGACCTGTCCTTCCAATTCGATGAACATAATCATCAATGTCTTTTGGTAAGTCAAAATTGACTACATGTGCAACATGTGGGACATCCAAACCACGAGCAGCAACGTCAGTTGCTACCATAATTGGAGAAACACCAGATTTGAATGATCTCAATGCTTGCTCCCGCTCCTTCAATCAGATAAGCAGATTAAGAAACATATACATACCCCGGAAAAAAAATAAGGAATGAACTCATTTTTGGAAATAAGCATTTAAACCCAAGTTATTAAAACGTGCTCCTATGATAGCTTCCCATTGGAAGTCTGGCACATTAAAAGCAATCAAGTCCATATCAAACATGAACTAATAGGATCATATCAGATCTTGCTGGGGGAAATTATGTGACACAAGCCTGAAGTATGAGTCCATTGATGGACAGCTGGCCACAGAAAACGATTTTCCAAAACAAATTATGGTGCCAATCGCAAAGGGGATGATGAAAGTTTCTTAACTCACTGTAACAGGCTATTAAGCTGTGTTCAGAATTGGAGAATAAATAGTAATACAAACAACCTCCCAAGGAGGAGATCATCCTCCTTAGTGGGGGGTTCTCTTTCGGCTGAAAAGTAGGAAAGAACACGAGTTCTCTCAAGTCCCAACAAGGTCGAATTCAAGGTGCTTAAAAGTATGAGAATAAGTTGACATGGCATGACATCATCTGATACGTGTTCTCTTCAAAACATACCAAAAGATGCTAGAGGGAAAAATAAATGGAGCTAAAAAAAGTATTGAGCATCAACCATCAAATGAACAAAAAACTGCTAATAGTAATGAAGTTACTGATTTTAGTGAAATGAAAGTGATCAATCCAGAAATGTAGCTCTTATAAATAATTTGAAGGTTTGAATTCTAGTGCATAGGAACTGGAATACATCAAATCTTTTGAATAGAAAAGTTTTATTAAGAAGAGAGTTTTCTAGTAAAAAGAGAGAGGTGCAACAAGGCAACTACAGCACATAAAGAATCAAAACAGGAAGAATTGACAGAACAAAATAACAGAACAGAATTTCTTGATATATGCATTATAGTAACAGTGGTGATAACAGCAACAGAAGAAGTTTCATTCAAAAGCACATAACACATTAAGATGAGACTTGCATAGTAGTTGTAATTGTTATACTAAATATGATGCAAATCACATAAGATTGTTGCTATAAAATGTTTGTCCAATAAAGTTACTCACAAAAGAAACTAGATTCAAGAGAAACAAATAAAAGGGAACTCAAAAACCTCCAGGATTTCCTTGCATCCGAAGCACAAACCATGATGGTGTCCTCACATATTCTCTTTTTTCTCACTGTATTTTGCACTGACATTAGGCTTACTTGATCAATGGAAACCAAGCAGCTAGATTTTCTTGTTTAATTTCTCTCAACACTTTATAAGTTGCCATCAAGGTCACCATTAAACGAGGATTTCTTATCCTGAAATCATGGAGTGATACCTTCCAAAAAGAGAAGTCATGAATGTGATCAATTGCGCAGCCCAACCCCGACAGATGAGCAAAACAAAGAAGTTCAAAGGCAGAGAGGTAGCACTTACCAAGATTTGAAAATAATATCATCACATTTGACAACATGTAAAAGAGGACTTATATAAATAATTTTAAATCATTAAAAACACATTAAATCTGATGAAATATAAAAAACCATAAAGTTAAAATGGAAATTTTAAGTTCTTAAAAATGGATATATGAAAACCATAAATGAGCAAAATTAGTGTAACTAGAAGAAATCACGGTTATTACCAGACAGTATTGATAATGCAACTAGATTGAAGAAAGCAATGAAGAAGCATGAAGCAAGCACAAGCAGAACAAACAGAGAACATGTAATGAAGAAAGAAGTTACAATCCCACCTAGGATAGCATCACTCAAAATAATTTTCAGCTTCAAAAGACAAAATAAAATATAAATTTAACATAAAAAAAACATGCCAAAAAATGTTAGAAGAGCTACAAACCGGCTGTGTTCTGTCTCCATGGATAGCTGTTGCAGGAAATCCATTCATACACAACCACTGCTCCAAAGAATCTGCACTTCTCTTTGTTTCCACAAAAACTAGCGTCAAAACTGGCTGCACACAGGTGGAAGTTTTATTTAACCATCAAAATCAATAAAACGTAATTCAATAGATGATGATATCAGAGAGTGATCTAATAATAATAATCCTTCAGTTGAGGAGATGAAGGCAACCCAAGAAACAGACACCACGTAAGATTAAGACACACACCTTCCCATGGGTTCCATTTGCTTTTTGGGCGTGAAGAAGATTCAAGAGATGACTTCTTTTCTCCATATGAGGGACAAAATCAACTCTCTGCGCAATCAGGTCAGTACTCGAACCAACCCTTCCAACCGCCAGAAAAATGTAATTTGAAAGAAAATCCGAAGCTAATCTCTGCAGTGGCCCACCATAAAGCAAATGATAAGCACGTGCAAGGTTGACCAGTAGATTACTCTAACATCACAATACCGATAATGGAAATGAATAAATCTTTGGAGTTCAGGTAGGCCTCAGTTACCTAAAGACAAAAAAAAATGGCAAGAATGGGAGAAGAAACAAGAAGGCAAAAGCCAATGTTATGACCTCATGCACTTAAAGCTCATCTTCCAAAGTAAAGTGGCATTCTGAGTAGAAATTTGATGCCACTAAAGGATGTACATAGACTGAACAAACCTGTATCTCATTAGGAAAAGTGGCACTGAAAAGCATTGTCTGCCTTATACCAGGCTGAGGCATGTCCATTTGTTCAACAATCTTCCGTATCTGTGGCTCAAAGCCCATATCCAGCATCCTATCAGCCTCATCTAAAGTCAAGTACTTGATCATTTGTAAAGAAACCCTTGCTCTCTCCATCAAATCCACTAATCGCCCAGGAGTGGCAACTAAGATATCAACTCCCCTTTCCAACTCACGCAACTGTCAGAAAGACAATTAACCAAACATCAGGAAACACACGTCCATAATAAAATGCAAAAATCAATCTCCAGATACCTCAACAGTCATCTAAAGCAAAGGGTACTAGATCATACACTGAAAAGTGAAAAATATAGGGGATCATGAAAAACAAATCAAACAAGATCAGAGAACCAATAATGAGCTTATCCATAGAAAACCAATAATCTACGCAAATCATAAGGGGAGGGGGAATTTCAGTAAATTCATAAAACTAGAACAAGTACTACAAAATATGAAAGAATGAAAAAATGTGCAGTCCATTAAGAGATCAAATCTACCTCACCAAAACTCAATAAATGACAGTGCCAGATGGTGCACTCAAACAAAGAAAATATCATTAAAAAAAAATATCCAGTAAGCCACTCGATTTCATCATCCACTTATCTTTTCTTATCATCACTGTTGTCATCAACAAAGCTTGATACTACCTGTCCGGGGCTAAGTTTTAGAGAATGTCTAATCCATGACAGAACACGCTGCATCACAAATTTTCCATAAACGGTTTCAGGAGAAAAGAACAAGCACAGAATGGGCTGTTATAGACAGAATGGATACCCATACCTCAGATGTCATGGGTGCAAACAGGACCGCAACAGCCATGTCACCTTGAATTAAGACAACTATGTCACAACTACAAGAAGGTTAACTGAGACAACAGGCTCAAGGATTAAAACATAAAATAGACCCCTGCACAGAGTATGGTCATTACTTCTGGTCAACTATGCATGTGTCCAAACCATTTCTACAAGCGTCCCTAGTTCTCTTAGTGGAATCACCCCTAGCCTCTTTTACAATTCTCACTCTTAGCTCCACCCTATCTTGTTCATCTGCATATTAGGCTTAAAATACAGAAATCAGCCGCATATACTATTTCTTCTAGTCAATTTTGTGCTAGTCCAACTTCATACTCTAATGCAGGTACACCAATTGTGTTGTAAAAGTGAACCATTCGATCTAACTGCCCCATCAACCAAAGCAGTACATAACGCCTTCAACAGAAGTAGTTTGATGGGCTAAGGCATCCCAACAGAGACGAGTCCCAAATGTTACTACAATTATCACCTGTATGGGTCAATTTCCAAAAAGACTGTATCAATCTCCACCATCCCATTTCTATTAACTTGTAACCCTAAAATTGTTCATGCTACCAGTTTTAAGCATGCACACCAGAACCATCTTAAATGGCAATAGTGACTGGCATTCAATAAATCCATCTTAATATGCATTATGTATAAATGTTTTTCAATCACAGTGGCACACATAACACTGATCTTTTCCTGCACATAACAAATCCTAAGCTAGCCTACTTGTAATATCCAAATCAAACCTCCATTATGTTCTATAATTTCACCAAATTATTGAAATCTATCAAAGTATTGCATGGATTCTCAGTTTAACTTGGCTCCCCTACGATCCATTATGGTTAGCTCCATATATTTTGCCTCTACCGTTGCAATTATCAAGCCAATTACCTTAGAAAGCTTTCCTCCATTCAATTTCATAACTTAGTTTATTTCGTATTTTGCTAATCAGCAGATTATTTACAAGGTACATCACAGAATTTCATCTTGGAAACCAAAACCCTTTGTCTCCATAGGCAGCTCACACGCATAGCCACAACTTCATACATACTCTGTAATCTCATAACCAACTTTAAAAACAACTCAAGATTGAAAACGAAATGTGGTGAAGTATGACGACCATCAGCAAGAATAAATAATAAAGTAAAATAAATAGGCTCAAGGTGAAATCACTCCAAAAGCTTGACAGTGTTGGTTTGGTCGGCCACCGTGTGGATAAGAGGAGATCAGTGACCCATTTCTTTTTTACACAAGGCTGCCATTATTCCAGTAAACAATTATTAAAGAAATGAGTATAAAATAAGCACAAAACAGCAAACCTGCTGATGAATTGGTGCCCCTCCGTAAGCGACAGCCACCTTGACTCCCGTCTGATAGGAGAACTTCTTAGCCTCTTCATGTATCTGTGTCCTCCACAGCACACAAGAATATTAGATTTCTCAACACAAACAAATCAAAATCAAGCACCCAATTCAGAAATTTCAGTAACAGACCTGGCACGAAAGCTCCCTCGTTGGTGAGAGGATCAAAGCTACCGGATATACAGTTCTGGCACCGCGCTGCAAACGCGGCGGCCCCGACCCCAACCGGTTCCTCATTATCCCGCTTATGATGGGGAAGCAGAACGCTGCCGTCTTCCCAGAACCCGTCTGAGCGCAGGCCATTAGGTCCCGTCCAGCAAGCGACATCGGAATGGCATGCCGCTGGACTGGGGTGGGCTTGACATACTTGCACCGCCGAATGTTCTCATTCAGGGCATCACCCAAATCAATCTCAGCAAATGTACTGACAGGCGGCGGCACATTCTCACCGCTTGTCTCGACGGGTATGTCGTCATATGCATCGAATATTATCCCCCCATTACCACCGTCAGCATTCTCTTCTTCTTCAGATATCCCAACTTGGGTGAATTGATCGACTACCTCATCAAAAGGGTTTGGCTCCTCACGCAAACGTGGAGCTCGACGGTTGCTGCGAATGGACCGACCGGACTCCCGAAAACTAGAACGCTTCGAAGAATTTGAAGCAGAGTTTGAATTCAAAGGCAGAGGTAGATCCGGAGAATTGTCAGTCTGGGGAATAAGAGATTGGTTTCGAAGGTGTGGCGGAACATACACAGAGCGCGGCAGGCGGAAGCGAGATTGAGGTTGTGGTTGATCTTCTTCGACAGAATCGGACCAAGACGTCGGCATTGCGAGTGGAAAGAGTAGGAAACCAAAACCCCAAGAATTCTTCTTTTCTAGAAAGTAGAAACCTCAAAAACCCTAGAAATCTGGTAGAAACTTAAAGCTCTGGAAACCCACATTCACAAGAAACCTAACGATTCCTGGAAAATGCACGTGAATCCTGGAATTCACTTTCCCCAAATGCTCAAAACACCCCGACACTTTTCTACTTCCCTTCCTTCCTTACGAAGTAAGCTAAATTCAAAAAAAAAAACAGAAATTCTTTTTCCACGGGATTCCAATATCCTAGAAATTTTCTAGAAGAGAAATTCAGAAAATCGAAAAACGTTACTTTTTTCTCTTTCTACCCTTCACCTAATTTCAGAAGTATTTAGAAAATATCATGGCGTGAAATGGAATTTTATATATAGGAATCTTTTTCTTTACAGGAGATTGGAAGAGGAAATGGCTTAGTGGAGAATTTAAGTCATGTGGGAGGACTTATTGGGAAATTGCGATTTTTCATAATTTCATTTAATTTCTCCAATTTCCGAAATTTAAATGAAAGAAGTTTATGATGTCCAGCGAAAGGAATCTAAATTAAAAAGTAGGGCCTACCTGTAAATAGGAGCACAGGAGATCATCATTTTTTACAGCGAATATCAGCCGTCCAAAAATAGGGTACAACACTGGTGTTGTTGCAGCAATGTTTTTTGGTATTGGAGAAGTCTGTTGTTCCGGTAACTCGTTACTTGTTTATATTTAATTATATCTTAATTTTTAATTTTTGTAAGTTAATAAAAATTCAATCAATGGGATTGACAACTCAACCCAATAAGTGGATCAAATATTATTTAGAAAATTACATCTTAATTGCTTGATCTTAGTGTTTAAATATCATCAAACCTATTTGATGTTTTTTAACATCAGATGATTTTACCCACTAAAATATAAAAAGACTAAGATTTAATATTTCAATTAAAATTTGAAATAATTTTTCAATCCTATCAAATAATTTCATTTTAAAGATTCATGATTATTTAAAAAGATCTAAAATGCCGCCCTGTATTCTTAATTTAAAATATTTAAATCACCAATCTCCATTTGAATCGAAGGAGTTGGAAGTTCTTCTCATTTTTCTTATCTAATGAGAAGTAAAGAGAATTCTCTTATTTTAAATTTTTATTGTCAAAACAAAACTTATAGCCATCTGTTGAGCACCTCAGTTAATTAATGCTTTTATAGTTTTAAATAATATGATACATACTTGGGTAGCTATCCTTCCACGGGTGTTTTGTATAAGCTCACACGGGATTTTGGATATTGCTCATTTACCCTTCAACTGAAGTATAAATCGACTCACTGACTGGATCATTGACCATTCCACTGTCGTATAAATTGGTTCACTGACCAGCTCATTGAAATCGAATCACTGAAATTTATCTAACTAAGATTGTTTTTTCATTGACCGGATCACTTTCTTTTTTTTTAAATACTTTTGTATTTAATTAGAAAGGTAAAATGGACAATGTCCTAAATCTCGTATCGACTTATACAAGGTTCAATCACGTCAAATTATTTTAAAAGACGGCTGAATTGAACATGATTTAACCAAGGTTCAATCAGGTCACATTCAATCAAACCCATAACATCCACATTGGCATATATAATGCTAATTAACTATTTAATTGATGATAAATAAATTAATAATATAGCAGTATTTTAATAAATATCAAATATAAAATGCATAAAACATAAGAAGTTAATAATTACATTTTCAAAAAAAAAAATATTTATTACAATTATAAATGATAGAATTATCTAATAATTCTACAAAAGATATTTTTTTCAGATTATTAAGTGTTAACTGCCCCATCTATTTGGAACTTAAGCATCAAGAGATTTTGAGATTTAAAACTGCGACAATTTTGTAAAAGTAAACTATTATGATAAAATGGATTTAAACTGCACGATAGAATGTTCTTTTAAAACAGAGAAATGAACTATTATAATACATGATAATCATAATTTTGATACTCAATTTCTCTATAATTTTTGAACTCTTAATTTTCTAATAAAACAATCTTATTCTTCAAAATAATCTTATGAACTCTTTTCAATTTCTTTTATCAAGGGAAAATCTTCGAAAATGCCCATGCCCTTGCATTTTTTTGTGCATGAGTAGAGGGCCTCATATAGGACCCATTTTGTGTTAAATTCAATTCATTAAAAATACTTATTTTTTATATTTTTAGATTCAATTTTTTATAATTTTCATTTGATACATCTTCACTGTTGAATTAATCATCGCAAATCAAAATATTTACTAAATAATTTATTTCAATTTTAAAAATCATAGATTAAATTAATGGATCTCATTTTTTATGGTTTAATAAGAGTCATGATAACTTATCAATTCGTCAAACTACAAAATGCTGATACACAAGAGTGCCGGATGGAACTCACTTTATGTTGAATGCAATCTATTAAAGTATTTTTTTCAACTTATATCTAACATTTTATATTTTTATTATATGCATAATCTCCATTTAATTAATAGTACAAGACAAGATATTTATCAAATTATTTATTTTTAATATTAAAAGATAATAGTTAATATCATTCAATGAATCTTATTTTCAATAGCAAGATAATCTCTTGATAATCTATTAATTTATATAATTATGAGAGGTTAGTTTGATGGTCAATTCCCACTCTAATTTGTAAAAAGTCTTATGACTAAGCCTCTTCAATATAAAAAGAGTCACTCTCTTTAGTTTTGTACCAAAGTATATCGATTGAGAGGTTTATGTTGGAACTTGTGGCTCAATTTCACTGAAATTATGAGTCTATTTTGTAGGACTCCTAATTACATGGGATTTCTAATTGCATTAAGAAATTGCTATTGGTGGGACTCTCCAAAAGGGGCTAGATGAGGCATGGCAATGATGCTATATAACAGGGACGTGGGTTTCATGGAAACCCTGCCGTTTGGCAGAGTGCCTTCTGAGGCCACGATGGGGCCTCTTGCAGCAAGGTGTTGTGAGAGAGATAGAAAGAGGGAAGATACCAAAAGAAATCTTAGGATTCAATTATTATATTTATGTATTCTTTTTATCTGTGAATGAATTCTACACTGTCCCGTGGACGTAAGCAAAGGTTGGACCGAACCACATATATCTCGTGTATTATTTCTCTTTATATGATTGAATCTATGTTTTGTGTATATGGGTATTGGATCTATTCTCTAACCATTTATATATATCCTAATGATTAATTAAGTGAGACGCATTAAAAATTTCAATCCAAACGTTTGAATATTTTAGTCTTAAAAAAAATATTAATTTATATAGTTTTTATTAGTAGATGGAGTCATCCACTGTTGTCTAGCACGGCCCAACAAAATAGCGGGCTTTTCATGCCCGCGTTTGCCAGACCTGGAATTTAATCAAGGGCTGAAGGACACAAGCTGGGAGGGCCCGTTCTGGTTTTGGGAAGATATTATTGGCGCGGCTATTCAGGCATCGAGAATCATGGAAAGGGGACTTTTTGGGAATTGCGTCATTGACGACAGTTATAGATTGCGTGACGTGTGGCATTTTCTAAAATATAAAACAAGCAATTGACGTGGTATTTTTTATTGGTAAAAGAAAAATCTACCTTATATTTTTAATAAAAAACTATTAAACTAGATGTTGATGCTTTTTCTCCTCGTCCTCGTGGTTGTCGGCTTCTTCCCTTTGTCGTATTATGAAAAAAAGAGAGTTGTAAATGGAGATCTAAATTTGTTAGATTTAATTTAAACATAATTAAATTAGTAACTGAAAATTATTTTTAATTTAAAGACTAATATTGAATTTTAACTCAAAATTTAAATGAACATTTTGGCACGAGATTTAAATCTGTTTACATATAAATAATTATATCTAATTTATACATTTGTATTATAGTTGTGATTTGGATTTGATTTTAGATCGATATTTTTCAATATGCATAATTTTAAATTTTTGTTGTTTTTCACTTTAAATTAATTTATTCTCTTCAATTTAATTTATATTTAAATTAATTTCGTTTTGATATATCAATTTAGTTGAGAAAAAGGTAAGTCATGCAAATTAGTGACTTTTTAGCGTTTATAATCATATGATTTGTATTAAAAAATCTATCACTTAGATAATATATTTTTATTGGGACGATTACACCTTTTTGTCACTTTGGAACTGCTATCATCTCTTGAATTAGACATATACTTAATTTGATATTAAGATACAATTATTGTTGAAGTAAGTTAAAAGGTCATCTAGTTCAATGGATATTTTTAGCATATAAGTAGTTGTTACTCTATCTATTTATCATCATTTAAACGGTGAAAAGATATTTCCGTATCTTTTATTATCAAAGTGATACATGTCATTTCTCCGTATTTAAAATGGTTTATTTAAGATTCTCTATTCAGACATTGATATGAATAATTAAATCATTCTTATTATCCTAAGTGAGCCTCACAAAAAAGCTGCCCAATTTGTTAATAGTTTTCAACAAAAAATTTCTCAACATATGGATATAAAAAAAAGATGGATATTTATTTAATCTTAACTATTTTAAACAATCACCTAAATCAATGACAAAATAGTTAAATTTATAAGTACTGAAATAGTTAGGATATGAATCATATCATATGATGATCACCGAAGGTAAAACCTCACAAGATAATATTTGTGATTGTCTATTCTATTTAAAAGTTATTAAATAAATTATTTAAGAAAAAAATGTTACTTTATCATACTTTCTGCCTCTTCCTTAAAATGGGATTCTAGATAAAATAAAAAGTGCAGTTCTAACTTTTAGAAATCAAACACTTCTTGAGTTCTTTCCATTAAGAATCTATTCCTTACTTGGAAAAAGAAAAAACTGATAGAATAAAATGACCTCAGCTCTGACACAATTGCATCATGTATCTTTATAAGTGACTACTTTCCATTATTATTTTTTAGACAATATTTGTGACTTAAATTTGAAAGGTTGTGATTTCATAAATAAATCACAGGTGTGTGAGCCATTATTTTTAACGCACACTAAATTTAAGACGTGGAGGCATATACATATAACTTCTCACTTTCTAAAATTAGATGCAACCAGTTGAAATACGCTTATATGAAGCACGTGATGTTGACAATGAAATAATATTTATATTAATTATATAGAAAAGCAAGATTGTCTATTGCCATTTATTTCTTACTTTTAGAATTTAAAACTTTGACTGTGTAATTTAGTGATTTTTTAGATACTAATAATTACTCTGCTTAATAAGTAATCTTGATATTCAGGTGAGTCTTACAATATAAATATATAAAAATTCAAATAAAAAATCAATTTATTGACCCACTCTATCCAGAGAGAAGTTTCGACCCCCAAGTGAACGTCACAACACGTTTAAATAGAATCTCAGACACAAAAATCAATTTATCATTAATAAACTAAGGTGAAAAGTGTTTTTCTTTAGATTTTATCAAGGGTTTTCTTAAAATTATAAAAAGTACAAGACTTTCTTGGGGAGTTGAAATCTTGGTTTCAGTCGAAAAATAAGAGCCATAAAAAATGTTATAATAATTGAAAGTGATTTCTACTTTTGAATAATAGAAGTCAGAGTAGAGAAAGTGATGTGTGGAGCAAACTCTGCCTCTGAAAAATTACAGGTCATATCAAACAATGAACCTTATTTAATTGTCATCAAATTTAAATTGATGATTATCACGAGAACTATTATATAGAAAAATAAATTCTCATCAAATCACGTCAGTTCTTTATTTTTTAAAATTAAAAATAAATCATTAGATATATTTTGACATAATATTTTTTAATCAAATAGTCAAATTGCATCAAATGAAATTATGAAAAATTAGATATTTTTTTTTATATAAAAAATATAATTTTAACATATCAAATTCAGTTCAGCACTAGGAATTTTATAGATTTGCCCGCCGCCCCTTTTGCCTGTTTGGCACTCATGATCATATAAGTCGGTCGGGTACTCGGGTCTCATTTGATTAGATGCCGCAGTTGAAAAGCCCTCGTGGTCTCTCACGAAGACTATTATATTATAAAAAATAAAACTCATTAAATTATATTACTTATTAAATTTAAAAATAAATTATTAAATAAATGATTTCTGAACTATTTTTTTCTTGAAAAAATGAATTAAAGTAGAATGAATAGCAAGACACTAAAAAACAATTAAAATTTTATTTAATTAGATAAACATTTAAAATAGTTAAAGAGATGAGAAAAATTCTGCAAAATTAATTTGAGTACGTAGATAAAAGTCAAAAAATAGTACAAATACATAAAAATAGAAGTAGAGGGAACTAAAATGAAAGTGAGACTTTTAAAATCATAAATTGAAATAAAAGAAAAATATTAACGGATTGCACGACAACAATGAGTAGGTTTTTGATACAATAGAATAAAATAAAAGATTGCAAAAAGTTTTGCTCTAAATAAATGAGATTAATAGTTTCGATAATCATAAATTTTAGTAGAATATATAAAAATAATATAATTATAAGAGGTGTATGAAAGTTTATCAGCATTAGCCATTTTAGCTTTTTGATTGTAAATACAAAAATTATAAATTGTAATTTTTTTATTACTCATCTTATAAAATTAAAATATATTAAAAATAAGAAATTGAAGGGGAAAAAAACTATGCTACTTTTTTCGAGGACAATAGGAAAATTAAGCTCGTCACATTAATCACTTAAAAATGATCTCTTACAATATCGTCGGATTTAGTGCAAGAGATTTAAAATTTAAGATCAAAGATAAAATGGGATTCATCCAAGATTGCTGCATGATTTTTTAAATTAAAGATATGTTTTTGTCATTATCATCTTAAATTTTAATATATTTTTTTGAATTTTGAATTTAATTGTGAAAAATCGTAGAAAATCCAGCCTAAAATCTCCACAGGTGATACCCACTGTTCTTGGAACACATGAAGAATATGAGGACTCGAACCTATCACCTCGCGAAAATTAACAGTTGAACGTTTAGTATCATGGTGATACTCGTTAGTCAAGACACAAAATTTTGAACATCTCGTCACAAAGTGACAAAGTATAGAGACTTTTATTTGCTTAAATCTCAATAATTGAGTTTTAATATCTTTAAATTTCACAATAGATAGAAAGAATAGGGCCAGTAATATTTTCGTAGATATCTTGTGTTTAGTGACACGAATTTTAGTATATTTCTGATTGTACCTTTCACATAAATAGCAAAATTTTGACGAGCTAATTTTTCCTGTTCATGTAAATTTCGGCGAGCCAATTTGTACTATTCATGAATTTTGACGAGCCGATTTGTAATTTCACTGAGTCGATTTACACTGTTCATGAGTTTTGGCGAGCCGATTGCACTTTATATAAGTTTTGGCGAGTCGATTTGAACTGTTTATGAATTTCTAACATTCTTTTTTTTTTTTTTTTTAACAACACATAGAGGGCAAATTGGGCTTCAGTAGAATCCGTGTGTAGACAAAATATCCGTGGGAGGATCTGGCCAAAGAATAATTTTACTCAAGAATAGTGATATTAATTAGATAAATATTAATTTAAGAAATATCTTGTATTGTCATTTATAGTATCCATCAAAATATTTAATAATAATTGAAATTATCATTTTAAAATAAATAATATATTAACTCATTTTCATAAAAACAAACTGAGTCTCACCGAAAAATATTCGTCGAGTCCGTTGAGGTTTTGTTGTCTCTCCTGTGACCTGACTGAGGACACCGCTGTCATTATTCGGAGGCACAAGGGTAAAGAATTTCCAATATTCTGGTGAAGAACGAAATTGAATGGCTTAAGGAAGACAATTGGGAGTGTGACAAAGTCCAATCTCCATTCTTCTTAGATTTCGGATCTTTTCTGCGTACACGAGACAGTCAAACAGAAGAACAGAGAGATTGTATACGAAAGAAAGAAAGAAAAGAGGGAGAAATGGGGGCAGAGAGGAAGATTTGGAGCGCCATGGAAGTTGCAGAAGAGTCACGTGACAGAGGAATTTCCGCCATTCCCTCATCTCCTCGCTCCCTCGATATCTCCCTCCCTCTCCATCTTTTGAAACCTCATGTCACGTGCGTCCGTCTCCCTCACCCTTTCTGCCAAATCAGGATTTCCTTCTTTTTTTTATATTGTATATTTTTTGGGGGGTGGCGGCGGGGGCTGGCGCTCTGTTTGGATGCATGGAAAGCATGTTACTTTCTTTGAAATGATGCATTTTCCTTTTTATTTTTAGCAAAAGTGATTGATTTTGGCTAAACATCAACCAATTTCGAGGAAAGAACTCTCCCATCCTAACAGAGCTTTCACTCTACTTTTTTTTTTTTGTAATATATATTCGAAATCCTTCATTTTTTAATTCTTTTCGTTTATATTTACATGTTTGTACCTCGATGAATCTGATCATTCTCCTTTCCTGGCTTTTGTGTTCTCTTTTCTTTTCAGAGATCTGTGCAGGGATCTGTTCAAGAGCTGGCGGTCGTACGACGATTCTCGTTTTTCGATCGAGACGGTTTCTGGTGGCATCACGAATCTTTGTAAGTGCCACGTTCGATTCCCATTCCAATTCGAATTCCGATTCGATCCATTGCTGTTTCATGCTCTTGTCCTTCCTCTCAAGTCTAGGGTTTGTCACTTCCTCTTTTGTTGATTTTTTTTTGGTAATCTCTTCCTCCTCGTTGATTGATTTTTCCGTTTTCTTTTGGGGTTATCAGAGCCGTTGATCTGATTAGACATGTACTTCTGGATATTTGGCGCCTTTTCTGTACAAGACGGGACCACTGTCGAGACGTTCGACAGTAAGATCTCCTGGGTCCCAAAACTTTAACCTGCCATGATTGAGCACGAAAACTCGTCACTAAGTTTATTCTTTTTTTTTTTGAAGATCAAGTGTTCGGCGTCTTACGGGTATTACTTTTATATATTAATTTTATTAAATTAAAGTATAAATTATGAATATTTTGATTAAGATTTTTTTTTCATTTAAATATCTTTATTTATTTAGTTTAAGTAAATAAAGTTAATACCGATTAGGATACTCTATTTTAACTAATAAACTTAAATTAAATAAGTTTATATATTAAATGAAATATATTTTTTACATTCTTAAATTGTTATAAAGTTTTATTTAGTTTGATTTAATCTCGAGAAACTGATGACTTAGGCCCCTCGAGCAGCTCTAGGAGAGATTGCACATTTATTCATGTGACTTAGATGTGATGGGTGGAGTAGTATGTGACTTAGATGTGATGGGTAGAGTCCTCAAACTCAATGAGTGAACGGCCGATAAAAAAATCAATAGCTGTATAGCAATTAAATTCTTAAACTTTTTAACACGTTAATCTAAAAAAAATTCTTAAAGTTTATGATCACAAGACCACTATAATCACGTAAAGCTCAAGTTTTACATCAATCAATATTCTCATCATTCTCTATACATTTCATCAGAAAATATAACATCCACCTCAATATACAGAGAACCGCCTTCTCCGATAGAGACTTCAGAAGTCTCAATAGAATTTTTTAAAATAAGTAACGAGTAAGTGCTGCCTTACTTGATTCATAATTTTGTGTAGATCTATGAATTATATTTATTTGAAATTTATTTATTAAATTTATTTAAAACAAATAAGAATAACTAATTTGTTCACTGATTTCTAGGTTTTAAATTAAGATTTGATTTTCAGATTCGAGACTTGATGAGGATACCGGTGGGTTTTAATAAGGGAGATCGCTTGCTCTTTTATCTTCTTTTCATAATTTAAATAGTAAAAAGATATATTGGCATTCTTTATTATAAAAAGAATCGGTGTTCCTATCAATTCTTTCAGATTCATTTATCTATTTTCTTGCTTAATATGAAAAATAGAATATATTTTTTAAAAGTAAAAATTTATATTTAAATAAATTTAATAAATATTTTATATTATAATATTTGTTGCCTGCAAAATGTTATAACAAGTCGTTAACAGAAAAATAGCATTGCATTGCTAAATACGCTCTCAATGAAGACGTGTAAAGTAAAAGTAGCTATATTGAACTACTCATTTTATTAGAAAAAAATCACTCGTAATTATTATTTTAAATAAGATTAATATTATAAAATTAATGTTTATCCAATAGGCTAATCCTCAACAGCTTAAATCTCTTTCATGGTTGAGTAGTAATAGTTTTTTTAATCTGAAAAAATCAGTTAATGATGTCTAATTATCTTAGATTTACAATTAATATGTGGTAAGGTTTTAGTTTATTGAGTACTTTTACTATTGAAAGCACTGGATGATATAAGTCAGCGCAAAATGGAAAAGCACGAATATTTACTTAAATCAGTTAGTCGTCTCCCTTTAGCAAAAGTGGTGGTGCCCGAATCATTTTCCTTTCAACCCTCACCAAACACTAATGGTTAAGTTACTTTGACAGGTCACATGTTTCATGTGTCAATTATAGGGTCTTTTGCAGTACTCGTTCTCAATAATTTCTTAATATGACTGTTAAGTGGATCCAAATTTGTTTTATTGATGTATATAGGATCCCTTGCATTACTCATTCTCAAATAGTTGTACCCCTTCCTAAACTACTTTGCATTAAGTTTAGTGCATACTTTCTGATGATCTTACTTGAGCCCATATAGATGGGTAGGTTTGAAAGGTCCAAATTTGTATTGAGGCACATAAAATTTTATTTTAATTAAATGTGAGAAGTCATGTTTTCTAAGAGTAGGTTAGACCAAATGTAATGGGGTAATAGATCCATTAGGCCCATTGTAGGTCCCACAACTGAAAGTTTGCCCCAAACTTAGATACTTGGCTGCCGGTGATTTTTGAAATATATTATTAAAAGGTACAGTGCTGGGCCACATCTACCATAAGCAGGCCAATTTTTTTATGACAAAGATATTCCAATTTGTGAGGAGTTTTTAGCCTACATGGGCCCATGGTGGGCCCATCAGATGAACAGTACAATCTAACATACACTGTGCAGACTTTGAAGGAAAGCTAAACATCTTGGTGGGATATGCTCTTAAAATTCCTTTTCATTTAGCCTGTAACTTTGAACTATTGTTGCATTTGATTATCTTTTTCTTATTTTTTTAAATGGCAACCGGTGTTATCTTACTGTGATGGCCCAAAGATCTATGGCTTTGGCCCTCCCTAAAATCATCCAATAAAAAGAGGATTCTCTGCTCGTGTAAAGTAGGTGTGATATGCTAAAGAAAGATGCCATCTATGATGTTGCTTTTGAGAAAAGGATTGATGAGGTACTTCCATTTTTTATGAGCAGACCTCAAGCGACTTTCTTCTGACTAAAGTGACAAAACTCTTTTTTTGAAATGAGAATTTTCTCTCACAAAGTTTATTTGAGGGTAATTTTTATCATTTTAATTAAAATAAAGAAGCAGCAGAAAAAAATGTATCCCTGTCTAGCCCCCTTCAATTTTTTTTGTATAACATCGAGTGCATTTTTGGCCTTACAGTGCTAAAAGTATCTGTTAAAGAAGACAATGGAAATGAAGCTTTTGTAACTGTTCGGCTGTATGGACCAAATACTGAATGTGTGATTGACCGAAACCGGGAAATAAAGGTTAGTCTATTCTCAAACTCAAGTAAATCCCTTTAAAGAATTTTATCTGTAATTCTCTCAGTTTTCTGTTCTGAAAATAATCTGCTTCATCATCTTCAACAGCCCGTATCTCATCTATTTGGAGTCGGCTTTATGAGTTCTTCTTCTCTAATGGAAACAATCTGCTTGTTTCCTTTTAAAAGCATTATGTTTAGGGGTATATCTTAATTTACACAACTTGGCACCTTATTGGACAATTTTAAACTAAATAGTGTTTGAATTATCCTCGTGTATTTACTTTAAGATTAGTTCGATTAGCTAGTCAACTTTGTCCTAATGACAAGATAGGTCATGTTGCTTCTTAGGGAACCCAAAAATCTAATATGGGTTTACTTGTCATGCACTTCAAGTTACCATTGGATCAATTGTTGCCGATGCATTGCACCATATTTCTCAAGAATTGCAATTACTTAAATGTGGGTCTGTGGCTAACCTAGTGAGCCAGAAAATGAGCTAGGATGTCAAAATTTTTGTGAGAAGACTTGAACCCAAAAAATAAGGGAAGCTTTGCTGCCTCTTTATTAATAGTTGCAAGGATAAACAAATTCTTCAGGGGACACTAGGAGCTGGGAGCTGTTGGTGACTATTCCTAACACCTCCTGCCTGCCTCCCCCATTTTCTTTATATTTGTTCAGCTCCCAGTTGATTTCTGATCATTTTGAGTGAGCATGAAGGAGTCTGATAATTGGTTTCAGTGGAAGGAAGCCACCTGCCTTAGATATTTGGATATCCAGAGGATTTTTTTGGTCATTTCATTTTTGTGTTGATAATTTGAATGTTTCTGAAAGCTGGAAGCTCAAATCTATTGCAGTTATAATATTTTCTAATTAAGTTGTATTCTTTCTTTAATACGGCATTTGGTTTAAATGCCTAAATTTGGCCACTTTACATCATTGTGTTTAGGCCATACACTATCTCTCAGCTGCAGGATTTGGTGCTAAGTTACTTGGACTATTTGGAAATGGCATGGTGCAATCTTTCATCAATGCAGAAACGCTTTCCCCATCAGGTGAGGAGGCCTATGACCAGTTTATATTTTTATGGACCAGATATGGAATTATGTTTGAATTATCCTCGTGTATTTACTTTGTGGCTGGATGTATTAGCTAGTCAACTTTGGCCTAATAGTGACGTAGGTTACTTCGTTTCTTATAGGACGCAACAAAAATCTTTCATCAATGCATGTACGCTTTCCCCATCAGGCGAGGAGGCCTATGACCAGTTTATATTTTTATGGACCAGATATTGTGGAATTATGTTTGAATTATCCTCATGTATTTACTTTGCGGTTGGATGTATTAGCTAGTCAACTTTGGCCTAATAGTGACTAGGTTACATAGTTTCGTATAGGACCCAACAAACTAATATTAGATGAAATGTCATGCACATCAGCTTATTACCTGATCAACTGTTATTCATTATATCGTACTCCTCAGGAATTGCAATTGCTTAATGTCCAAAAAAAAGGAGCTACTGATGCTTTTCGCAATAATAGATAGATAGATAGATAGATAGAAATCCATTGGAGTTCACATACAAATTTGGGACTGAATCTGAATTCTAAAGGGCCGTTTAGTGCCCTAGTCTGAAATATAAACCAGTCTACTTGGGGAATTGATAGGGACATTGGTGTTTTCTATAACAAGAGACACTGGAGTTGTCTTTTTGTCCCACTTATCAACACCCAAGTGGTGAAAAAAGTACACTGGTGTCCCTTGTTATAGAAAACACCAATGTCCCTATCAATTCCTTAAGTGGTTTATATTTCAGACTTGGGCACTAATGGCCCTGTCCCTTGTTATAAAAAACACCAGTGTCCTGTTTAGGCAGGTTGGATCATGTAACTTTTATGTGTACCAGATAGGGTTGTATAATAGCCTAATAGGTTTCGAACTCAGATTAGGGTTTTGGCCACTACCTATTATGGATCTCTCTCTCTCTCTCTCTCTCTCTCTCTCTATATATATATATATATATATATATATATATATATATATATATATATCTATCTCTTAAAGGAAAATAGTTTTGCATTTAACATGCTAGGGGTGCAAATTTTGGTTATGCCATGTGCGAGCTCTGTGATTATTGTAAGTTTGTGAAGGCAGTCAAGTAAAACTGCAGGTTAAGCATGCATTGGAATGAATGGAATAATTGGTTTGGGCTTGTTCCATTTTGGAGAGATGCACATGAGACCTTCACAAACGGTTGAAGTAGGGTGGATAGGATTTGTTTGACTAGGGTTGGATTCTGATTCTCTTTGACATAGACAAAATCCAACCAGTCTATACAAAGTTTGGTTTGATATGTAGTTGACTAGGGATGATTCGGCAATGATTTTTCTTGGGCAGTTAACCATGAAACTTGGACTGGTGAAAACGGGCAACTTTTGCATTGCGTTGTGTCATACACTCCATTTTACCATTTTGTGTGAACTTGTCCTTACTTTTTCCATGGTGCCTCTGCTTATCCATCCATTGTGTGGGCATTGTAGTGGTGAATTGATGAAATCAGGATTCAAACACTGGTAAAGGATCACCTGTGCTTGCTCCTATTATGTGCGCATTTTGCGCCATGGTGCTGTAAGGTCCTCTGCACGGGTCCTATTTAATGGGTCTGTAGACAAGTCCTCCCCTTAAATATGGGGCCCATTTAATATGTCTTTTAAGCTATCTGAATTTTAATATCTTAAAATGAATTTTTAATCTTGAACTTTTGTGGCCTTCAAAATCACAGTTTGATTAATCTGACCAAAGCGACTTTTAGTGGTCCCATATTCAAGGATATTGCTTTCAGATGGGGCCATTAAATAGGATCCACGTGGACCCCACATAGGATTGTGTAGCATAATATGCCATGCACCTATTTTGTGGGGGAAAATCTTTTATTATTGTCATAATTGAATTAGATTTAGGATTTTATTTTAAAGGAAAAGGTTGTTCCCAAGGTTTAAGCAAAGGACAGGGTTAATTCTTACGTCATTAAAAAAAGGAGAAATTTTCCCACCCAGCAATTTATAACCATTCTTCCCTCTGTCCCTCTTCCTTGTTTCCCGTTAATATTTATTCAATAATACTCTGTTCATTGGTAAGCGTTTAAAGAAATGATGCATTTGTTTTTTTTTGAAAGGTAGAAATGATGCATTTGTTATCTGTAAAAATACTAGATGAAAAGAAAAAATGTTTGCTACAGTCTAACTTCAATAATTGGATTATGAGGCATTATGCCTTACTATTTATCTCAATGCTTCTATTGTTCTTTGGTAGCATTCTGACCCCATTTGCTGCTTACTATATCATTTTAACAACCCATTGGTTGCATTTCCGATTTTGATATTCTTTTGTTCCTTTGGTCTTTGGCAGACATGAGCAAGCCAAAAATTGTTGCTGAAATTGCAAGACAACTTCGCAAGTTCCATGAGGTGGAAATACCTGGTTCCAAAGAACCACAGTTGTGGAGTGATATCCTTAAGTTCCTAGATAAAGGTCCTTCCTCATCTAATCCTAGTTTTTCTTTAGGATGAATGCCATGTTCTCTGTTTTTGAATAAATAAGTTATTCTAAAATTCTACTTCATAATAAAATGGGCGATTCACCTTCTAGGGAAGCATTCTGTTGTGAATTCTTTTGTGTTGTAATCTTCTTTTCTTTATCATTAAAAATTTCCATTTATCCAAAAAAACTGCCATTGGAATTTTTTATTAATCATGTTTCGGTCTTGCCAACCCTATGTGATGAACATGTTATATCTTTCATTTCTGATTAGTTCTTTTCTGGATACAGCCTCCGCCCTTAGATTTGATGACACTGACAAGCAAATGAAGTATGATACAATATCATTCAATGAAGTGACTGATGTAATTATGGAACTCAAGGTGATCTTTCTTGTCAGCATTCTTCTTCACTGATGGTAGTTGTGGCAGTTATCTCTATGTTTAGAATGAAGAAAATCTTCATTTTATCCTTCTTTTTCATGTTTCTCTAGGAATTCTATGTTGATATTTAGTTGTACTTTCTAATTATCGGGATCTGATTGTATGCTTTTATGTTTAGAAATTTTAGTGTGGGGCCTCTTATCAAAATACCATTTCATCTTTTCAAAACCCACATTCCACACCATATGAGGCATGAGGTAGTCACAGGTTACGAGGTATGAGGAGAAAAGAAGGAAAGAAAGGGGCAAGGAAGGAGGAAAAACCCTTTCCTCCATCTCTAGGGGAAATGGGTTTTCTACATGGGTGGGGAAATGGAGAGAAAAGCGGGTTCGCTTTTCTCCTGTTTAATAAATACCAAATGTGTGAAAGGAGGAGAATCCCTGGGTTTCTCTTCTATTCTCCCGAAACAAGCACAGACTTAATGATTCTTCTGAACCAAGAAAAACCTGGCCCATTTCACCCAAGTCTGTCATCTTCAACCATTGTAAAGCTAAGTCTTTCCTTAATGCAAAATCAGCTTTTTAAGTTGGGTTTCTGTACAACTTTAAAGGATAAGCGAAACAAGGGTTGCATCACATGCACCTGATGATTATTAATGTAGCTCATTCATTGGCAATGAAATAGTTGTTGTAGGATTTTATTTTTACGATTTTTTTATATAAGTTATAAATTAGTCATTAGCTTTCCCTATAATTGAACACCATCTAAGATGAATATCACTAGTGTAGCTGTAGCTTTTGGCTTGATTCTTTGGTATATTAATTATTATTGCTAAATTCCCATTTATAAATAGATCATCCATAGGCATGGATGAAGTTTGTTTAATAGATAGAAGTGATATCTGTTTATTCTTCTCCCAAACAGGATCTGACTGACCTTTTAAATGCTCCTGTGGTGTTTGCGCACAATGATTTACTTTCTGGAAACTTGATGCTAAATGAGGATGAAGGTAAAATTGCAAACAAAATGTCAATTACTTTTTGTCTGTTCTTTCTTTGGTTCAAGGAGTCTAAGACATGCTGAAGCCATGTTTTATTTTGTGGAGGAGAGATCCACTTGGGTGGTGGTTTTAGCACTTTTTTGCTTGAGCAAAAACTTAAATGGTTTGGAAATATGCTGTTTACAACTACAATGGACCAGCATCCTGATCAAATTTAATTTGACGTTGGATCTGCATCATTGAAATTACTGATGGTGTTGTTGCCTTCGACTCGTCAGTGACACTTGCAGCTTTGAAAGTACACACATTTTTTACTCTTTTTAGTATTCTCACAATAGGGTAGTGCAATGGGAAAATTGATCTTATATATGTCAGTGCTAGGGAGTCTGATTGTATAGTTTATGATAGGGTCAAATGAACCAGTAGTGGGGTGACTTGACTGTATGGTTTATGATAGGGTCAAATGGAGAAGTAGAACTTGTAATGTCGACCCTAGATAGATGGGTTTTAGGCTATGATAATGAATGATGATGAATGGGAAAATTGATCTTGGATTTATTTTCATTGACTTATCAAGGAGTAGCTTCATAACATGATTGGTTCTCTGTAAAGAGAAAATGTGCCAGATTCGGTTTTCATAGGAAATATCAATCACATAATTAGATTATTATCCCAGATCATGAAATTATATTACAGGAAAATGTTTTAGATGTGTGTAAAAAATGATTTTGGTATTGTAATGGAAGTATTCTTTCCTCGAGCAGCACAACACTCCTAATTGGATTAGGATTTTTTTTTTCTATAAGCTGACTACGGATATGATGCCCATAGCACTTGAATCTGCAAACTTGAGATTACTTTACAAGACTTCTTTTCTAGGATTTTTTTTTACTTCACTCATTTTGAGTGTGGATTCTTCTTTTTTGGTTTGTGAGTTAAAAATTCATTTTCCTTCTCTCATTCCTCCTCCAGGGAAGCTCTACTTCATTGATTTTGAATATGGATCATACAGCTACAGAGGCTATGACATTGCAAATCACTTCAATGAATATGCGGGATTTGACTGTGACTACAGTTTGTGAGTTATCATCTTTCTCAGCATTTTGTTCAACTTTTTTTCTGAAGTGACCATCTTTATATAGACAGTATCTGGATAACCATATGGATTTGTAATGCAGATATCCAGCCAAGGATACACAATATCATTTCTTCAGGAATTATTTACGACCTGACAAACCTCAAGAGGTAAAGAAAAAAAAATGCTTTCTCTTTTTTTTTTTTTTTCTTTCTTTTTCCATTCAGAATGGGTGTCTTGGGATTTTGTTTCTACTGTACACCTACAAACGAAATCAACTGTCTTGATGTAATTAGAAGTCAGCTCTTGCTTTTTTTGGGGTTGCATTTATATTTTGGAAGTTAGCAATTAGTTTTCTTCTCTCTCTCTCTCTCTCTCTCTCTCTCTCTCTCTCTCTCTCTCTTCTCTTCCATCATGTTGTGCATCAACTTTATAATCTGTTACTGATATTGTAGCACGTACTTCAAATATGTTAAAGATGTTTGATATGCTGAATTATCATCATCATCATTATCAAGCCAGATTCTCGTTTATTTGGGGTCGGCTTTTTGAGTTCTACTTCTCCCTTTGACTCTATCATAAACCATAGAGTCACTCTACTACCTGTCGTGTCTTTCTTTATTCCTTCCTTCCCTGTTTCTAGTGGTCTATTGCTCCTCCATATATCTGCAACTTGTAGTGCCTCAACTCTATGTATTCGGACTGCTTGATATGTTGAATATTTTGACAAATGTTTTACCTGCAAATATAGTGATGATGCTTTTCTGACCTCGCTACTCGCAAACATTCGCAACTTGGACATTTTATTGCCACACAGTGACCTTTGGAACCCTACATGCCAAGATGCCCTATTTGGTATAAGGCAATAATATATTTAAGGATGTGATTCTTTGGGGGACATTATTTAGTAAAAGCTGTAGGAAAATACCCAAATTTTATCCATTCAAAAAAAATACCCAAATTTTATCTAGCTAATGAGAAATTATTTTAATGGGAAAAAACTATAATAAACTTGGGAGTATTTAACACCCCATTCCACATCATATAAAAGGACAAAATACTCGAAAAGTTGCTTTGAAAAGGTGATGACATCCATGTGATGTAAATGACGTGGTTATCTACCATTGGTCAAAAAAATATGGTGTAGGTTTTTTTTTCTTCTACACCCGGGTTTATTGAATTGTGCCCCTATTTTAATTATGTATATGGCATATCAATATCTGAAATATGAGCTTTTTTTTGAGATATAAATAAAATATAATAAATTACGGTCAGATTTTGTTTCCAGTGTCATTTGGTGTGACAAAAGCCTGGAACAAAGTTGGTGGGTGCTCATCATTGCTGGGCCCATAAAAGTAGTGGTTTGAGTTTGATTCACACTCAACCCCAATGGGCCACTGTAAAGTGACAAAAAGTCCCACATCGGTTAATTTGAGAAACCGGTGACTCCATATAACACTTAAGACATCCTTCTCTCAACAGCTAGCTTTTGAAAGGAAGTTCTACCTCAAGAATGTTATCAAGTCATGGTTTTCTAACATGGTATCAGACCAGGTTTCGTGTGCAGTCACAGGGTCAAGCTGCATGAGAGGGCGGACTTGAAGTTTCCACGTGCAACCATAAGGTCCAGCTGCACGTGTGTAGTTTCCATGTGTAGCCGTAGAGCGCGGCTACACGTGAGGGCGGGTGTACAGTGACAAAAAGTCCCACATCGGTTAATTTGAAAAACTAGTGACTCCATATAACACTCGAGACACCCTTCTCTGAACAACTAACTTTTGAGAGTGAGTTCTACTTCAAGAATGTTATCAAGTCATGGTTTTTTAACAGCTACTCCCTATAGTTGCTTACTCGGTGTGTTCGGAATTGGGAGGTCTTCACATGCCCAAGGATTAGTTAGGTTAACATGTTCCCTTCGGGTGAGATGCTTAGACACCTTGGTCTCAAAAAAAAAGTTGTGGTTTTTAGTCCTCCTCCATCTGAAAAAAGCGTCATTATAAATTTTCCAAAACGGTATTTGACATTGTTACTTGCATTTTCAATGAGAGCTTCAGGTGTTTATATGTTTCCATCTTACCTGGCTTCTCTATTTTTTAACAGTATTGTATACTGCTATGCTAGTGCATGTATGTTTTGCTCATGTTCTTAAAACTAATATGGAAGTAGGACCACATAAAATGGAAGCCATTTTTTGTGCAGAAATGGAGAGGTAGACTACATAGTGAGAGAAAAAAAGGATATTAAGGACCTGATTATCTGCAATCGGCACGTTTCCATGTATATTAAAAGAAAGGGGGATGGGTTGGAAAGGGATAAAGGGCAAAGGACCATGGTGGAGGGCCATCTAATTGCTTTTGGGTATATATTCTTGAGGGTGGAGAATTATTTTCTTCAGACATAGGAAAATTTGGTGATCTCACATCATGTTTCTTCTCTCCTCATCCCAATCCCACCCATTTACATGGTAAACGGCAATTGTGCAGACAACAAAACTCAGTTGTCCAAACTTGTGGAAGTGCTTTACTCATTTGTAAAATGCGAGTAAATGGAAGTGGAGGCTTACACATTTCACTTCTAATTGTAACTTCAAGATAAGTAGAAGAATGATATTACTGGTTATTATCGTTGAGTGAGGTGTAAGTAGGAATGTAGGATTACCTAGAAAAAATGTAGTCTTTAGGAGAAACGTGAAGGTAGGCTTCAGCATGAGAAACAATGGACATTAAAGTGGTAGCTGAAATTTGCTAAGAGCTTCTTACCTGTAGCTTTATAGAGTTAGGTGCTTGAGATTAGTGGTTGGCTAGTTGTGTTTTTCATTTATTTAAAAAATTGCATTTCTTTGAGCTTAATTGAAGCAGCTCATAGGATAGGCAAGGTACTACGATGGGCATAAACCTTGTCTTTTATTTCTGAGACATCTGCTTTCATGAAATAATCTCTATACATGGGAACTCTTTTATCTCTGAGCCAACTTCTTTTTTGGGAGAATCTCTATGTCATGGGAATTATAAAGGTTTGCTAATCACATGCTTGATTGCACAGCTATATCACACAGTGTATTTGCCACATCTAAACTGTCCTTAGCTGGCCGTCACTGTGTCTGTTTCTTGCTCAAAACCTTAACAGCTACACATTTGTTGTTAAACCTTCTTATTTTATTTTCAATACTTGAATATACACAATTGGTTAGTCTACAAATACCTAATTTTTTGGGTGCCATCCCTTGCCAGGCGATACATATAGTGAGCTTTGTCTGATGCAAGGTTTGGAAGGTGAATATATCACATCCAAAATGTTGCAATGGTGGATTAACAACCCTCTGAGTTAAAAAAAAAACTAGTAGTCTGTGAAAATCAAGAACTAAAGTGGTTGTCTGATCACCAGGTACCCAATGAAGATCTTGAAGCTCTTTATGTTGAGACAAATTCTTTTAGGTTAGCATCACACTTATACTGGGCGCTGTGGGCATTAATCCAGGTAACATCATCCTCTGTACAATTAACAAATAAGCATCTTGTACCATGAAAGATTCTGTGGTTTCCAGGAAATGATGAAAACCAATCTAATCTATCCTTTTCATAATGCATAGGCAAAAATGTCTCCAATTGATTTTGACTATCTTGGCTACTTCTTCCTTCGCTACAATGAATTCAAAAAGCTGAAGGAGATGTGCTTCTCTGTGACTCACTCATACCTTTCAGTCACCTGAGGTGAATTCCTGATGCCACTAGCTTGGGTTTTGGAGACTGTAATCTCTCTATGTTGTTCTGTAGCAGAAAATGTTCATCTAAGCTTAGGTGTCTGTACCATATTCTTTTTTTCCCCACTAGGGACTGATAGGAGTGAGAGAGGTATTTGTTACAGCAGGAAATTAATACCTTTATTTTATATTGTTCTTAAGACACAGTGTATTCTATTATTTTCACAACATCAGTTCCTTTTCGGGAAAAAAAAAAACTATCATTAGTTCAGTTTTGTTTGTCTAACCAATACAGCAGGAAATTATTACCTTTTTAGTGTTCTTGAATTTGACCTGCATATGTTCTTGTGATTGAGGTGGCATTTATATACAGGGGGAATTGACAGGGATCCTAGTGTTTTTTAACCAGGGATACTGATATACCTTTTTACCAATTACGTGATGTCAAGTAGATAAAATGACAAGCTGAATATGTTTGTATTCACCAATATGGTTAAATCTTAGATATTTTTTATACCAAGGTTATTAGATTATAAGCATCTTTGTTACGTCCATTAACGTAAAGTTAGCTTTGATATTTATGTTACTTCTCTTATTATATTTGATTATTATCATTTAATTTGCTGTCGTGGATTGAATATATGCAGATTCAGTTCAATATATGCAGCACTGACCTCAATTTTGTAAGCACAATTTTTAATAAATCAATATATAATTTACTTTACGGCCCACCAAATATATTAAATAGATTATTTTTTTTTAGATCTAATTGAATATTTTATTTGTTTGATAAGAGGTCACAAAAATAAATAACAGATTTAAAAAAGAATTCATCTATTTTTGTACATTTAGATTAAGACGTTAAAAAACTTTTTAACGAATAAATTGTTATACTCGATTAGTGTAAAACAATAAATTTTTATTTGAAATGATTTGTAGGTCCCAAATTATCATCACTCATGTAAAAAATTGTTTTTATTGAGACTGGCGATGCGCAAAAAGAGAACACTAACGATTTTTTAATTTGACTATTGATCAACTCTAAAATAATACCGTTGAATAAAACTGAATATCTGAAATTAAATAAAAACATGACTAACTTGGTCAAGATGATTTTTAATTTACGTGTAACCAACCACTCTATTCACATGGGCGATGTGGGCCCTCCATGCAGGTACCTCAAATGTGGCACCTAATGATCCCCCATAACCCCTCTTTCAATCATGCTTTTCGTGTGGGGGCCCCACAGGTGATGGGTCAACGAAAAAGTCTTAAGCTTGAATTTGTAGTCTATAAAAAAAAGCGTCTTCATGAAATGGACTGAGCCATATTTTTTAAGCCTAAAATTTTTTATCACTTTTTTAACACTAACTTTAAGCCATATTCTTTAACTCTTTTTATCTTTCTCTAATTACCAATGTATCAAAGAAAAATTGTATGTGAAGATTAGAATCAGATAAAAATTAAAATTTAGATTTTGATATCTGTTAGATCAAAGGGAACCGATATTCGAAAACCAAGCTTTTTTTGAGTTTTATTGGATAAGCCCTAAAGGATGACAGGGCTAAAATTTCACGTTTACTTTATTTATTTTAAATGTAAAAGGGCCAAAATTGGTCAAAATGACTAATGTTGTGGCCAAATTTTTTCTCTGTGAGGAAGGAGAAGAGGTGATAGTTGTATGCAGCCAACATTTTAATCTCAGATTGCAGGCAACCATTGAGAAGCAACACAGTAAAAGGTATTGGGTAGTGTCAGAAAATTTTGTTTTTACTTCAGAGTTACATGGTCTTTAGATATTATTAAAGGCTTACTTTTCTGATATATTGGTAAATGCAGTAATTTGCTATACTAAGAGGGAGGGCCTTTGGCATTAACAGCATCATCCATTAATACGTGGTTGGATACTGAAAAATCTGGGCTGCAGTGCATCGGTGCATTGCGGTCAGGATTCGGACAGGTGCATAATGCATAATATCGGCTTGTAACGGTCGATATAGGTGTATCGACACTTTGTATTGGTCCAACACATTTTTTACTTCAGGTTTTAATTTATTTAAAAAATTGACCAAGTTAAAACTTCAGATCGCTCTCATTTCCAAGATGTTGGAGATCAGAATGAAAATATACAATCATTCATAAAATCAATAACAAAAAAAAAAAAAAACAATTGTATTAGAAACCTCGAAATCATATACCGTACAGTGCCATAAGATTTGATTTTTAATTAGGCTAAAAAACCAACTTCATATAGATCAACAAAGCCTTGCTTCATCTACTTCAGTCCACAAAATTAAGTATAAACATGATAATCAATCACTCCATGAATCTGCTAGTTGGTCGTTAGGACCATATCATCCATCCAGGAGCTACTGGGTTTAGACCGCACTTTGGTACTTCTCCATAGCGGAAAAAGGGGATAAATCTGATGTGGGTTTTCCTTGATAAACTATCAGAGATTGTCATGTATAATACGATTTTAAATTAGAAGATTCATTGCTGAACCTTCTCAGTAAGACCAACTTCACAACCATCTTTCATGTCTATAGCAGAACAGCTTGAGGAGAAAGACTCAATTCCAGCATTACTCTTGTCTACAAAGACAAATAACAAGACAAAATTTGAAGCTAAGCAACAGGGGGAGCTGAAAAGTTACTGAGCTTGGCAGCTTCAACCTTCAACGCAAAGGATTTCTGCTGATCTCACATTTGGCTTCTTTTTCTGTTTTCCTCCTCTTGCAATCAAATATACAATGATATGATATACAAGTAGTCAGATACCACCGGAATTGCCCAGCCTAAAGTTTAGACTTGAAGAACCTGACAATGAACAATGTGACTTCCCAGACGATTCCAGCCAGCAAGGCTCGACCAGAGGTTCGTAACAAAAGTCTTGAACTGCCCTTTCCCAGCAAGAGTCTCCCAGAGCTGACCTGCACCTGAGCTGTCTGATTTTGAAACGTCAACCAGAGAAATGCTCATGTTATTACGGATGATACAGAGCTTCCCATTCAGAGGGACAAGAGCTGCAGCTTCCAATGCCCGAGAATTCCCCAAGTGCAGCTTGCTGTCAATGTGCTTGTTCCAGGCACCTACAGCCCCATCGTAGATCCTCAACTTACATCCATCTTTACAATCCAATGCATAGAGCTGTCCATTTAAGGAGGCACTCGGGTTGCGCCATCCAGCAACCATCCCGTCGTAGACAGGGTACCAACTATTGGTCTCAGGAGAATAGACCTCGCTGAGTACCTGCCGATGGGAGCCGAGTCCTTTCAAAAACCACCTCCCTTCATAAACAACTCCAATAAATGGCACCATTGCAGTGCTCATATCTGCAATGAAGGACCACCTGTTCTTGTTGGGATCATAAACCTCTGCTGACCTCAAGGACCTATGGATTCCTTCACTCTCCCCACCAGCAACATACAAACAGTTGTTGATCACACAGGAGCCAAAGAAATGCCGTCGCCGCAGCATATCTGGAGCTCGGTGCCATTTATTTGTACGGGCACTGTAAAATACAACCCTTCTCATTGAACCCTTGAGTGGATCTTTTCCTCCAAATAGGTAGAGATGGCAGCCACTAAGAACAGCACACCCAAAGCCAAGGGCTGCAGAATACTCTCCAGGGACAGGCGGCAAAGGCTGCCAGAGCTGGTATATGGGGTCAAATGCATGCCATGAAATCCGTCCATCCCGGTCCCTTTTGATGACATAGATCCATTCTTCTGTAATTCCAAGGCTCTTACGGAGAGAGTAAAAGAAGTTACCTGCGAGAAGGCGGTGCCATCTCTTGCAAACAAGACGCAACTTCTTGTGTTCAACACGAGGGACCCGGATCAAGCAAGCAATAGCCAAGTCATCAGGGAGACCAGGCAACAGAGGAGATTGATCACGACTTTTCTCGCCTCGCACTTTGTGCCTGGTTGGATGAATGGATGGTTTTATGTCAGGTCGAATGCAAATCTTTGTCCCAGGGACAAATCTCTTTGCACCAGCAACAGTTTTAAGACCAGCGTCAACTCTACAGAAACAAGCTGTGGTGTCAACCTGCACATATGAATATTAGAATATGTATATTTCCTCAAAAGAACTGCAATTTAAAATATTACCGGCAACAATTAAAGGAACTCTTTATCTAATATAACTATTTGTTGGAGGTAGGATAATTTATTAATTTTAGGCCCAAAAGAAAAGAAAGAAGGCAGACGGCCAACACTATCCAAGTGAGGAAAGAAATTCAGGTGCTGCAGGGACCATAGAGTAAACCTCTAGTGGGACTCAATGCAACAAAAAAGACAAGATCCATAACTTGAAACATAGACATGAGAAAGCACAAAAAAGGGTACCATACAATGTAAGCATTAGCTTCTTATTTCAAACACAAATATCAAAATAGCGAAGAAAGACAAGTGCAAAGAATTAAAACAAATTAAATGATACATATATGGCATCCAGAAAATCATTTGCATCTCATTTATACATGCTTCAAAGATTAGTCAGGTAAGATGCCTGGACACCTTCGTCTAAAAAAAAATTACTTGCATCTCATCAAATTGCTGAAAATCAGATTTAGTGATGCTTTAGTGACACTATTCCATTGTCTTAAAATCAGATTTCATGTCACTAGTAATTAATAATTCTTAGTTAGTTCACTTTAGTCTACGTTGTGCCATACATAGTTAAATGATATGATGATTTAACTCACCAATAACTGTTTATCTATAGATGGAAAGATTTTCATGTTGACATCATATGTGAAGACATTTTGTTGGTTGGCCACACCTAATAAAATTCTCACAAGAGATTACTCATTTTCATTTTGTTAGGATGGTGGGGAAGGAAGTATACACCCCAAAGAATGCAAAACCAATATAAAGAACAATATAAACAGACTTGAACAGAAGGCACCATGGAACAGGACAACAAGGCAAACTACATAAGGCTACACATCAAAGCATTAATTCCAGCATCTAGTAATCTCCGAGAGAGAGACCTTGGCACTCCCAAATGGTTTACGTTTAAATTAGTTTTATTGTAGCATCTAATCATCTACGCATATCTTGGATAATTCATGGTTGAAATGAGCTTTTTCTACATCCCAAAAGGTTAAATTTGAACTGGTGATTCTGGAAAGACAACTATCAAACACATCCAAGAAGTATATCCACTAAAGATTTGTATAGATGTTTGTTGATTGTCGACCCTAGTTGAGTCAAATAATTTTGATCCATTTTAGTTGTACAAAGAACTTTTTTTCATTGATGACGAAGAATCCCAAGACCCCCAACCCCTTTGTGGGTACAAGAGCGTTGGGTAAAATCTGGATGCAGGCTGCTCCCCACAAGCCGTGGGGTACAGGACTCGAACCTGACACTTTTGGTTGTTGAGCAGAGCGCCTACCTGATGAGTGATGAGCTAAACTGGACCAGGAAAGGAGGGGGGGGGGGGGGGGGGGGGGGGGGGGGGGGGGGGCGGGGTGTAGGGTACAAACAAGAACTCTCTGACATTAGAAGATATGGGCAAATAAAAAAGAATTAATCACTGCAATCACAAGACTAATTCTTGACGGTCTGAGATTTTCAATATTTAAAATTTTCTTAATTGATAATCATTCAAAAAAGTTTTTTTTTATTCTTAATTGATAAGGCTGTTGATATTGCAATTTCAGGCAACTACTAGCTTACTCAAACATCAATTTAAGGGATTGAACAGAAATAAGCTAATAAGATAAAGTACAAGATTTTTTTTTGAATTTACATGTGGGAAACCGCCGGAAACCCAGCGTAAAACCCCCACAGGCGATACCCATTGCCCTCAGGGTACACCAGGTTAAGACATGGGGGCTCGAACTTGGCACCTCCCACTTCCTGAATAGAAATACTCAAACTACAATAACATCTCTCTTTAAGTCTTCTGTGTTTTTTTAATTCTGAAAGTACTAGATGGATACAACTTTACATTCTAGAAAGAGTAGGGCAGAGATACCCAAACAAGACATCCTTCAGAAACACCCTATCAAATGTGGACACATGAGCACATGGTTGGATGGGTATGTAGTGGATTACATTGATGGGTTTGGTTGAAGTTGCACCTCCATCCAATAATCCTAGCCTTATAAGATGACTAATGAAAAGTCAGTAGCTTATAATAGGCGAATTAAGGACTAAAAATCACGGAGTTCGATCAGTCTTAGCATGGTAGAAGGTGCTCTGCATTGCAACCTTGAACTTGCAGGTTCAAATCACCACAAAAACAGAAAAACTCACAGGGCCAGATTGGATAGAAATGATACTTCATCAACCACCCATTTATGTCGCCCCTGCAAATCACCCACAACCATGTGATCCCTTGTCATGTTTGATAGGAAGTCTCACAATACGGTTTTCCCCTTACAGGAATATGTTTTCACTACATATTTGGTTAGAACAATCCAAACATCCCTCCAATACCACCATATGATCACGTCCAGAACCAATCTGTAATAAGTTCTTAATAGACCTACACAGCTCAATGACCAAAACAACAAATGTTCTGTTCTGTGTTAGATGAGCATTCTGATATCCAACAGTGCAGATTCAATTATAAGCACCTTCTATGTGGAAAAATCAGTAGAAAAAAAAAAACAAGACATAGATATGGTGGTCCCGTGTGGCAATGCATAAGAAGGGGAAGGGTCTCTGAATGGGTATGATTGATTGTAGAGGAACACAATCAACAATTTTTTAACCTATTAAGTTGTAACGTGTAACATATAGTCATTCATGCATCTTTCCGAAAAAAAAAACATATAGTCATTCATACAACACAAGTAATTTGAAATGGTTAAAAATGAAACTATATTGATAATACAATTGCCAGTGGTATTAAAATTTAAATCAAACAATAGATAAAAAAAATTGAAAAAGAAATGCAAAAACAAAAAGAAAAACTAAAGAGAATGCTTGGCATTTTGAAACAGTGATGATCTAGGGGTGTACCTAGAAAGCAATATAAAACAGATTTTTTTTTCTCTTTCGGGTAAATATAGGACTTCATTGTAAGAAAATATTATACAGATATACAGAGGATTAAACAAAACATGGTGAGATAGAAGGAGGCAGGTGTAGAAGCAGCAACATATAATAAATATTACAGTCCAAATTCTCAAAATAATTTAGAAAAGGAGAAAATCAAACTCACCAATGGAGGTTGAGCTCCTCTCTGCATCTTCCTTCATTCAAAGACTCATCAATCTGAACAAAACAAAGTTATCACTATTCCATCTTCAAGACCCACCTCCCAATCTAAAAAAGAAGAAAGAAAATCCCAAAACACCTCACAAAGTCTCTTGCTATCTCCTCAACGATCAAATTCACAACCGCCTATCCCTCACTCCGAACTCACCAGCTCTTCATTCCAAAGACCCACATAAAAAAATCGAAGACTGATATCAGAAAAACCACATAATCCCTCTCCACTCCCTTTACAGATCAAACTAGCAAACCCTAACACCATCTTTTCTTACCCCAAAACCCATGTCCAAAACAAACAGCTTTCCACCTCAAAAACCTCCCAGAGTCCTCTCTCTTCCTTTCCCAATCAAAGGTTCACAAAGCCCAATTCCCTCTCTTTCTCAATAAGAAAACATAAGAAAAAGGCATTCAATGGAGAGAGAGAGAGAGAGAGAGAGAGAGAGAGAGAGAGAGAGAGAGAGAGAGGGCAGAAGTGGTGTTGGTGGTGAAAAAAGAAGAAAAAAGGGAAATGGGAAATGGGGCCTGTGTGTCATTAACCTTGGAAGTGAAGGAGAGGGCCCATCAGCCCAGAGCTGCAATTTATCTATCAATCTAACCAACAAATGGAAGAAGTAAGTAATGTATTGAGATTTAAGAAGAAAGCAAAGGCCAACAAAACCATTAATAAAAGAAAAAGGGATGGAGAAGGTTTGGGAGACTGCATTTATATGGGCGTCTACGTGAGGGAAGAACCATCCATTGGATGCTAGTTTCTGTTTTTCTTCTTAGACTTTTTTCTAGTCTCTATAGAGAGAGAGAGAACGTAGTGGAAGACTAGGACCGAGAGAAGATAGGAGGAAGGAGAAGAAGAAGAGAGAGAGAGTAATTTGCAAGGCCAGTGGAGTAGGACTCAATATCTAAGTAGAGCCCACATGACAGGCAATGTTTATACTTTTCTTTTCTTTTTCAATATAATGGGCCCCACTCTCCATTTATTCCTACTTGCCTACTCCATTTGTAGTGATTGATTTAGTCCATCCATGGGAATGTCTACTGTGTGCGTTTGGCATCCTTTAATCCTAATGTAATTCACAGTGCATGCAATGTCGTCTTCCTCCTCGTCGTTGTTTTTTAAATTATTTTTTAATAGATCTGTTCAATTAAAAAATATATTTTCAATTTCTCTAATATTTATTTAATGTTTTCTAATCTTTCAGTCTAAGTATTCAAAAACGTGTCTATATTTGTGAAAGGACGGCCATTGACCTAACTTTGTGTTTTAAACTTTAAATCCAATTTCTTTCTCCAATACCTAATCAACTTAAATTAAAAAACAATAATATTATTATAAAATTGTTTACAAATAAATGAAAGAATGCCAATTTAAGTACATCTTTCTCCTCTCAAATCTAAAATTCTAAATTATATTTTCTCTTCCTTTTCTCTTACGAATACAAATGGAGAAAAAAAAAAATCATTACTTAGCTCTAATTTCAGCTATTTCATCTATATAGTTGCTACTAAATTTGAGTCTCCTCTCCATTACTCTATCTTCCCTTTCTATGTTATTGTTTTAGTACGTCTGAGTTGTAGAGAAATTATTAGTTGAAAATTAATATCTGTTAAATTCACCAACTTATATATGGGTTTGAGTCTTTGACATATGATGGTTGTGAGCAAACTAATAAAAGTTATTATAAATTTATAAAAACTAACCATTTGTAGATAATTTCTCATGGACCTTAAATTGTCTACATATTTATTCTAGTCCAACACGACCGGGTGACAGTAGGTTGGTGTGGCTACATGCATAGGCTTAAATATCAATTTTTTAAAAGCCGATCCTTACATATCGGCCGCACAACTATGTTATTGGCCAATATATCAGTAATGATATCACCGATATATCAAATATCAGTCCAAAAAAAAGTGATTTTTTAAAATATATATATATCAGTGTTTCGCGTCCCTAATATATTGCTGATATTTGCCCATATCGGCCATGATATTGATTGACATTTTAATTTTTTCCTTTTTTTTTAAGAAATCATGCTTTCGACCGAGATTTGAAAAAAAAAATGAAGAGAGATAATAATATTGGTCAATATCTGATATTGCCAATATTAGCCTATTGGCCTATATCTCAATTTGGCCGAGATTTAAACCCTTGGTTGTAGGTAATGACAATTTTTTTGTTTCACCCAATATGCTGTAACCTAGATTTTTTTAACTACTAATTCAATTAGACGTGACCTAAATTTTATTTTATTCTATCTAATGGGGTGCATATTTAGATAAAAAAATTCAAAAAATTATGAAAAATGTGAGAAAATTTATTTTTAATAGGAAATGAAAGGTGAAAGGACCTTCTTTTCATGTGAACATATTGAAATATGTAAAATTGAGATAATAGTTCAAGATTTTTTTTAATATCTCATGGGCTAAAATTAATAGATAAAAAATAAATAAATAATTTAAATATTGATTTTATTTAATTCGGGTTGGATTTGGATTAAGACCCTTCTATTCAATCCAACTGTAATTTATTTCTAATTAAATTTGATCGAGCCAATTTTTTTTAAAGAAAAGTATGGTCTAAATCTTTTATCAAGTTGGGCAAATTCACTGGGTCAAAAAAAATTAACAACATTCATCATGTGTTTAAATTGTCAAATCTGTTACATTCCATTGAAAAAATCAAAACGATTCTACGAATACTTCGATCTACCCCATATCATGCATTTATGCCCATGTTGGACCCTTTTGCTCTACTCACCCTAATTTTTATATCTATTTTTATTTTTTATTTTTATAAAATAGTGATAAATGAATTTTTTTAATTTCACTAATGTTTTGATTTTTTAGTATTTTATATTCTATTATATATTTTAAATCTTAAATTTCTCCATCATAGAAGCAAAACCGGATAGTGACAATCACTACAGATTTGATTTGTGTAAAATCAAATAAACCCTAATTAAGCAATAACTTTTGTTATAAAAATTCAATTGTAAGCACGACTAATCAACCCCAATGAAGCAACATATTTTCTCCATTTTACTGAAATAAAAATCTGTACACAACTACCAAATTTAAGGCACATCTCTATTATACTGCATTAAAGCCTTTAAATAATAAAAAAATTAAGAACTCACGTCAGGAAGAGGCATTGAGTGTTCAAAACTTCAAATCAAAAGCTTTAGGAACTCATTTTGACGAAGAGGAGTAGTTTAGAGCAGGGATTTAAAAAATGCCTAAGACATATTGGCCGATAATTTTTTCTCTCCTCCGATATCGGCATTTCTCTCTCCTCTGATATCGGAACCGTGAAAAACCGCAAAAAACCACAAAAAAACCCGTGAAAGCCGTAAACCTTGAACTGTTTGAAAACCGTGAAGAACCTCGAAAAATCGTTAAAAACAGCAAAAAACCGTGTAAAAATCGTATCGGTGTTTAAAAAAAAAAAAATTAAATACTGATATTTATGAATATCGGCCGATGTTGTGACCGATATTTCGGACCGAATATCGGCCATATCGGCCGATAATATTTATGTACGGCCGATATATATTGTATCGGCCGATATCGTTCGGTATTAAAATACTAATACATATCGGCCGATACGATATGTATCGGCCGATATTTCAACCATGGGTTTAGAGAGTTTGAATTTTATACCGCTTCAAAGAGTCACTCATTATAATTTTACTCAGTGTGTGAGAATGGATAGGCTTTCACATGCTTTGAAAACTAACCGACTGCTCTAAGAGACCTTGAACATCGTGTGCATCAAGCTTTTTCTAATTGAAAAATATCCTCTTATCATTATTATTATTTTTGCATAATCTCATATGTTTATTTGAGGGGTTTAAAAACTTAGCTTTTTAAATTTAAATATTGAAGATTTAATTATAAATTATCAGTTTTTTTTTTAAATTTCTTACACAACTACAATAATTAAGTAATTGAATTTGTCTAATATCTTTCTCTTTAGATGACCCTGACCATTTGATGTTTTAATGTCTAAATTATCTTGATAATCAACTTCACAAAAAAAATAACAAACTATCTCAACCTTTTCTAGTTCTCTTATTAAAAATTCAGATTTAAGATTGTCCTATGAAAATTTGAGGGGCAACAAGCCAACGGCCGGCCCTTGTGAAGATCATTAAGACCCTAAATACTGTACATATCCTTGTTAGAGCCGGCATCCACCGCATCCTTGCGAACAAGTCCTTGCCACCGTCCACTATAATTGTTGTAATTGATATTAATCTAATTGGATTATTTTTTTTTAATTTACGTGTGAGAAATTATAAAAAATCCTATATAAAATCTTCATAGGTGACACCCACTATCTTTAGGATACACTAAATAAGGCCAAAACTCAAACTTGACATATCCTGCTTTCTGAAACTGGAGATTACCAATTGAATTCTCTCTCTAAGGGTTGTGAGTTTTACAAGTGAGATGTCAAAAACTATACATTTTTATGTGATAAATCATAATTTGTTCGACTTACAAAAGTTAATTAAGATATTAATAAAGTGAAACTCCCAACAATCTCTTAAGTTAATATTGACAGTACCTGACGAATCAATTATATATGATACAAAATGGCAAAAATAAAGTAAACATAACAAAAACAATAAGTATTAGTTCAGAACTCGATATATATATATATATCATATCAATCGATATTTGAAACTCTGTTTCAAACCAAATGAGTAACGCTAGACATTGCTTATCATGGAATTTGAAAATGAAATAGAATGTTATGCATGTGGATCACACTAATTTTATTTCTAAATTAGTCATATATCAAATTTAATTTAATTTAATATTTTTAGTTATTCATTTAAAAATATGAAATTAACGGCTGATAAAAGTTAGAAGTTTTAGTTTTAAACATATATTTTATAACTTTAAATTAGATAGATAGGAAAAATCTGATGAAAGTATGAGATCGATTTTTTTATTTACCAAGCAGAGGTAGAAGGAAAGTCTCGCCTTCCTTTAGGGTAGCAATCATCCCACGGGTATTTGTATAATGAGACACGGGATTTAGGGTATTGTCCATTTTACCTTTCTACTACTGTACGAAAGCATTTTTAAAAAATTTAGTGATCCAGTCAGTGATCCGATTTCAGTGATCCGATCCGCTGTTCTGTATGAAAAAACAGTCTCACTTAGATAAATTTCAGTGAGCCGATTTAAATTGTAGTGGAAGGGTCAGTGATTCGACGAGTTGATTCGAAGGGTTCTGCAAGCCAGTTCGAAGGACAAAATAGGCAATACAGTAAAACCCTTGTCAGGTTAAACAAAACTCCTGTGGGAGGATTGCTACCCTTCTTTTATTGCATTTTTTTTTTCCAAGATGCCCAAGCCAATGTTATTAAACCCGGCTTGACCCATGAGTTGACCCGTAGTTCAACTGTGACCCAGCTGAAACATGGGTTAGGTCATTTAAAAACACTTTGCGACCCGTAGGTCAATCCAGTTTATCTAATAAACTTGTGATCCGTGACCTTTAAAAACCCTTGGTTTCTTTGAATGAAGAAAATGAAGATAACATGTTGATTCTTTTAAGAATATGAATTTTGAATTATTAATTGTTGGTATTTACAATTGTCTTTGTGAGAGAAAAAAATATTTTTATAAAATATAACTTTAGTTAATAGTTTAATATTATATTAATACAATGGGTTTGATCAGGTTTGACTACAGATGAACCCATTTGAACCTTATTTAACTGACCCTACTTCCAAGATGAGTAGCTCTATAGACTAAGTTGTAAAATATTGATCTAACTTCTTAGAACGCCCGATTAATCTCCATCCATATCGATCGAGTAAATCTATGTAAAGTGTCCTTAGAATTGAATCCTTTGCCGTTACTCCAAACTCCATTACACGTTGAAAGATGATGCAGACTCTGAGTCAACTTCCACCGTCCTTATTAATTAATCTTTAAAGACATGTTGTATCATACGGCATTTAGAAAAATGGGTCACATACTGACAGATGGTCAAAGAAATGGACTAAGAAATAAGATTTATGTCAATTACAAACATTTGAATATTGATCCAATTGGATTATCTAAAATATTATGTTAAAATTTAAATATTAAATAAATATTCATCTTTTTAATTATCAATTTTCTATAGGGTAGATACTTCCATTGAATTAAGAAAAGAAATTGCCAGTAACTTTCTTCATTAATCAACTATAGGTAAGTCAATTGATCGATTCAATAATTACATTAATTGGGAGATTGAAACCCTCCCTTGACTTTAATAACTTAGTTCAAGTACACGGTTGAGATGCGTTAAATAGACACTAATTTGATTTATATTTTTAAAATTTTAAGATAAAATAATGCATAAAATAATTTGGATTAATTATTTTTGGACCACACATAAAAATCGTACGCGTTTTAGATTAAATTTTCACCTAAAATAGTAGACTCCCCTTGAAAAACTTGTGGCAGACGTTATAAGTCAAGTTTGATTTGGTCATGTTCAAGGATTTAAAATTCGACTGATATAATACGTATCAATCTTTTGACTCAGTATTCTCTTAATTGGCTCAATTAACTTGTTCAATTTAAATAAATGATTTTCAAACTATAGCTTAGGAATTAAAAAATTATAGAATAATATTTAAAGTGGTTTTCACTGTTGAATCCGTATCGTATTTTATGTGCAAAATAAAATTCAAATGCTTCATGTTAAAATAAAGAATGGGATGTGTATGTTTTCAGACTTAGTGCAAAATGAAAAGGGGTTTTCATGTTTGAATGATTTTAGCCACGGGGTTGAATTTGATAAGCACTATATTTTTATCTACTCTTGTGTTCTGTTTCTTTCAATATGTAGATTTATTAAATTAAGTTGATATTTGTAGGGGTGAAATTTGGATCGGGTTAAGAAATCAATGAGTTTGGATTATGTATTTGTATATTTCGGATTGAGTCGGGTTGAAAAAATAAAAATTCGAATGAAATTCGGATCAGGTTTGGTTGAGAAATTTAAAATTAATTCGACCTAACCTGACATAACCTGACATAACCTGATTCAACATGAGTGCACCAAGTTATAAAATAGCACTCGGGTTGATTCGGGTCAAAAATTTGAATCGGGTCATATCACGTTCAATAAATTTTGACATAAGTTAGATTGAGTTTATTAAAACCCAACCTAATTTGATTCGAGTTTCACTCCTAGATATTTAGATATTTGCAAACACTATATGTAGATATATATAAAATTTGCTATTAAAAGTACAGAAGGCAGGTAAAGTCGATTTTAAGGCCTTGTGCCATCAAAATATAATATGCCTATTTTCTCTTTTACTTTAAATTAAATCAAAACATGTTGTAAGATGTAATTTCACCTTTGGCATCAAATTTGTTTACACAAAGTGATTAAAGAGTAAAGAGCTGTGTAATAAGCTGCAATCAATAAAAAGAGAGACATGCCATCACTCCTATGACCCACCAAAAGAATTGATTAGTGGGTACTTAGAACTGGCAAAAAATAGGATCTAAGACCTTAAATGGACTGCTTAAATTGAATTAGCATTTAAAAAGGTAGGTTTCTGGTTGACATAGCCATGATAGGAAACAGTAACATTGAGCTAATCTTGTTAGTAAAGTCAACTCTTTTAGTTGGGTGTGAAACCATAATCTAGGCTTCAATAATATGGTCATTAGATACGTAATTAGTGATCTGATTGACAAAGAAATATTTGATTAAGAAGCACTTCTACACTACATTCCAAAAAAGTTTAAAACATTTTGACTTCTTTATGAGTTGTCTTATTCAGTATAAACTAAATTGATACATTGAGAGTTTTGATTCATATCTTAAACATTACGGCTGCGTTTGGACGAGGGGGTGTGAGGAGAACAAGGTGTTTCTGAGTGTCGGTTCTAAGATGCCTCGAAATCTCAAGGGTCTTTAACGAACTCTTAAGATGAGACCCTACTGCAATTAGTATCCTTCTTCTATTTTTTAATTTTTTAGATCTATTTTTTGGAGGCTATTCCGCCTATAGTTAGAGCCGACCCTAGTGTTTTCTCTTCTCATCCTTGTTTGGTAACGATATTTAAAGAATAAAAAATCTATTATTTATCTTTATACAAATAAGCAAAAACCTCTCCATCTCAAGAGGTAATCATCTCACATTTCTCTTTATTTGCCCCTCCATACCTCATCTCATCAAGATATATTATTATTTTTATTTAAAAATATTCAGTATGATGAGTCCTAAGTGTTCATCGACTCTTGCATGAGTGACCAGCCTATAACTCCTTTTATTAGTGAAGATTTGAGATCAAATTACACACTTTAAACTAAATTCTTGATATTATAAGATAAGGTTTCATAAGTTTCAAGTGAAGAAGAAAAAAAAAAAAAACAAAGCAAAACTTGTTTATGGGTGTGAATGATTTCTCTAATGGAGTGATTAAGTTCTAATTGTCTATAAAGTTGTTCAAAGATGTTTAAGAAATTCACTTTGACAGGTATAGGAACTCAAGGGATTTCACTGTAAAAAGTCCTTAAAAGACCCCAAAATCCTTTCCAGAGAAAGGCCCAGTAATGCTTTCATATCTTGCAATCTTCAGAAGAAGTGGGCTATCTACCAAATATGTCAAATTCATCAATGACTCAACCACATCCATTGAAGGGGTAGGGCTGGTGGATTGTGTATAGATTAATGGTATGGGCTTGGCCTGGCTTTCCTCTATATCGATCCAGTCCGTTTGAATATACAAAAGCCCAAATCCATCTATAGCCTATTAAGGCTTTTCAAGGCTTTTGTCTGAGCCAACCTGTTTGGGAAAGTGTGAAACTTGAGCCCCAGAACTTAAGCCCATTAAAAATCTAACCACTCAGATTGATGGTAGACAGATAAGTTACAAGTGGACTAATATTCAGCGCAAAAAATTATCAAGATAAGGATAATTAGTGATTTCAATCACTAAAATCAAGTGGTTAAAAATTACGATTTAAACTGAAATTTGGTGCACTTGCATTTCATTAAGTTTCAGTCTAAATGGTTATTTTTTAATGAGTTTCAGAAAAAGTAACAAAGGAATATGAACCTGGTGTACACATATATGGCTAAACAGGCTAAAAACACCGGCAGACTTCATAGACTTTTTCAATTAGCCCAAGATTGCCCATTAAGCTTAACAAGCTTATAAAATGAGCTTGAGCCTGGCCCATCAAGCTATTATACATGTACTAGCTGATTTGTTTGCGATGAGTCCCAGTCAAGATCGGGCTAAGTTCCAGGACTTAACCAGACCTAATTTTTTATGATAAGTTTAGAAAGTGCTGATTAATATTTAACTTTATTTATCTTTCTAAAAGTACTAGCAAAATTTCTTTCTTTCTTTTTATCATGAACACCATACATTATATTGGGTGTAAGTTTCTTCATTTATTTATTTATATATTTATTTATTCTAATGTGGTTGGTTGTGCATCGTATAAATAGAAACATGTACAACGTGTGAATAAGCCCAAGTTGACTGGACTGGATTTTAAGTTATCGAGTTTTCTTCTATTTTTTCCAACTTTTTTTGAAATGAAAAAGAAAGCAATCACAAATTTCTCAATTTATGGCTGGCCCTGGTTATAGGCGGTGTAGGGACCCTTCGAAAATAAGTTTAAACTGCAGTAGGACTCTTGAGATTTTAGGGCCTCTACAGTAGAACCCCATCTTAACATTTTTGCTTAGGGCTCTTGAGATTTTAGGGTATCTCAAGGTCAGCACTGGAGCTTTTGGTTGTTTTGATCATGCAGTCGTATTTCAGGGAGGCGACTCCCGACGCAGAGGAGCCACTCCGAGACCAACCGAAGTTATTATGTTAACTTTGGATTGATGTATAGATAAATCATTTTTTATAATAATGAAGATGTGATCAACCATGCTAACATTTGACTACTTGGTTGTATGTGGACTTGACTTCCAATTTGAATGCATGGTTGGCCCAAACCAAATATTGGGGGAGTTGAGTAAGCAGACTGGTCTTCTATGAATGCATCTGAGGAAGGACTCTCAAACAAGTTCTATAAGATATGTAAAAGAGATTGAATCCAAACATCACACGAAGTTGAAGACATGGTAAGCAATGACCCGACACTTGGTTTTTGCATTTGATTGTGACAGTCCGAGATCTTTTGGTCGGTTCGGGCACTGTAGGAAAAAGTACAGTCTCCTCCATTAGCACAATATTTAATATTCCCTCTTTATCGAGAAAACTTCTCTTTTTTTTCTTAATAAATTTTAATTATAAATTCTTTGAAAGAAGAGAGAATTTTTTTGTTTCTTGTGCTAATAACAAAAAAGGCTCTTATTCTATAGAAGAAAAGAGAAGGTCTCCTTTTCTGAAATCTTTTTGTGTTCCATAAACAACTCTATAGTAAATTTTGAGAATTGATAATCTTATAGAATCCGTTTTCACATCTACATTTTAGATGCAAAAGAATTTTAAACTAGTATAAAAAATAATTCAACATACAAACAATTAACAATAAAAAGAAACTCCCATATTTTTTTTAACAAAAAAATCTCTCCTTTTGAGTACTAAGTACAACTCGGTTTGAAACTTGGGTGGGTCGGACTATGTTTTAATAAATTTAATTCAATTCATGTCAAAAGTTATTGAACCTGACGAACTCAATCCAAATGCTGACTTGATCTGACCCAATTCAAGTTTCAATCCTAATTGTCACTGTTTTATGACTTGGTGAACTCAAGTCAAGTAAAGTCAGGTTGATTTTAAATTTCTTCATCAAATTTGATTAAAATTTTATATGTGTTTTTGTCCCAAGCTAATTCGACCCAAAATATTTAAATACATAACTCAAATTCACTTATTTCTCAAATCACATCATGCAAGTCAGATTAAAATTCGATCCAGCTTCACCCCTAAGTACAACCTTGATATTAGAAAATTCTATATGGTGGGTGTGCCAACCATGATAATTAAACCTATCTTAGCCTACACACTAAAAGTCAATACTAGTGGCTCTGAAGATGGAAAACAGCCAACAGTGGTGTCATGAACACAACTTCAAACACAAAAAAGCAACCAACACATTAAGGATCTCCACTACATGTATGGCTGATTGATTTTGACCACCCAAGACAATAATCTTTCATGGTCTTCAAAAAATCTTCAAGAAGTTTGAAATTTAGTGATGTGATCTAATAAGATACAAAAAAATTTCACACAAGTGCTGATTATGAAAGGCTCAAAGTTATGGCCAACTGCAATACAATTCATCTCAACGTAGGTAAATTTTTAATTCTTCTTTCATTATCAATCTTTTTCATAGTTATTTATGAAAAAAATAATACATTGGTCAACTTTGGTGTCTCCATGTGCCCATGTTCTTAGTACCTTTCATGTCTGTACCTCTCAAAATATGAATCCGATTCCTTGTGACTAATGGCATTATCACATGGCATTTAAAAATATATATATTAAATGATAGTAGCTTTAAAATAAATAAAATATAGGGCTATAAGTACTGAATAATAAAATGATTAGTTTGATAAATAGAATATCTCTATTTTAATGACTTTTTTTTTTTTTAATTTATGTGTGGAGAACCGCATGATATCTAGCGTAAAACCTCCACTGGTGAGCTTACTACTCTTAGGACACACGAATGTTAGGTTATGAAGGCTCAAATCCACAGTCTTCTGTTTCTTAAAACAGGAGACAACAGTTAAACTACACCCATTATAAATAGAATATCTCTACTTTAACGACTATTTCATAATCTTATATTATATTAAAAAAGAATTAGTGAAACTAACTTTCAATACATAACTAAAGAAGCTGTGGAGTTGGTAGTGGGTGAGTCTACCATTACGTGTTTTTATTGAAAAAAAAAAAGTGTAATCATGTGGCATTTGTTACATGAGTTCTATATTCTAAACTATTTTTTTGAAAAAGAAATTTTTAATCATTTCTCCGAAGACAAACTCGTCAATCTCATGTAGTGTGTGTTGTGAATTCTCATTTGAAAATCTTTATACTGAAAATTAAACAATGGTTTAATTATTTTAATCTCAATAAAAACATGATTTAATAACTTAAGAATCTAACTTGTTGGGGACATGTTAAGAAGACGAAAGACAAAGGAAGGAGGATTGCATATCGGTGAAGTTTAGCACATGCACCGTCACATAATCGGCCTCGGAATCAGACAAAACATAGAAAATAGATAAGTCCATGTCATACTAATCATATTAGTTTATACCCTTAATGAGGGAGTCACTACATTGTTTATACACATAATAACAATAACCCTCTTTTTCTTGTTAAATCATTATATCGTAATCTTATCTTTTGGTCATTGTCTTCGTTGGGAGGAAATACCATTCCTATTTCAAAGAGGTCGATGTCTATTTACTTTGTTCAAAGGCAATAAATTAAAGGAGAGTCGAATGTGGCTCTCAGTAACAGTTTTTCACTTATTGTACTCTCTCTAAAAAAAAATTATATACTTGCTTAATCAGGATTTACACATAATACATTATCAAATTACAAAATTTCTTTCCAATAAAGAATTCAACTCGAAGGCTTCACTCTCATTTAGAGCTGCAACTCGGGTCGGATGGGTCGGATTCCTAAAAACCTAACTCGACCCGAGTTGATATATATGGAACCTGATCCAACCAGAACCGAATTCTCAAAGAGAACTTCACACCTGACGCATCTCAAATCAACCTGAATTCTGACCCGGCCTTCATTCTAAACTCATTTTAACTTAATTTTAGTTGGGTCGGATTGAATTGAGTTGGGTTAACTTGTAAAATCCTCAATCAAACCCAACCCAATCAGATCCGTTAATTCGAAATTCTTGACCCGACCAATATGATTTCTCAAATCGAGTCATGCAAGTTATGTCAAAACGCGACTCGAGTTGCAGCCCTACTGTCATTCGTTGGACAAGGGGGTGCTGCCCTCCTTAATCCACTACAAACTTAATGCATAGTCTTGACCTACAGATCTGATTACCAGATTTCACAGATAATGATAGTTAACTTAATTAACAAATTATATTGCGTTCAAAGTGTAGGTACATTATATATTCCATTAAGCAAATATTTTAATCCTAGAGGCCATCATAGGCGCCCTGCTGCATCTCACTGGAGGTTGGTGATGAGGGTAGATATTATTTTATTTGTAGGAAAAAGCCAAGCACATCTTTGTCGTTGTCTGTGTGGAAACATTTTCTATGATACTTTTTACAGCCATTTCAGTCACACTCCACTGCAATAAGATAATCTCTTTGCGCAACCTTCCTAGAAGTAACCTTCAACTCTTCTTTGTAGGAAAAAGATAAGCATGATTTTGTGTTTGAAAACGTGGGTCAGTTAAAAAAAAAAAAAACATATTTTGTTAAGATAAAGTTAAGAAAACAATTTAGAAATGGACACTTTGTCCTTTCTTTGATTTATAGTAGATGATCAATCATAAGTCTCTTAAATTTAAGATCATAGGTTTATCAGAGAAATAGTTCATCATTTCCAAAAAAAATATAAAAAGTAAAGATTGGTAGCCTTACTTTATCAAAGATGTATAGGTTCTTTGTCAAACTCAAGCCAAAAAAATATCTTTAATTTCCAATTTCTTTTTTCCATGAAAAGCAAGGGATTTCAGGCCGAAGTTGGAACTTTGAATTGAACACTAGAATTAGTGTTTGAGGTTTCAAAATTCAAATTCAGCAGTAGCAAGCAAGGGAGTAAGTAGGAAGACAGACATCAGTGTCACAAGGAAAGCTGTCATTTCATGCCTGTTCCGTCCATTTTGGTCACTCACTGCTAGTCTGCTACAATGCACCGGACCTGCCTATGAATTTCATCATGTGTTTGGAGGCGGAAATTTCCTGGAAAATGGAGAAAGAACATGGAAGACCCAACAACTGGAAGGGTGTAAACTGTAAAGTCTCTTTTATTATTTTTAATTTTCTTATTAATATAGAACTAAATTACAGCTATTTAAATAATGATCAAAATTTATGTGATACTCATCTTAAAACGTAAGAGAATTAACAAGTATCTAATAAATTTGTTTATTTAATAACGATCAACTCTTTGATTTGTGTAAGACTTACTAGTTATGGAAGATAGGATTTTTTTTAGACATTTGGGTCGAACAACGGATAAGGGATGAAAAGTACGATTTTTTTTTTTCCCTTTCTTTTATTTAGTATTCATCTTAATTTTTTGAATTTTTAAATTATAAATAATATAACTCATTATTTTTTACCATTCATCTTACAAAAATATATCAATTGAAGAGAGAAGTTTTTCTAAAAATCTTTTATTCAATTATTTTATATATTTTTTCAATTATAATATAAAGTCAAACTCATAACTTAAATATGTAGTTTAATCGTAATCTCTCACTTCAGAAAATGGGAGGTGTCATATTTGAATCTCCATAGTCTCATCTAGTGTGTCTTAAGGGCACTGAAATATCACTCATGTGAGTTTTATATAGGTTTTTTGCAGTTTTTTATACGTAAATTAAAAAAATATAGTGTTATTGGAAGGCATTTGTCACATTTCATCACGTAAATTTAAAAAATTAAAAGGTGTGAAATGTGAATCACTTAATAAAAGGTAATATTGTATTTTTTTTGGAAAATAAAAAATTAAATTAAAGACACAAAGTCATGAATATGGCGTCCCTACGTACGGATTACCCACGAACACGCTGAGTCGAATTAATGATGAATAGGGTCGGGTCGGTTGCAACAAGATTACGTGTCGATTACCTTAATGAATGGTTCTGATCTAATCTGAGTCAGCCTCGGGATTGAGTAACGTGGTGTCTACGTGTCAACTTGAGCTTTATCACCACAGGGGTTGCGTGCAGTTCATTAGTTTATTCTCCCCTCGTCTATAAAAACCCGTTGTGCACCAGCTGATCTCTCTCTGTCTTCCATTCAGTCTTTTCTTTCTTCATTTCCTCAAAAATCCTCTGTTTTCTCCCTGTAATCTCTAGCCTTAGAACATAGAAGAAAGGCATTTGAAGATAACCCAAATTCATTTTGTTTCTTGATTTTCCTTCCAAAGTTCTCACTGTACCGTTGAAAGAAAAGAACATGTTGGATAATATGAGGAGTTCTTTGGCTCTTACTTCATTGAATCACATCTCCCTTGTCTGCCAGTCTGTGGAGAAATCAAGAGATTTTTACGAAGGGGTCCTTGGGTTTTTCCCTGTGAGGAGGCCTGGATCCTTTGATTTTAATGGAGCATGGTAATAACAACAACACCAACAACATCCATTACTCACTATTAGAAAATCTCTCATAAAATTATTTTTGTATTTCAGTTCTAACTTGTTTTTGTCAAAAAAAATTGGGCTTTATTTATTTATTTTTTGTTTGATTTATCTCAGGCTATTCAACTATGGAATTGGCATTCATCTTTTACAATCCGAGAACCCGGAGAACATTCTCAAGAAGAAAGAGATTAACCCCAAAGACAACCATATCTCTTTTCAGGTATTTTTTTTTCTCCCTTCTTTCCACTTCATTCATTGGCGTGGAGCTTCTTATTTCTTGCTCTCAGCTGCTTAAGGGAAACCTTGTAATTGCAGACCTTTGAGGCCTTAAACAATATAGCTCAAATGGGTTTTCTTTTTGTTTTTTTATGTATTATCTTCATCCTACATTGTAGGTGCGGATAATGTATGGCCGAAAGAGACGGTTGGGTCTCTTCTATTGTATTTAGGCCTTGTTTGGTTGTAATCCAAATTGAAAATGGACCCAATCTTAGTAGATGGGTATCTGAAATTCTAGTCGGGTGTGGCAAGTGGCAACCAAACGCAGCCTAAACAAAACTGCATCAAGTACACGACAAATCTGTCTAAAACTCTAAATGGCTCGTGGCATTCATTATCAATTTGATGTTGAAACTTCTTTGGACACGAGGCTTGTATATGGTTCTCATGGTCCTCACCAACTTGACAGCTCTTTCGTAGAAAGAGAACATATTTGATTTGTATTCGCTGCCTCTGCGAGCGAGAGTACCGTATTGGTTGAGAGGAGAGAAAATTAAAGTCTTATAAGAAAATGAGTCACTTCACTATCTGCTTAGTCTTTTCAGCTTAAAGTATGGAGCGAAGTCTCTACGATCTTCTAGCCAAACGGGATTGTGAGGTGACCTTCCATCCATCCTTGATTGAGAGGGGAAAAAAATGGAATTGGGTCATTCCACCTATTTAACTAATCTTTTGTACTGGAAATCCATTCCTGGTAAATTAATTTCTTTTAACATTGTTTAACATTTTATTTAATGGTTAGAAGTGACTTAAATTTTGATAATCAAATGTTAAGAAGCACTTGAATTATGAAAGCAAAGCTGACCCAATTGTTATATTTATCAGTGTGAGAGTATGACAGCAGTGGAAAGGAAGTTGAAGGAGATGGGCATGGATTACGTGCAGAGAAAGGTGGAAGAGGGTGGAATTTACGTTGATCAGCTGTTCTTCCATGACCCAGATGGAAACATGATCGAGATCTGCAACTGCGAAAATCTTCCGGTCATTCCACTCGTTGGAGAATCTGTTCGCGCCTGCGCCCTTGTCGGATTCAAGAAGCAGCAGCAGCCGCAGCTGCAGCCACCGCCGCCACAGTTGGCGCAGTTTCATACCAGTGCCATTCATGTCAGGGAAGAAGTCCCTTTGTGCATGTAGTCAATAAATTCATGTATCAGAAAAATTGTTATTTTTTTTTTCTCAATTTCATTCTCGTGATTATACAAAAGTTTCTTGCTGCGAAACTTTGTGATGGTTGTAATCCTAAATTAAATAGATTCATGTATGAGAAAATCTGTAATTTTTTTTCTCAATCTCATGAGTGTATGAAAATTTCTAATAATGAAAGGACTTTCAGCATTCCTCTGTACTATGAATGATAATTTTTGTATTATTTAATAACTAATTAATCAATAATTAAATATTTTATTAAAAATATTTATATTTTTTAATATCTATTCAAAATGAAGACTGAAATACGTAGATTATGGATAAGAACGAACTCAAAACAGGGTAAATCCTTCTATCACCAAATTCAGATTTTTTTTATTTTGTATGGACATTTTGATGTAAATAATATGTATATTTTTGACACTTAGTTGTTCTTGTCGGATATTTTATTTTTATATGTAAAATCTGTCTTTATCACATTAATGACATATTTCTGTGATATGCATATCGGGACATCATTTAATTAGGAAAACATAAACTAAGAACTCCAACAAAATCTTGTCACTTCATGTTCTCTCAACAATTCATCAGTTTATTCATTGTAGTCATTAAAATTATTTAAGATTAATCTGATAAATTTCTCTTCATGACTTAACAGTCTATTTAATATTGTATAACTTAATTTTTTTAATCTTCATTAAAGAATAATGAGTACCTATTAACTGTAACAATTTTATTTAGGTTTTTTACCTTTAACCCAAATCGAGATTGATGAATATGCTTGAATTGATGGAGGGAAGTGAAGACATGGATATGGCTCATTGGACCTAAGTGTACCCTAATATGGGTCAAATCGAGTTGTGAAGACATGGATATAACCCATTAGACCTAATTGTACCCTAATATAGGTCTACTTGTTTCTTGAGATTAGGTTAGACCTAATTGTATCCTAATATGGGTCAAATCCAGTTGTGAAGACATGGATATAATCCATTAGACGTTATTGTACCCTAAAATGGATCTATTTGCATCTTGAGATTTGGTGAGAGAGAAAGAACCAACGAAAGAAGTCGAGCCAGAATGATTTTCACAAATTTATTACTATTTTTAGTCATTTTTCACCATTTTTTTATTTTAAGTCTTTATAGGATTATTATATGTTGATAATTTGATATGATTCAATTTAAATTGACCTAATTTCATTATCTTAATTGACTCTTGTTTTGTTTAGTTGATATAATGCGATTAAAAATTTCAAAGGGAGTGCTGGTCAAGAACCTGCTTCAAGAGGGGTTAGAGTTATTCACTATGTTGGCAAGAAAAGTTTCACATGATTCGAAAATTAGTCGGATGATCTAACATGTCTAAACATTTTAATCATTAAAAAAAAATGCGATTAAAATTTTGAAAAAGAAAACGAAAAGAGGAAAAATCTGCTTCCAAATTCTCAAAACATTGTCGACCAATTAATATGTAATATTATGAAAGTTAGCTCGTTTTTTTAATAATGGGCTGTTGGTTCACTATTTTAACCACTACTTAATTGACATTTGAAGAGTATGATCTATGTATTATCAATCCAACAGGCATAGATGGTGGGTCCTTCTTGGGTTTTAATTAAAAAATAAGATTGATGCTCCTGTCAAGTGAACTACATGTGGGATTAGTCAGTCAATTAGCTTGGTCATTGCTGAGTAGGAATTAGGACTAGTATTTTGATAGTTTAAGTAATTTTTAAATATTGTGACACTTATTCACTTGTTAACAAAATGAGTAGGACTATCATTAGTCCCTAACAACCATTTAGTGCTCACTAATTGATATCTCTGTGTACTTTGCCACACTGTCAAATTTCAGCCACTAAAATAAATTAATTCCATCAATTATAAAGAATTCAAAATTATTGTGCATGACACTGTTTTAAGATTCCTATATGGTGAGATGAGTTGACAATGCAGTTCAATGATTGATATCCATAAAATTTACTGATTTTACATCACTAACATATTTTTTATTTTTTTTAAACTAAGGCAGCATATCAAGTTTTTTTTATTACTATACAATATATTACCTCGTATATTTAAATATAGGGTTCACCAAATGAAATGTTAACGAGTCTGTTGAAAAAATATCATATACATTCATAAATCATTCAAACTCGCTCGATGATTATAGGTAGATTCTACATGGAACTCTCATGATAAGAGTACTTAATAAAATAAAATATGTAGCTGATAATTTTTCCTAATATATATTATTTATAAATAAAATAGGTATATAAATTAGATATATAATTAAACGGGCTAAAAGCTTACATGGGCTTGTTGAAATGAGTTCAAGTTAGGCCATATTCAAAATCGCTTTTATCGAGATATTGGTGTCTCGGCCAATATCTCAGTATTTCGGATCTCGGCTGGGATATCGGTCAATCTCAGCCGATATCTCTCTCTCTCCTAAATTTTTTGGGACAAATATCGCCTTTATAAATGTGTATCAGCCAATATCGGCTAGATCTCTGCTATATCGGCCGATATCTCCTAGGACAATCGATACTGTGCATCAAATCCGAAATATCTCGGCCGACATGCACAGTATAAGCCCAGATTTAAATCTCTGAATCAGGCCGGATTTAGGCCCATCAAGAGGCCTGTTGCCTTCGAATCTACGATCATCCCCGGTGAAGATTTTCCATCGATCCAAACAGGCCGTTGGTGAGAGACATTTTCAGCAATCAGCTGCCTTTGCTGCTTGAGAGTCCGGCACACCAATGGAAACTATCCACCGTTTCTCTTACCGCCTGTTTCCAATCTGCGTCGGTTCCAAACACCTCACAAACTCCACGATCCGTCCACTCTCGACCTGCCCTTTTCTGTGTACCTTAAAAAATCAAGTTCCGGACCAGAACCGAGCCTTCCACGGCAATCTCATTGCCAAAAGGAGGTCTCTTTCTTCTTCCTCCACCGCTTCTGCAGGTTGGTTTCCGGGATTTGGCGAGAAAAAAATGGTCTTGCCCGAGATTGTGAAAGCTGGCGACCCAGTCCTTCACGAGCCAGCTGAAGAAGTGAGAATTGATGAAATCGGGACGAAGAGGATCCAGAAAATCATTGAAGATATGATCTCTGTCATGAGAAAAGCTCCCGGTGTTGGTCTTGCCGCGCCCCAGATTGGAATTCCATTGAAGGTTTGCCTTGAGTTCATTTTCTTTTACTTTGTTTGGATGCGTGGAAAGAAGTTTCACTTTCCTGGAAAGCGTCCTTTTTATTTGAAAGCTGACCCCATTTTTATTTCTCACTGAGAAATGGTTGAACCATTTATAAGAATTAGTATTTATTTTTGTCAAAAATGTTGTTACTTTCCAGGAAGTTTATTTTCTTTCTTTCACGAAAATATTGTAAGGACTTCATATGGCATAATTTGAGACATGACATATATGTTTTTTTAGATTATATATCATTGGATGGACCAAATAAGTGTTGTGGTATATCTTATAAATTTTCTAATAGAGAACATTTCATTTGCTTCGTCTAAGATAGTTTTGCAAAATCTAAAAAGATATATATATATATATTTCAAATAGCACTATTTGAAGTTATCCTTATTAAGATGAGTGGTCATTAGTCAAATATAGAAGATCGTGTATGAGTGGTCATTAGTCAAATATAGAAGATCGTATACACGTAAATTATGGTTGATTGAAAATTTTATTTTATGAACCATGTAAGATTGTTGTAAATTAGAGAAAAAAAAACAACTATTGATAAAGTAAAAGGTATTATAGACATAACAAAAATTTAGAAAAATACTCCCTCTGTCCCAAATTAGTTGTCCTATATGGATTTTGGAATTGTCCCAAAATAGTTGTCTCATTTATATTGGAGTAGTATAAATTGTGTTGAAAATAAATGAGATCACATGGAGGACTAGCATATATAGAGAGTTTCTTAAAAAATACAAATATTTCAAATGAGACAACTAAAATGGGACGGAGGGAGTAGAACTTAATTAGTTAGAAGTGGGAAAAATGAAACTTTACAAAATGTGAAAAATACAATAAAAATTATTGGCACTTGACTGCTGATAACTTTGAGGAATAAGTGTATAATCTTGCCTCTTAAACATCTATTGCATTTGCCATTCTTGCAGATAATTGTTTTGGAAGATACAAAAGAGTACATAAGTTATGCTCGGGAGGGAGAAATTGAAGCACAAGATAGGCGTCCTTTTGATCTTTTGGTAAGTTAAGTATGATCCTTTTGATTTATCAAAAAAGGAAAAACGGAAGAAGATATGCTGCTTCTTATGACCTTAATAATGACCATCTCTCATTTCCTTACCATTGCCATTTTGTCAATTACTTCTTGAGGCAGGTGATATTGAATCCAAAACTTAAGAAGAAAAGTAACAGAACTGCTCTATTCTTTGAAGGGTGTTTGAGGTAACAACTTGTATTCATCACATCTACTTTCAAGCTTACTACGTTGATGATAATTTTACGAGGTGTTTCATTATATTTGTGTTAGGATACATTTTGACTCGCTTGAAATAGGTTTTCCCCTATTTCTTTACTGCATTTTATTACATTCAGATTTCGATCTGTATACTTTCAAGAAACAGCTCAGAGTGAAATTGAACATTTTTTTTTTTTATGACCGAGGTGTCCAGGGTCTTTTAGAGCACTCGACTAGTCCTCCAGGCATGCCCTACCCACACACCAGGTAAAACTACGGGTAGTGATCCTTAGGGGTGGGATGGGATTCGAATTGGACTCTCACTTCCTGAGGCGGGTTCTTGGCCAACACACCAACCCCTTCGGGTTGAGTGAAATTGAACATTGATAGTAGTTTTATCAGTCTGCCCCTTTAGGGTGGCATTGGCAGTATTGTAAGAGAGCCCTCCTTTTATGTTGACACTGATGAGATTGAAGTTGAGGCCTTGCTAAGAGGCTGTAAGCTCCTTGCATTTTTGGATTTTCAAATCCCATTTAAGGCAGCTCTAGAAGTGCTATTTGCTGGTGTTCTTCTAGTTCCTTGGTACCTATCTGATTTTATTTTTGAAGTCAGGGATATTATCGAGGCTAAAAGGTTACATCATTCAGAAAATCCATCGGTTGGCTAATGTGGAAATGGACTAATTAGCTCATTTAGGACCTTGTACTCCTTTCATGTGTTTTTTATTTTACGGGCTCCTTGCATTCTTCGCTCTTTAATATAATTCTAGTTAACTTTCAAAAAGGAAAATATAAGCTGGTTATGTCAGATCCAATGTTAAAATCTTGGCTTAAAGTCAACTCAAAAATGTCTTTTCATTTCCATGTATGGTTTTGCAAGTCTATAAATCTAAACTGTTGAATTTTGTCCTGGACAAGGGTTATTCAACATGAAACTTAGTATTCACAAGGCAAAAAAAAAATTGTGTGAGAGTTGATTGTGGAATTCCGAATAGAAGTAAAAATATCTAAGAGACACAAGCCTCGATATGAGTACCTTTAACCAAACATTTCGCACATGTGAAACAAATCATCATGACATTATCTAAGCTCTTTTTCCATTTATGTGGAAATTGCTTTTAAACTTTGTGTTTTCCATTATAAAAAAATTATATTTTCTATTACTTCACAATCTAACATATCTTTTCTTATTACTTCAGTCCAAGTCTAAAGTCTTCCTTTCTTGTCATACCTTCTTCCTACGGTCTTTCAATTCTTTATGCTAGGGTAGTATCTAGTCTTCAACCAATGTGCCCAAGCTATTTTAAAAGGTATTCCCTCATCTTCTCATCTCTTAGGGTTACCTTTAGGTTATGTTCATACAGATTTTCCTAGGAAATGAGATTTATCCCCATGTTCATTGCACAAAATTTCTTAGGAATTTAAAATTTCAAGGCAAACTTTGAAGGTCTCCTTTCTTATAATACCTTCTGCCTATCTTTCAATTTTTTATACTAGGGTAGTTTCTATTCTTTTGCCAATGTGCCCAAGCTATTTTAAAAGGTATTCCCTCATCTTTCTATTGGCTTTGGGGTATGTTTGTACAGATTTTCCTTGGAAAATGAGATTTTTCCCATGTTTGTTGCACAAATTTTCTTAGGAATTTAAATTCCCAAGGTCAACTACTCTAAAGGTCTCCCATACTTCTATTACATTCTTCCTATTGTCTTTCAATTCTTTATACTAGGGTAGTATCTAGTCATCTTCGAATTTTCTCAGTCTATTTTAAAAGGTATTCCCTCATCTTCTCATCTATTAGGGTGACCCTTAGTGTATGTTTGGACAGATTTTGCCCATGTTCGTTGAACAAATTTTTTAGGTGTTTAAATTCCCTATGCCAAATTTTCCCATGGTAACAATCCAAAAGTTTTCCCACCAAGACCCATGCAGAAATGCTTTCTGAGAAAATTTACAAAGCACATCTTCAAGGACTTGATCACACCAATCTTAAAGACCTTGATTATACACATACTTGACTCGACTCTTTTATTGAATGAGTTGACATGATTTGACTAAGCTTAAATGACTTGACCTAATTATCCCAAAAACCCATTTATAAAATGGGTTGATGCAACAAATTTTGACCTATTTATTAAATGGGTTTGCCCAATTTGAGCTAAGCTTGAATGGGTTAACTGAACTTAGTCCATTTATTAAACTCTTAACCCAACCCGAAGTATATTAAACCTAACTTGCTTATAATATGGGTTGATCTGACCCACCCGAACAATTTTAAATAAATTGATCCAACCCATACAAGACCCAAACCATTTTTTTAAAGGGTTAGCATGAGTTGCATACCCAACCATGCTTCCCACTTATTAAATGGTTAACCCAACCTAACTTGCACCTAACTAAACCATTTGTTTAATAGATCGACCCAACTCTAAACGACCAATTATTAAACGGGTTTACCCAATTGGAATTGTCTTAAATGGGTCAATTCAACTCATAGCTATAGTAACTCATTTACTAAATACGTCGATTCAACCAGAATACTAAACGGAAATAATTGATCTATATATTAAGTGGCAGACCCAACCTAATACCTACCAATCTTGACCCATTTATTAGCCAATTTTTCTTATATCGATTAGTGGCAAATAAACGTAGAAAAATGTTTAGGTAGAAAGTGAATTTCTTTAGATTTCGTGTAATATTCTCAGTTTTTAACTTATAGTTTTAGGTGTTTGCTACACATTTATCTTAAGATGCACATTTTTTGTTTCTATCGCTTTATCTACTTGTTTTTCACCATTGCATGACATTCAACTCCACATAGCTTCACCTTTCTGATTACATCTTATAGAATGTCCCCTTCGATCCACACAACCACGTCTACTACGCAAAACTCCACCGGCTCAATATATCCAAAGAGTTCTTCCTTTTGATTATACAGCTGTACCAAGTATCTAATTTATAACAATATGGTACTAAGTCATTTTCAATTTTAAAGCTTCATCCCCCTTGCTCTCAACTCTGCTAAAATTGCATTCTATGTACTAACTACTAAGTTTGTTTGTAGGTCAATGATATAGCTTGATATATTCTGATATCTTCATAAAGGTGTGAACTAATGGAAATTATTCTGCTCTCTTCTTGGTGAAACCATAAACTTTTTTCTGTGCTGAAGTTAGACTTCTTAATAGTTTCAAAATTAGGAGTATAGAATTCTGGAAAGGGATTTGAATTAGTACTAGAAAACCAAAGGACAACCTAAAGACTGAGTTCCAGTCTAAATTTTGTTCCCATAGAGAGGGTGCTGGGTTGGATCTAGTTGTGGTCGATCCTTCATATATTGTTGATTTTTTCCCAAACTATTGAGGGATTGGAATGCCTGATTACACCAATAAGATTATGAAAGATCTTCTCAAGATGTTAAATGAATTCAAGTGTAAAAAAAAGATAGTTGTATCCTATGCAACCATGTAAATGTCAGACCCTCCGCAAATATATATGGTTTTCCTGCGCAAGGAAATTTAAAAAAAAATGAATTTCTTCATTCTCTGTGCATTAGAATATATTTTATAGATATGAAGGGACCTCTGGTTTGGGTGCCAAGCAGGAACTGTGTTGGATTCAGATTCAGCCTTTAAAAATGTGTCTAGGATAGGTTCCAGCATGGACCTGATGTTTTGATCCCCTGGTTCTGGACATTGGAATTGGAGGTTTGCCGTGTCAAATTGGGCTTCCATGATACCAAGCCAAATTTTCAAGAGGGATATTACAAAATGTGGTTGCTATTAGATGAACAGCAGTATAGTTGGTAAATGTTCAATATTGCAACCATAAAAATTGTGGGTTCAAATTACTTAAGTCATGCTGAACTCATCCTGATTGTTCATGTCTCAAAGGTGTAGCATGCAACTTGGCCAATTGCTTGGTATCCTCATTGTCAGTCCTTTCCCAAAATTGCAATTTTTTTGCTACATTTTTTCAAATTTCAGCCATTAATTTATGGACAGATTTATGTACTCTGTGCTCTAAATGATTTTGTAAATGTGATCTGTATGGTCTGTGCAGTGTTGATGGATTCCGTGCAGTGGTTGAGCGGCACCTCGATGTTGAAGTAACAGGTTTGGGTCCCGATGGCCAACCTATCAAAGTAAATGCTTCTGGTTGGCAGGCACGTATATTACAACACGAATGCGATCATTTGGATGGCACCCTTTATGTTGACAAAATGGTGCCTAGGACCTTCAGAACTGTTGATAATTTGGATTTACCTCTACCTAAAGGATGCCCTCAGCTTGGTGTTTGCTAGCACCTGTTCGCGCAGTCTAATTCAAGGTACCGTAATGGTGGCGAGGTTCCAATGAGCGTTTGATCATCTGATGAAAGTAGTTTCTATTGATTGATGGTATTGCAGGAAGATTTTGAGGGAGGTTGTTTGTCATCCAAAGGAGAACTCTTTTTTCCTATTTCTCCTTTTTCTCCCATCCCATTTATACTGCAGCCATGTCTAAATACAGAGCATAATGAACAGTTTTCCACTAGGCATTTACTTTAATCATCATCACCATTGTTGATTTCCTGTCTATCTGGGGTTACCCAGATTACTAGTTCCCCAGCTTGCTCTCTCCAAAATAAAAATCTATCTTGCAAGTTGGTGCTGATATATATATATATTGGGTTGAAGGGGCAGAATGGCATCATCATGTTTAATTGGTTTAAAACTGATGCACTTGGGTCAGATAACTTTCCATCCAAAATATTCACAGTACTTGCTACATTGAAGAACATCCATGTTAATTCAAATTTTAATTGATGATACCAAGATAATCTAAACCTTTGAAATTTTATCTTGGGCTCACAAGACATTTGAATGAATGTAAGAAAAGGCCATCAAGACTTGTCTACAATCTCAACTCAACCCAACATTTATACGGGCCTAAGATGAGTCCATTAAAGACTTATCTATAATCCAAATTCATATGTGTTGATTAATGAAAGAGAGTTTGGGTAGGATTGATTATCCCAATAAACGTAAGACTCGTCTTTCTTTTCTATAAATACACAGCACTGTATGTTGTAACAACATAATAATAATCTTTCTCTTTTTCCGTGGTTTTTTCCCTTTTGAATTTTTCACGTAAATCTCTTGTGTTTATGGTGTTTATGGTTTGTTGTTCTATGTGGATTGTGTTTCTACAACATTCAACACATAAACGGGTCTGAGATGAGTCCACTAAATACTCATCTATGATTCAAACTGATATTCAACACATAAATGGGTCTAAGAGGGATCTATTAAGAGTTATCTAGTATCCTAATTCATACTCAATACTTAAATAAGCTAATGATGGGTCCACTTAGGGGTCAAAAAAGGGGCCCAGCTGATATTTCGGCCGATATGCATATCGGTCGATAAGTTTCTCTCTCCTCCGATATTTACATTTCTCTCTTCTCCGGTATTTAAAACCGTGAAAAATCGGCCGATATTTATGCATATTGGCTGATATCGTTCGGTCTTCCAAAACCGATACGTCCGATATTTCGACCTATGGGTCCACTGATACTCTCGGGTCACAACCCATACCCAATTCTGAAAAGGGTTCAAAATGGGTCTTACTTGGATTAGACCTAAAAACCCGAACGGCCATACTTCGGTCCACCAACACTTATATGGGTCTAAGATAAAATATGAGCCACATCATCGGTGCAACAACACGTGCTACCCAAAGAATTTAGAAAATCTATATTTTTCTTGAATTAATTAAATCAATATTTTTGGTCCACTCTTTGATTATGGATCTAACCTATGCTTCTCACCTCGTAAAGCACTCTTTACTGGAAAAGCAGTCAGATCCATAATCAAAGCGTGGACCAAAAATATTAACCGCATCAAACAAAGTCAGATGTAATTGATATATTGATTATAAAAAAAAATATTTAAACATTTTTATTAGTTTAATTTGTACAAATAAAATCAACAATTAATAGGAAATTGCTTGCTTTCAAATTGGTCATCTTTAATACTTTGCTTAAATTATGTGGCTACAAATATTTAATGAGACTATTTTTAAAATATTATATAAGTAATCATTTTCAAACTTTTACTGACATTAAATATACATGAGACCTTTGAAAATGAAACTTGGTGAGAAAGAACTAGAGTTCTAATTCTTTATTATGTGCATCTTGTACACACAAGTAGGTCTATTGATGGCGATAATATGGGTTTATTGGAAAGGTAATACTTAAATTTAAGACCTTTCAAAATTAATTTAATTAGACCAATCCATTTATAATTTTTAGGTGCTTCAAAATTTAATTACTTTAAATTTTTATTTCAAAACTTTTTGGTCTATTTAATTATCATTTGAAAGGTTAGCACATAAACATGAGGCTCATAAAAAATTCTAATTATACCTAGAATTTTGCCTACAAGATTTCACCTAGATTAGATCATTCAGCCCATAACTTTTTAACTCTCCAAATTTTATCACTTAAATTCTTTTTAACACTAAAAATCACAAAAATAAAAAATATGTAGAGCAAAGAAAAAATCACCTTATTGAAAAGATTGATGCTTTAATATAGAGTTCATAAAAATCACGTTAATCAGATGAATCAAATAAAATTTTGAACTCTTAAATTTTGAATACTTAAATTATTTTAATTCTACTTTAATGGCCTCTTAAAGTTTATAGGTTTCAAAGTGTCAGTGCAATGAAGAAATACCATGCTTAACATGAATTCCAGAAAAATAACTAGTCTTTAAACTTTATAATCTCTTAAAAAATCTCTTCAAAAATCACTTTGATAGAAAAAAGTTGTAAATTAATCTGTAATAAAGAATTAATTCGATAATACTTTTTAGCCATACGATCTCTGATTAAAACTGTGAATCATTGAACTTCAGTTGGTCAGTGGTTGGAATTTGTTTATATCATATAATAAAAAATAATTTTAGTATTATTAATCAATTTGATTTAAAATGATTGTCCAGCTGATCTTAAAAACAAAATAAAGTGAAATAGAATAGATTTAACCAATTTAGATCCTGTCCAAGTCAGCAAGTTCGATTCCATTCTCAATTAATCCTAAAATCAAACAAACTGTTTATATAATTTAAACCGAGTCACAGAATGATTATGAACCGTGACTCAGTTAAATGGGTCCTACGACGGTACGACGTAGGGATGATGCTTAGTAAGGAGACCAGCAAGAGAGACTGCTCTGTTCCTAAACCTATTTTAGCGTCCCCAGTATTGTCCGCAGGCTTCTTTCCCTTCTTCTCCACGAGAGAGAGAGAGAGAGAGAGAGAGAGAGAGAGATGGAAGGTGCAAAGTATGAGGTGGATTTGGGGAATCTGATGGCGTTCGACCCAAATCATCATTTCCCTTCGATTCCCTCGAACAGGTTTGCCTCACCCAAATCCATTTTCCTTTTCTCCTTTTCTTTCTCTACAAAATAGAGCTGCCGTCTTATATTTTTTTGTCTTTCTTTCTACTTTCCATTCCTTATTTTGAGCTCCTTGCATTACTGGGTCGCTCCAAAATCTTGTTCTTTTTTTTTTTTTTTTGTTTTTGTTTTCTTTTTCTTTCAGAATTGGCTTTAGTGCTGTACTAGAATATTTACCAACATATGTGCTACTCCCTTTCAAAAAAAAAAAAGATTCTTGTTTCTTAAGTTTTTACCCCTTTTTTTTTTAATGTTGTTGTTATTCATTTTTATTATGACGACAACGATGATAATGAAGAATGGTGACACGACTCAAATCTGCAACCTTTGCGGTTGCAGAGGTGAGCACCCATCTACTGTTCTACCGGCTCTTATGATGCTATTATTATTATTATTGAAAGGTCTTATGATGCTATTGTTATTGTTATTATTATCTGTGTTATATTGGGTAGGAGAAATTTTTGGTTTTCCTATGACGAGGTAGTGGCCTTTTGGTTAGTTTCTCTGAAACTCAGTTGATGAAGCTTGTGCTGCGATGGGTTCTGTTTGATGATTATGATGTTGGCTTTGTTTCTAAGATATAAGTGTAGTGTTTTTTTAAGGATACAAGTGTAGTGATTTTTTTAAAGGATACAAGTGTAGTGATGTTGGCTTGAGATGGACTTTCTTCAAAACAGGGAATTCATTGGTCTAGTTTTAGAACATATGGATATGTCCCATATGCACCTACGAAAGTGGCTTTTCATGGCCTTTACCATTGTTCTATATTCGTTAGCAATAACATTTAACGTCCTAAAACTAAAAAATTAAATTACTTCTATATACACACATGCATGAAAGACCTCAAAACCATGTTCGAGAAGTTCCACTTGCAGCATGGATGATTCAACATAGAACAATCCAAAGTTGAAACAGTCAGTCTGTTGCTTTCAAGATTTTTTCCACTTGTGGAGTACACAAAATAACTGGTAGAAAGGTTTTCTCAATGTGTCTTTTGTTTTAAGACTATCTGCTTTTTATTATAAATCTAATACCTTCCAAAGATGGGTTTTCCTTATAGACACTTGACTCAAGAACCTTTTTGGAATGGTGAAATTGAAAGGTGGTGACTCCTGTTGTATGTTGTGGAGCACCTAGGTTTTCGACAACAATTCCCTATGAGGTGGAGAAATTGGTAGAACCTTGGAGCTAAAGAATCCTTAGAAATTTAGCACTCTTGATCCCATTTGATATTTTTGGAGAAAGCTACATATAGTAGAAAACTCATTTGATTTCACTACCCTTGAGGAGAAACTATTTTGCCCTGCACCTCCATCATGTCTTACTTCCAACTTGGCAACATTAAATAAGTGAAAATACTAAAATTTCAAGAAAAAAAAAACACTAAAATGTTGAAAATATGGTTTCTCTAGTCAATCCCTTCTCTTATCCAAACATGGTCCATTGTTTCATTATAGGTTTATCCCAGCTCAGTGACTTATAAGAGTTACTTTTGAGTCTTATCTATGGATAGGATCGACCTATGCAAGTTGAAAACATTTATTCCTCATCATTATAAGATTATCCTTCATCTGACAATATGCATTGTATCATCTGGCCTAGCACAGGTCTTTCCCTTTAATATATGTTTGGTCAGTTTCTCTGCAAATATATTGCTAAATCATGGGTGTATGACCATCCACGTTCAACAGATAAAGTCCAATTTATCATAAGGCTAGGTTCTTCCAATAAGGCTTATATTTTTGGGTTCTTCACATATGAGGCCCATCAAAAGTCAAAACAAAAATTTGGGTTTTATTCCTCATCATTATAAGATTATCCTTCATCTGACAATATGCATTGTATCATCTGGCCCAGCACAGGTTTTTCCCTTTAATATATGTTTGGTCAGTTTCTCTGCAAATATATTGCTAAATCATGGGTGTATGACCATCCACGTTCAACAGATAAAGTCCAATTTATCATAAGGTTAGGTTCTTCCAATAAGGCTTATATTTGTGGGTTCTTCACATATGAGGCCCATCAAAAGTCAAAACAAAAATTTGGGTTTTATTCCTCATCATTATAAGATTATCCTTCATCTGACAATATGCATTGTATCATCTGGCCTAGCACAGGTTTTTCCCTTTAATATATGTTTGGTCAGTTTCTCTGCAAATATATTGCTAAATCATTATGAGCATCCACATTCAACAGATACAGTCCAATTTTTCATAAGGCTAGGTTCTTCCAATAAGGCTTATATTTGTGGGTGCTTCACATATGAGGCCCATCAAAAGTCAAAACACAAATTTGGGTTATCTTTGAGCCCTATGCGTACAAATGCAAGGTCTTTTAAATGAAATTGTTTGGGCATTAATGTTCTGAAATCTTAAGGAAATTATTGTGTTTTCAGTTCATAGTAGAAATTTTTATTGTTGTTGTTATTAAGTGATAAGTTCATTATAGAATTTATTGTGATATTCTGGAGTTTACTTAGGGATGAACTGGTGAAAGAATGCCTGCAAAAGGGCACTGAGCTCGTTCAAGCAATAGCCAATGCCCTTTTCAACTTGCCATCAAAGGCTGATCCAGATGGTCCCATTGTTCAATTGCCTCCACCAACAACAAAGTTACCCAGAGAAAAGCATGTAAGAACTTCTACCAATAAAACAAAAGTAATTTAATTTCTTGTTTTAATTGTGTTGTAAGTTATGATGTTCCTTTCCTGTGTAATCTTTTGTTACTATCATGGCATGAAGCTTTGACTCATCAAATTGTTTTCCTGCTACTATTTGTATAAAGAATTGGGGGAATTGTTAGATATGAGACAGTGGATTCACTTACGAGGACGAATGCACTTATAACCAACAATATTATGTGAACTTCTACTTGAACTTCTTCCTTTGTTATATTTATATCTTTTATGAAGATTGAAGATGGAAATTCATATTTCAATGGAATTCCTTATGGTTAAAAACAACTCTCCTTTTCACTTTTGATGGTACCTTAGGAGGAGTTGCCTATAGATGGTGAATGCATCCTTTTCTCTCTTTTTTTTTTTTGAAATCGTGACTACATTAAAATGGAAAAGAAAAGGGCACCAAAAGTGCACCACTAAAGGATACCAGCAAAAAGGAGGAGTTGTCTATAGGTGGTGAATGCTTCTATTGTTCCTTTGCCCTCCATAAATACTGTAGGCCTGCTGGCAAGATTAGCTTTCACCAATGTCTAGGAAACCGGCTCAACCTTGGTTCAACTGCACCCACATAGATATGCAATTTGAATCCTATTAGAAGTTGGTTTGCTTGAAATCTCATGAAAATCTGTGGAAACCCATTTGACCTACAGGTTTCAATGGTTTACCCACTAACTTTTTGAAGCCTGTGTACGTATAAACTGCCACTATGATTACCAACGGAGAGAGGTAGGGATGGTCTAAAAAATGTGGGTTTGGGTCATGCATATCTTGAAAAAAATTAAAATTGACCTGATCCAATCCAACCTGAAATAAATCTGGGTCAGGTTGGTTAGAAGGGTTTGGGGCCTGAACTCAAACCCGACCAGACTCAAATTGAGAAATACCATTAAGCATTATTTCTCTTTTTATCCACTGGTTTTAGCCCATATGCCCAACCCCAAGTTAAAAAATCTCAGCTTATTGCCTCCATTTTCCATTGCTCGATGGCTCCACGTGAAAGGGAAGTCTTCTTATCTAAATGAAGTTTTTGAAAGGAAATTAGAGTACTTTTAGTTATTTGTTGAGAATGGTTGAAATTTGTGTTATACACAATAAAATGACCGAAAAATACAATAACGTTTTAGAAAAGCACGATTCAAGTTTAACTTAAAACAAACACAATCTTGAGAGAGAAAAAACAGAACTGAAGTAACATTTTTTTTTTGTAATTTACATTTTTATATTTAGACTTTATAGTTTATTGTATATTTTATTATATTTTGTAGTTTCAATTTTTTTTTTATCTAATATTTATTATTATTATTATGTCACCATTTTGACTAGGTTTTACCACATTTGGACCTCTATTAAACCCAATCTTAAAATGGATTGGTTCAGTGTTTGATTTTTTGAAATATTGGCCACCCATTATTGAGCAACTATCAAACCTGAACCTAGCACACAAAGCATGGTTAGCTGTGTTTTGCTGTTTGCCAACCTAGCAAACATCAATAGTTGCAGGGAAAAACCCCAAATTTTGAAGCAAAAGGCACAATATAGATAAGTGCTTAACATCTTTTGAATCCCCATGACAAAGCAAAAAAAAAAAATTGTTAACTAAAATATGATGTCAAATGAAGATAGGTTAGGATCTGCCCATATGCATGCTAGAGAGGCCAAAATTTGTGGCAGGCCTTTGGTCTTCCATAACCTCAGAGGAACAAGCTCTGTCCCCTAATGGTTGTATGATGAAGACATCATGGGATGCCAGTGATGAAAGATGATTAGATTTTTCCTCAACATGGTTGGATAATGATTTTGTGCATATCTCTAATATATCCAACCATGGATAGAGACAGATCTAGCCATAGATAACCTAGATTGTACATTAGTCAAGTAGGGAATTTGAAAATTTGGCTCAAGTCATCCATTTACATCATCTGAGTCATTCATTTATGGATTGGACCGATCTGACCGTTGATCCAACACCATCCGGGCATTTGTTTTCATCATCTTTTATCAGTGTCATATTATTTTAGTTCATACATATTTTTTTTTTTTTGAAAAATAACTTCATTAAAAAGCAAAAAGATACAAAGAGGGAGGCATCAAGGAGAAGCCCTCCCAAACAGAAACACCAAAATTACAAGAAATTGTTTACAATTTCCTCATTTAAATACACCCCCTGTCTAGCCATAGAATCAGCAGCGGAATCCAAGCAATCTTGAAACCAAAGGTAGCAATAGCATTATGAATCATCTCAACTTTATCAAGATAGAGCCAGGGGCAAGGAGAACCCAACACCCACCCCACCACTACCTTCGAATCACCCTCCACTAAACTCCCACGGAACCCTAACTCTTCTAACTCCAAGATACCTCTCCACAGAGCAAACAATTCCACATCGATGACAGTCCCGTTATGAAGAGGACCAGCAAAGGAGAGCACAGAAGATCCTGAATCATTACAGATAACCTCTCCATAACCTGCTAGACCAACTTCCCTCATACAACTCCCATCAAAATTGAGCTTGAGAAGCCCAGCAGAAGGTGGAGACCAATCCACAGAAGGATGAGAATTTGAGAGACCACTAGACACATCCACCAAAGCCCAATCTCTACAACTCTGCAACAGATAACTGACGAAACTTCAGCTGCCCAACCACCCACGAAGCAACTCGCAACTTAATTTTTTCAAGAGTCCGAGACAAAGAGCCAACGTTCCCCTGAAAAACCCTCTGATTTCTCTCTAACCAAATGAACCAAACAATACTCAAGGAAGTCGCTTTCTACAACTTCCGACGAAAAGAGCTTCCAAAAAACACATCTTCTTCATTAAACAGCTCATTCCAAAAATTTGGAATACAAAAAGCAATGCCTAAAAGCTGGAAGAAATACTCCCAAATCCGACGAGAGTAACCACAATGAAGTAGTAAGTGATTCACTGATTCCTCCGCAGAAAGACAAAGAGGACAAGCGTTAACAATAAGCATCCTCCTCAACCTCAAATTATCAATAGTCAAGATCTTTTGCAGCCCCAGCAAGCCAGCCAAAAACCTTCACCTTAAAAGGAGACACTCCCTCCCAAATCTTAGGATGCACTACAGGATCTTCCCCAACCCCCAAAAGATGATTAGAAAAAGATTTCACTGAATAAGAACCAAAAGGATCTAACTCCCAAATCCGCCGATCAAAGCCTTGGCCCAGGACAAATACACTACTCAGCAATGACATAAGAGCCATCCAACCATCCACCATCCAATCCTCCAATTCTCTACGGAACTGAGGACTCCAAACAACCTTATTCCGACTTAGCTCATAACAATCCTTAACCGTAGCATGATTACTTGCCGCAAAAGCAAAAAGATCAGGGAAAGCAAAGGCCAAAGGAGCATTACCCAACCACTTATCCAACCAAAATAAAATATTCTCGCCAGAATACACCCGACACCTAATGTGGCTCTCAAAGGCCGGTGCAACTGAGCACACACCCTTCCAGAAACCCGAATCCCTTTTATTAGCGTTAACCACTCGCCAACCAGATCCCGACATACGATACTTCCTGCGAATAATATCCTTCCACCAACCATCCGACGAATCCCCCAACCGCCATAACCACTTCCCTAGCATTGCAACATTAACCTTGCGGATAGGCCGAAGACCCAAACCCCCTTCCTTCTTAGATCGACAAACCTGAGATCACCGGGCCAAGTGAAATTTATGCCGATCTCTATCATCATTTCACAAGAACTGTCTCTGAATCCTATCAAGCTTATCTGCCACTGCCGCCGGACATTTAAAGACACTCAAAAAATAAACCGGAAGACTAGCCAGAACCGACTTAATCAGAGTGATACGACCACCAATTGACAAGAATTTACCTTTCCAAGAAGACAATCGCCTCTCCGTAGTTTCAATCACCTTATCCCAGCTCGCTTTCCTCGGTTTGCCCTTGCAAAGGGGAACCCCCAGATACAAAGATGGGAAAGAAACCACCTTACAACCTAAAATAGAAGCCAACTGAAGGCATTGATTATGATCAACATTCACTCCCATCAGCTCACTTTTATCAAAATTAATCTTCAATCCAGAACATATCTGAAACCATAGTAATACGGCTCGAGCTGTTTTGACTACCTCCGCATCTGCCTTAAGGAACAGAACAGTGTCATCGGCATATTGCAAATGAGCAATACCAATATCCGTATGCGCAATACTAAACCCGTGAATCAACCCCTAAGCACAGACTGATTGAAACATCAAATTAAGAGCCTCAGCAACAATCACATAAAGATAAGGCGATAGCGGATCACCCTAATGAACACCCTTCTCCATCCTGAAAAATCCCTTAGGACTACCATTCACCAAAACCGACAAATGAGCCGACGAAAGACAAGATCGCATCCAACTCCTCCAATAGTAACCGAAGCCCATTCGAAACAGCACATAATCAAAAAAGGACCAACTAACATTATCATAGGCTTTCTGAAAATCCAATTTACAAACCACACCTGGTTCCCCAGCGACATACTGAGAATCCAAACATTCATGAGCAACTACAACTGAATCCACAATCTGCCGACCAGCAATGAAAGCGCTTTAGGAAGGGGAAATGAGCTGAGGAAGAACAACCTTCAACCTATTAGCCAACACTTTGGAAAGGATCTTATAAGGGCTACCAAGCAAGGAAATAGGCCGGAAATCCTTCAAATCAGAAGCCCCTGGTTTTTTCGGAACTAACGTGATAAAACCAGCCCCCAAATCTTTAGATATCACACCTCTATCATAGAACTCCTCATAAGCAAAAGATCCGCCTTGACCGACTCCCAAAAATACTTGAAGAATAAAATAGGAAAACTATCAGGACCTGGAGCCTTATCCTCCCCTAACTGCCAAACAGCATCTTTAACCTCAAATTCTTCAAAAGGAACTTCCAGAGAAAGCCTATCCGCCTCACATAAATCTTTAAACGGAATTGAAGTAGGAAGAGGGAAATCCCTTTGAGGAGCTTTATACAGACGAGTATAAAAATGCACAACCTCCTCACAAATATCTACTTTTGAGTCAATTCTCTCCCCATCCATATGAAGAGAATGAATAAAATTCTTCCGTCTTCTAGAACTAGCCATTCGATGGAAGAACTTTGTATTCTTATCCCCCTCTTTCAACCACCTAACACGAGAACGTTGCTTCCATTTAACTTCTTCCCTCAAAGCTAACTGTTTGAGGTGGGCTTTAACCTCCTTCCTTCTCAACCAAAGATTTTGAGAGAGAGGACCACTCTCTTCCTGCAAATTAAGAAGACACAGTTCCTCCAGCCAACCCTTCTCTTGTAAATTCTCTGCCTCTTGACGAGCATGAGCCCACATCCGAATCTTACCTTTGACAAGCTTTAACTTCTGTAATAAACAAAAACCCTTCCACCCTGTAGGATTGGCCTCCCTCCACCAGTTCGCTATTAACTCCTTGAAACCATCTATCTTTAGCCATGCCAACTCAAACCGAAAAGGAGAAGGACCCCAAGAATCCAGACAAGAATCCAGAAGAATGGGGACATGGTCAGAGATAGGATTAGAGAGAGCCCGCTACGAAGAAAGGTGAAAATTAGCCTCCCAACTAGAATTAATCAAAAACCTGTCCAAACGAGCAAGACTCGGGTCCTCCTGCATATTAGACCAAGTAAAGGAGGCACCACCCAAAGGCAAATCAATCAATTCCAATTCATTGATCCAGCTACTAAACTGCTGCACAGGAGAAAAAATTCTACGACAACCTTTCTGTTCAGCCATCCGACAGACAACATTAAAATCCCCTCCCACACACCAAGGGAGTGAAGAAGGCCCTCTCTTTAAAACAATCTCCTCCAAAAAAGACCCTCTACTAGCATCATCATTCGGGCCATAAACATTAGTGAACATGAAAGACCTTCCCTCCGAAACATATTTCAAAATTGTTTTAGACAAGTATTTGTTTTTATGATTTTAGAAGTCCACAAGTATGCCTTAAGTCACATGTGTCTAGGGTTTCTATGAGAGTCATTCTTTTATAAATAGTTATTAGAGATACTTTTGAGAATGAATGAATGAAAGAACAAATTGAAGTTTATCCCATCTACAGATATTTCCAAATTAAATGTACATATCATTCTTCTTTTGAACCTCTTTGATTAATTGTGTATGTGACTTTGCATGGTTTTTTGTTATATTCTTTGTTTAATATTAATTTATCTGTCTAACATCTTATATGAATCATGGATATAGATTGCATGTCATTAATCCACTACACATTTTGCATTCTCATAACGACATCCATCTAGCATTTAGAATTATGATGTCCAATATTTGAGCCTTTCCTACCTTAGATTTGGTATCAGGCCTGTCTTGCATCACTGTATATTATATTCTCATATGTTTCATTTCGTTTAATTAAAAGTTCTAATATTTCTCCCTAGAAAAGTTTTCCCCCACAAAGAAAAAGATAACAATTTGACTTTGCAGTTTCATCCTTTTTGTAACTCTCTCAGGAAAAATTGGAAAAATGAGTTTCTCAGAAAAAGATGAGGAAAAATTGGAATTTGTGGCCTCTTGGGAACTAGGGTGCTTTGTAGTATTCTTGTTTTCCTGCTTTTTAAAGTTCTCTGTTGTCTTCTCTCCTCCTTTATAAATAAATCATAATTATTAAAAAAAATATTATTTTTAAAATGAAAAAAGAAGAATGATAAAATTCCTTTTCTGGCTATGACATAGCAATGCACACATTGTTTTGATTCCAAATGTCAAAAAATCATCTTTAAGACTTAATTATCCCTGATGTTCAGCATCTCAGATTTAAGAAGGAATTTGATAGTTTCAACTTTCAAGTAATAATTCATTGAAAAGATCCTCTTTCCAGTCTTTGATAAATGAGTCTTTTCATTACTGGAGCTTGGCTCAATTCTGCTGATATCCGAGTTAAGTATGTTTTCTTGTTACACCCAAAAGTACAGGAATATATGTTGTGTTCAGCTGTTTCGCAGTTCATCTTTCTGTTATATATAAATTTGTAATTGCTAGTTCTAACATTTCTCGTTTCTTTTTATTCCCAGATTCCAAAGCCTAAACCCCCAACAAAATGGGAAGAGTTTGCCAAGAAGAAGGGTTGGTTATCTCAGATATTCTGCATAATACCATGGAGTCATTTTTTAAACATCATGTTTTCTAAATAGATGGGCAATTTCAGATCAAATGATTAACAATATGCTTGGGTAATTGTAGGAGTAACTTGGTTAATTACATTGCCTGTGCAGGAATAAAGAACCGCAAAAAGGATAAGATTGTATATGACGAACAGACGGGTACCTGGAAGCGTCGTCATGGCTATGATCGTGTAAATGATGATAAAGATATACCAATTATTGAGGCCAAAATGTCTGATGGTAATGGTTTCAACAGTTGCATATATTATTTATTTCCCCAATTATTCATTTGTGAGAGAATGTCAATAGAGGCTTCCTTCCAATAAAGTAAATGGTAATGGAAAGCCCCTATACTTGAAGGTTCTTGACTCTTGGTTGGTTACTTGGTTGATGATATCAGCAAACGGGAAACATAGTTTACCAGTGGGTTCAGTTCAATACTTTATGAACAACTTCAATTCTCGTAACACTGGTTTTGAGCCTCGCACCATAGCTTACCATGATGTAAAGAGATGGGGGAAGCACAACTAGAATCGAATCCAAGAAACTCACCATTTGCAAAAGTAAATTTTAATAGTATTCATGTAGAAATGTGAAGTAAGTTTGAGAAATAGGAATCAAAAGCATAGAAATTTGAGAGGGGAAACAAATTTCCTATGTGACTGGTTATGCAAGCAGATCACCTCGGTCATGGTCATTCTGTGGTTTTGGCTTTGCAAACTGAAACTTGTAATTTCCGAAAGTCCATAGGTGCAATATATGTGATTTGTGAGGAACCGCAATATTGCTACTTCCGTGATGCTTTGTATGCACAGGTCCATAATATCCTTTTTTTTTTTTGTTAAACTTTTCAAGGCATACCCATGGAAAATAGAGTTCTGGATTCAGAAACAGTGAACTGCTGATGACTGCAAAATTGATTTGGTCACTGGTAGTCAATGAACTTGTGGTGGAAACATTATTAGTAACCAGTGTTATCTAAAGGTTGCTGCAGGATAGACAATTGACTCAACCTAGTTTCTAGAAAGATCATGCTGCCTTCAGGGTTTTCTGAATCTGCTGATTTCTCAAAAATTTGTCAGCTAGTCATCCATTCTGTTGTTCCCCCTTTTTTTAAACAAATTTACTGATGATGAAAAAGAATACAGTTAGAATTATAAAGGAGCATGCATAAGAGGGTCTTTCTGCTGCTCCTTTTGGCTTTATTACCCTAATCATTACTTATATAAGTACCACTGTCTTGCAGAGCCCGGAGAAGATCCTTTCGGCAAGAGACAAAAGGAAAAGAAAAACAGAGTGGAAAAGCAAGAAAAGAACCGATTGCAGAATCTGAAACAAGCTGCAAAAGTTAATGCCTTACCAAGGTCATCTTTTCACTCTATTTGAGATGGCTTTTGCTCAGTTTTCATGCATCTTATTCAATTTGGGTATACAAACATACAAATGTGAATGGCTCCTGTATGTTGTCTATCTATAATCATATAGTCATATAATAAGACGTTTTACCAGGGAATTAGGGTTTTCTGTCTCGCTGGTTCCTAGGTCTTTTCACTATGTGGCTGATGAGAGGGCTATAACAGGGTTCTTTCCTGCTGCGGAGTTTGTGGACAGTTTCTAATGGGTTCTTGTAATGGCTGTTTGGATGGTGGCAGGCTGAAGCCTGGTTTTGTGGTTATGTAGTTTTGTATATGCTCTTCCTTTTTTTGTGAATAAAATAGCTACCTTTCAAAAAAAGAAGTGAATGGCTCCTGTATGATGTTGGGTGCAATCTTCTTGAGTTTTGTACTATTATAATCAAGCATCTAATGGTTGTATTCGTAGTTAATGATCTTCTGTATTAATTATAGGGTTGAATCCAATTCTGCATATAGATACTTCCATCCAAATCTGCATCTGAATCCAGCTCATGATCTGGTTCTGGAATCGAACTCCAATATTCTATTAGTTTTTTACACTTTATGTACTACATTTATATCACCTTTATTTATATCATTCACATGTATGTTTTCTGGGTTCACAGGTAATTGGATTGGATCAAATCATCTCCAAATTTGCATCCAAAAACAATAGGATCACAGGAATTTTTTAACGGATTAACTTGTCCAAAACCATCCATCTGGGAACAAACGTTTTGGATTTCAGATTTTTTGTATGTCTTTTTTCCTTTTTAAGTTGAACTCTTTTTAAAATTGCTGTATTCAACTGATGTTGACCCACCAGATAAATTAGAAGGCATCATTTTTTCTTATCATTCCTCTTGTTTGTTGCTCAACATTTGTTTGTTCTCGCTGTATCCTTTGTCTGTCCATGATAGCTTGGTTTTTTTCTCTATGATTCGATTTGTGATTTAGGTCTCAGCGGCTGGCTGGAGATTTATCTTGTTTTTTAGATCCCTCTTCTATTAGTATGCTTTTCCTGGCCTATCTCTTGCATTGAGATAATTTCTTTACTTTTCTATTATTATCAAATGATTGTAAGAATATGTCAATGTTTAGGATATGTCGTGGTTCTCTATTTGGTTTTGGCATCTTCATTGTGATTTTTGGCAACAAAGTTCAACCATTGACAAAAGGATATCTCGCAGCCACGTGCAACTTGCTGCGACAGCATTGCCCATCACAGGAACATCAAAAGAAATAAAGAAAGCTAGTAAAGATGAACTAGAGAATGTAGCAGGGATGGCAGCAACTGCGACTGCAAGTGGTGGGAAATTCGACAGGCAGTTACCTGGAGAGAAGCCTGCAAAGCATCCAGGGAAGTACCGTAAGGTTCGCTCTAAATGACTCTACTCTTAATTGTAGAAACTGTTTAAGGCGGGTTTCCTGTTTTACCTTAAACATCTACACTGAGCTTATTCATTTCTTTCTTTTTATATCTTTTCTTCTAGTTCCTCCCTGTTGTCGAGGGTAAAGGAATGGGATCGCAAGAGCAGCAGCAAACTGACAAGATTCTTAACAAGCTAATTTCCAAGCACTCTCATGAGATACTGGATGTCGATAAGGCAAGCCCACAGTTTTTTCCCCTTCTAATAACAAGTTAAAATACAATTTCTAAAGGGTGCATTTGGCTTTCTTTTTTTCTTTTAAATTTTTTAAGAGTATGGTGTAAATCCAAAAATGCACCTCCTCTTTTTTTCTTTTTTGGATAAATTTATGGCATTACACATGCATGGTGTTCCTATCACATTGGCTTGCATGTGGAGCGTAACATGACATGAACCCAAGTCTCTGCAGGCACTTCATTAAAACCATAATGCTACTGTCCCTGTTGGCAATCTGCAACCTTCAATGGTCCTCCTCACAGGGACTACAGCAGCTCTGTTTTGCTTTTCTGGTTGAGTTAATCTTGATTTGTCTTTTTTTTGAAAGGTGAGTTGATCTTCGTTTGTTAATTCATGGAACAGGCTGTTACTGTATTCAATATAAAGGGGGAGAAGAAACGAAGAAAAGAGCGTGCGACATCCTCCACGAGTAAGTTCAAGCCAAAAAAGAAGTCCTTTAAAACTTCTTCAAAGAAAGGGAAGTAGGATGCAGTAATGTAGTTATATACATGGTGAGTAAATTTAAATGTACGGTAATTTAAAGTTTTGTCGTGGTTTAAGAAAACTGGCCACTATTATGAGAAGGCATCAGTCCCATTTCATGTTTTTTGGTTGTCTGTATCTCATTTGGAACAGAAAAATGTAGGCTTGTACTCTCTTTAAATTGAAGCTTCCTTTTTTCTTTTTTCTTTTTATTCCTTTTGAATTGAGATGAATAAGTTAATGGTTCTGAGTGTCGCTCAAATCATGTCTCAAGTTACTCAAGCTTTGTAATGCCATTCGATTAGGCTCATATGGCTCAAGTTAATTAAGCACTGGATAGAGCATGATTCAAATTTGAGAACTCATCAGTCGCATTGAAGCCACATGGAGGATGGACCAATTTGCAGGCTTTATATCGTCTAGACATTGTGTAAGGTTTGAGAATACAATTTGGCCTAGTCATTGCCATTCAAGTCTATCCTAAACTTCTGCATTTCTAGGTTTTATCGACTATACAGAGGGTTCCTTGAGAATCATGGGAGTTCATGCCAGTGTACTCAGAATGGTTTACAAGACTGCATTGAAGGATTACGATCGACCTATTTTATCAATTTGACCATTTTTGGCCATTCTCCATGTCTAAGTTGCCAAATCTGATCCACTTGACAAGTTTCTTGAAGAATTCTCTAGTTTTTAAAACTAGCCACAAGGATATATTATTCGTTTCATATTGGTTATGAATATGGTTTAAAAGTTCAAAAAAAGCTAGTCAGACCCAGATGATTCAACTCAGTAGGATTTTAGGAAGTGAGTGAGTTCTACTAAGTTTTTTCAAGTTGAATTGAAAAATCATCCCAGTATAAGATTTTAGAGGCCTCAATGGACTTGTACAACTCGTGGGAAGGATGTATTAGTGGTGGTCGATCAGTGTGAAATGGTCTCCACTACTTGACATCTTTAAACTTAATGTGGATGGGGCAGCGAGAGGTAAATTTGACCCAATAGAGATTGGTGGGGTTCTTAGGGACTCATAGGGAGGTGTCATTAGTCTTCTCGGAGTTTGTCAGTACGAGAGTCTTGAATGATTCAGTAATTATATTGAAATAGTCATATTTATTAAAATATGTCCCATCTAGGCCAACTTGAATTTTGTACTTACCTATATAACAACTATTTTCAAAAGTGATATCGAATCGGTTTATTTTTCAAGGCAAATATTGAAAACTAAATATGAACTCAAAATAACAGACGTCAAGGCAGCAAGTGAGACCATGGAGGACAAGCTTCGTAGTTGAGAGGAAAACAAACCAAAGCGCCCAAGATGAATGGGGCTAGATCTTGAGGAACTCATCTGGCAGAAAAAAAAAAAGTAAATAAATATCATCATTCTTATAAGATCACCAACCTTAATTTTAATCCGAAGACTTTCTCCTAGTTTCTTTGTTTCATCTATTTGTTCAGACTTTTCAGCTCTTTTTTCATCATAATAATGATGATAAAGATCATAATTATTATAATAAAGAGTAGAATTGATTTAGATTTTAGCCTCACATATCTCAATTTAATATACAAATTCACAAGTTAAAGTTGGATTGGGTCGGTTCATTGATCAAGCAATGAATAAGCATTGGATATGGGCTGAGTTTGGTCATGAGTTTAGTAATAGGTTATAGATACTATTTTTGGTTTGGCTGGACCATCAACTGAATTTTAAATCATGGATTAATTCATAATTTTGGTTGAGTTGACTATGAGACAATGTTGGATTGGTTTGGTCATCGATTGAATCGTAGAATGGGTTACAAGTCATTAATCAAGTTATGGCAATGTTAGTCTATGGGTTGGATCATATACCTTGAAATCCAAAATCCATGAAAATTGTTTTCCGACCGTTATCCTAAAATTCATTTTCCACACCTCTTATGGAAAATAACCAAGCTATAGAAACTATTTTTTTATGAAAGAGTTCACATGGAACAATGAAAAACTATTTCATCGTAGAAACCATTTTCTATTTCCATAGATCTTTTGTTCGGAATATCTTGACCCGTTTGTTGATTTGGAATGGTCGGCATTTAGAGTTTTTGCTCTACAAATTCCTTTTCCAATTCCTCTGTCCAGGTTTATAATTTATGTTCATTACCTCATTCTTCATTTCCAGTTAATATATTTATCATTATCGTTCAAAAAATGTATGCCTCCAAACATTTGTATACAATAAGTAGAAAAACATTACGTGGCTTTCAGACATTCAAGTGGATTAAAAGCTAAGCCAAGGGCTCTAGCATGCAAAACTTTGGATCTTAGACTAACTCCTTTATGATGTTACGACCATTGTCACAAATCTCGTTCTTAGGATATCAACGCTAATGGTTAATAGCACGATATTTTCAATTTCACAAAAAATATATTATTTAAAAAATAATAAAATAAAATAAAAATAATATGGCCAAAGTTTGAAAATATAGATGATATTTCAGAAAAAAAAAATGTATATTTGATCCAAACATTTTTAACGAAAATTTAACAGTAAAATCCCACGATTTTACAAAAATTTACCATTTTTCACGATAAAAACATATTTTTAACAGAAATTTACCGTTAAAAATAACATTCACGATAAATTCAGATTTTTAACGCACAAAAGTTATTTTGCTAATATTTTTATGATAAAAATAAAAATATCGGAGATATTTATTACATTAGTTACAACCCATATTATTGTGCAGAGTTATTTACACTGCACACCACCCTACTGATTGGCTCATTACATCTGCAGGATCCTCATTAATAGCAGATCATGGACTTTACTTAGTTTTAATCAGAGTTCAAAAACTCAATTTGAAATTCATTTGAGTAAGAAACTCAGCTGAGTTTTTGACAAAAAAAAAACCACACACACTTTCATTCGCTCAACTAAAAATCATGTCAAGTCCACTCCGACCAACTCGCCTGAAGCATTTCAAGTTTTTAAACAAATGGATTTAATAGAATTAAAGGGAATGAAATAGGTAAACTTGCCTAGATTCATCCCATCCTCTATTCTATTCAACCCAATCGTCTTGGTTGATGGAAGAATCCTGTCATGAGATTGAATGTACATATCAGAAAATACAAATGTAAGTCAAGTATCACAAGCATTTCAACTCCTTTAAATGACAAGATTAAAAAATAACAAAAAGTAAATGTATCTTTTATTCTGTTGGTCAAGAATAAAACTACTAAGATATGGGTTCAAGTTCAAACCAAGACTTTTCAAGGGCAAGCGGGCAACAAATAAAACATATGATTAACATTTAATAGCAGGAGTTTAATTTATGTGAATGAAAAAAATCTGTTCAGTCATAGACAGCAAATCTCAATGTATTGTTCTTGACAATTACAATCATCACACTGCACAAAACAAATTGAATGTCGTCGTGAATGCCTGCAGGAGGAACAAAAATTAATGAAACAACCTTGGACGTATCCTCTCTCAGACTCCCTCACTGATGATGTATCTAAATGATCATGAAATAAGTTTTATCTCCAGTTATCGTATATACATGAGGAGATGAGAGATGGATACCATGCAAACCATGCTTTCGAGCCAACTTAGCAATTGATGCCACATTGGCTTGCTGAAGCTCTTTGGGTCTCAGAAGTGAATGGATCAATTCGGACCCATAGCAAGGAGAAGATGGATGCGAGCAGGATTGCCCAGACAATTACAATAGTGGGTGTACGATTTTGCCGGCCCAACAGACCTTTGAGGAAAGGATACAAATGAACAATGACCCACAAGGCAAAGAACAACTTGCCAAAGAGAGGGCCCCATGATTGGTATCCACTGTTTACGGCATATGAGACGCCAGCCACTATGCCCACCATGTTGATGACAAGAACAGTGGTGGGAGGTATGAGAAGCGATGTCCATTTGAACACATATAGCTCTGCAAAATCCCCATCTTCATCAGATGCCTTGGATGTAACAGTGAAGTTGGTATCAATTCCTGCAAGCACCTTCAACAGCCCTTGGAACACGGCAAAGAGATGAGCTGATGTACCACCAATCACCCAAAACTGCTCATTCCTCCACCAGTCCTCAATCCCAACTCCACTCCATCGGAGCTCCAGAATTCCGGTTGCAAAAATAGAAACGAACAACAAGATGAACCACATGCTGGCATAGTTGCTTATCTGCAAAAATCCACAGGCAAATTTCAGTATACATAAATATACATAGTAACACATCATATGCATCACAAAGAAATATGTAAACATGATAAAGTACAAGTGAATGTTAAGGTGGCATTCCCAACACGATAAAGCTTCAATAGTGATGATGTTGATAAAGCTTTAATAATGTTGATAAAATTAGTAGCATTCCTGTCTTCGATGTTTTAACAAATGACCAAAGAAATAAAAAGGAATGAAACACACAGAAATAAAAAGCATTCCTCTCTCTCTCTCTCTCTCTCTCTTAAAAGGAGTTACAACTCCACTTGGGGCCATCTGGGGCCATTAAAGACCTAGATGTCCTTGTCCAAAGTGATATTTACATTGGAATGGATCATGTCATCCAGTTTAATAACAACGACAAGTTCCTAGACTATAATATAAATGAAAATTCAGCAACTATCATTTGAAAACTTAAAAAAACATCTATACTAAAATAAAAAGAATTGATGGCTTAGAAATTTACTTTTCCCCTTTTCGCAATTTCTTTTATCTTGCAATAAAATTTCTTAAGCTTAGATCTGTGGTATCTAAGTCTAAGATCCAAGCTCTCCTCTCTGAGTATATACATTATACTCTGAAATTAAAACTATGCTGCATAGATTCTTCTTTGAAAATTGAAGTGAGATACACACACGTCAGATTTTTAATGCAAACCAAATCTCACGAATGCAGGCACATCTGCAGATACATAGACCAAATAATGCAAGTGTATAGAGTATAAGAATGTGTATGTTAAGATACGTGCAGACACACACACACAAAAGAATACAACTCAAACATAATGCTTGAATACTTGCTGAAAAGAATACAACTCGAACATAATGCTTGAATGCTTGCTAATAAATGTGACAGAAGGGCAGAATAGACAAACAAGCACATTAGCTGCATAACCAAATTGTTGCTGACCTCGGGAATGATGAATTTTCCAGTAAGAAGACAGATGGCTGGAAGTACACAATAGGCAATCAGTGGGATGGAGGTGATCGGATAAACTATAGTGTTGATGTATGCAAGCCTCTCTAATAGCTTTAGTCTTCCACTGTAACCATACCAAATGGGGCAGTGCCTACTCAGCAGGATTTCAACTGATCCTAATGCCCATCGAAGCACTTGGTTCAGACGATCAGAAAGATTGATTGGTGCAGATCCCTTAAAAGCAGGACGGGGAGGCACGCAATAAATAGATTGCCAACCTCGAGCATGCATTTTGAACCCAGTTAAAATATCTTCTGTCACAGAACCATAAATCCACCCAATCTGATAGCAAGAGGGGAAAACTATCAGTCACAACATGTTAGAAAATTCATAGAGTATGTTTTAAAGAAAAGTCGTAAACATGATACCAACGAAACAAGTATTGACCGTAAGTTAGCAAGGTCACTTCAGTTTCAAAATAATAACTATTCCAGCAAATGTCAAGGAAAACCATTAATTTGTCTCAAGAATTTTATTCAAATGCTAATCGATCAATTGTACATGTAACTCACATTCTAAGCTTAAAGCTAACTCGAGTAATGGATCAGAGAGAGAGAGAGAGAGAGAGAGAGAGAGAGAGAATTAAGACGAGCGGATCTTTTTCCCTCTTTTAAGTATTTTCTCTCTGCAATCTCCATTACTGAGGCCATTTCTCTAGACATTCCTGCACACATTTCTTTATAAAAAATGGCATGTTTCTTCTCCTCCTATTTTTTTTTAAAATAAAAATCATATCTCTGCATATATTTCTGCTACTTCAATTTCTAGACAAAAGGTTCCAAGGTTTGATCAGGTTTGGGTTCAAAGGTCCCAGAGATGAAATCAATTATATCAGGCACATGCCTCATTGGTCATTGATGTCAATACATATATATATATATATATATATATATATATATATATATATATATATATATATATATATATATATATATATATATATATATATATATATATATCACAATCAGACTAACCCAAAACGAAACTAGGCCAAACCCATTGCCACCTCCAATTACAAATCAACTCACCTCTTTGCCCCATTCGGTCTTGTCCTCGTAGCCGCAGCTGATCACATGGATTGCCTCTTTTAACAGTGTTGCTGGATTTGTTGATGGTGGTATCCCTCCCTGTTCCATGAAGGTGGATGCAATGAAAACTGGAGATTGACCGAATCTCTTTTCTAAGCTTTTCTGTGACATTAGCAGCGATCTCTCATCTTCATAGCCTGGAAAAAAAAAAATCCAATTAGCACATATCTACACTGGATGAAAATGAGCAAAATCACAACAATTTTTTTCCACTGCCCATTAAAAGAATGCGAAGAGAATCCTCACATCCAACAGTACATATATTAACACAAAACAACAATGTCACATCCAGTTCCTTTTTTTATTTAGAAGAAGAAGAAGGAGAGAGAGAAGCCATCTATAACTACCCAAGTAAAAATACTGTGCATGAAGACCATGAAAAAATCATAACTCTCACCTAGATGGGCAATGAAATTGAAAATTCCAAAACAAGAGAGCACTCAGTAACATAGAAGGCAAATAAAATTGCCAAACTCATCAGGCTGAGGATTCTAATTGATTTGAAATATCTGAAACAACAATAAATGCTACTTGAAGTAGATTTAGTTGTTTCAAAGAACTTTCAACCTAATAGTGTAGGTGAGAAGTTGTTCTTAGGGTCAGTTAATTAGAATCCCATGAAGCATACAATGGTTTGATATTTTTATGATCATTAATGTATTTAGATAAATAGGATAAAACTAAATGACACATTTTATCATGCAATGATTCTATTCTCAGATTTCTTCTAGTCAGCTATATAAAGATGTAAACTGCTCAGAAGGGTAGATTAGGACCGTGGCTATTTTCATCTTCAATGAAGTTCCTTTCATGGAAAATATAACTGATTTACTGATAAAGGATAGGTTTACAATTCTTACCTTCTACACCTTCTTCAATGTCTTCCATATTAAAGATGGGAATAGTGGATTCAGTTCGTTTCATTGCCCGCTTTTTATCAATGTAGTTCTTTTTTCCACCTTTTCCTTTCTTTCTGGAACCACAGCAGCTTTTGACAATGATGTTGGGTTCCAAGTCGGCCTCAGTTAGAACTGGGTCATACCCATATAAGGCTTGCCTGTTGAAACAACATCCAGTTCCCACATACACTGGACCTTGAATGCCATCCAGGCCTTTCAAGTTGATCTGAAACAAGCATTTAAAAAAAGAATTAAATTAAACAAAATACCCTGAAGTTGCACCAGGAGGGACATCAGATAACATTTTCTCAAAGCTTGGTAAAGGGGTTAGTCAGGAATAGACATCCATTCAGCTGCAAGTTCAGGGCAGTATAGGAGTTGAGCGCACCTATGGTAAGGTATTGTTTCTGATTCCTTTTTCCACCACTCCCAATCATTATTGACACAAAGTGCTCTTATTGATTTTCAGTGGAATCATAAAAGAAGTAAACTACTGTGACTTCTAATGTCCATCATCCCAAACATACAACAAAATGAATAACCATACTTACTCTAACCTAAATGAAAAAGAAAATTATTCTTCTATTGACTTGACTTGGCAAAAAAAAAAGAAGAAAGAAAAAACATACATCGAAAAAGACTATGTTGCGGTTAGCATATCGATCGTGCAGATCAATGCCATCAAATCGCTGTGGAAATTGAACATAGCACGTTTTCCTTCCAAGTACAGGATCCATCATGAAACACATAGCCTCACGAAGAGCTTTACTGTTATTAAAGTAATGATCACAATCAACATTCAGAAGATAGGCTCCGTTGGTTAGGACAGCTGATACTCGGATCTGAATGGAAGCAGAATAACACAAATCATAACCAAAAATATAACAAATTGGAGACTGCAAAAGTTTTTAAACAAGGAACCCAAGGGAGATAACAAACCAATGCATTCATTGCTCCAGCTTTCTTGTGATGTTGGAAACCTGGTCGTTTCTCACGGGAAACATAGACAAGTCGAGGTAGCTCATTACCATCTGTATCAAGCCCTCCACTGTGGCCTAAGAACACCTGCATGTTTGAACAAGAGAATAAGAAAATTTTAAAAAAGCACAACAGAAGAGGCAAGAAAACACCATGAGAAGGATTATGTGACCTGAATCATGCCAGGATGATCTCTAGGATTATTTCCTGGCCAAGGAGTTCCGTCCTGCATTGTCCATCCTTCTTCAGGGGTTTTCTGTGCTTTGGCTACCAGAGCATTGATGCGTACTTTAAATTCTTCATACTCTCTCTGCAAAAGCAAGCAATTCCAATCTTAATTTGTTCACTAGAATGGAGATGGGACAATGAATTCATTCCATATTGCAAGGTTAAAAACTCAATGACACCCTCAGCCTCAACGGTGCCCAGAGTCTAAGTCATTCAAAATCCAGTCAGTTCTTCACCTATAAAAAGATAAAAGACATATAACTTGGAGAAATTTCTAGAACCAGATTTGGCAATACATCCATGCAATTATAAATATATCAGGGTGAATATTTATATAGTACAATGTGATTAAACTACATGTAGAAGATGATGATGAAAGGTACAGGAAGAATATCCAGAGGGATGAGGATGGAGATAGGGAGTAGGAGAAATGAGGGAACAATGATACATGAAATGCAGTAAAGTGACGTGTTCGATTGTAGAGTTAGAGAGAACTTCATCCCAAATACAAATGAGTGCAAAGTCACAAAGCTGACCATAGACAGATTCATAGGGCTTCACTAATGAAGACAACAATGATAATGACACGATGTTAGAACATCAATACAGAATTTAAACAAATGAAGGAAACAGGAAACTATAAACTGTATTCCAGAGAGAGAGAAAGTTCGAAGGTAACTAGATGCATAATAAGCCGACAAGGAGTGCCACACATGTAAAATACAAATACAAATGGTTGAAATTCATTAGTCATATTTAAAAAAAGGGTTACCACTAACAGCTCCAATACATGAGAAAATGAAGGAAAGCAGCTTAAGGTGGTTTGGGCATGTACAGATTAACAGAATCAGCCACCATTCAAAAAATATGATTGCATATATACCGCAGTCAAAGTGCAAGGGCAATCACGGTGCTAAGGGATACTAAAGCCTAAAACGTAAGGCACATGTCTTGGGCACAAGCTTAATTTTGCGAGGGCACTTCATAGATATTTTAAAATATGTGTAGATTCATGGATTTAAGCCCTTATTGCATTGATAACAACAAAATACAATGGTGATAATTCAAGAACCAAAATGTATTGGCAACTAAGCTTACACACATTATGTAAGAACGAATTATACACAGGAACAAGTATATTGTTGAATGATTAAAATTCTGTATTAACTAATGCTAACAATTGCCTCAACTTAGCTGTAATATTTACCAGTTATTAAAAAAAAACTTATTATATACATAAAAAAAAAAAAAAAAGAGTTTCTAAAAGAACTAGGTGAAGGCATAGGTGCAAAAAGCACTTGGCAAGGCATAAAATAGGTCTGAAACCTAAGCGAAGGCTTAAGCTCAATCAAAGCACTTTTGACTACAACGATAAGGAACAAGGAGGATGGTAAGGCCATTAAAAACCGACGATTGCAGGAATAAAGACGGATATGGTAAACTATAGGTACACAGAGGATATGCTTAGAATGGAAGACTAGAACCCAGAAAAACAGACACAAAGCTGGATTAAAAGAATTTAGAACAATAAAAAAGGGTGTGGTTTTTAATAGGTTAGAATGGAAGGATAGAATTTAAAAGCCAAGCCAGACAGGTGGGATAAATGGGCACCATCATAATGGTAATTTTTTTTTCTTTTCTTTTTTTTCTGAAATTGGATAAGGATAATGATGACAACATAAAAAAAAAAAACCAAGTTTTTACTGCCTACCTTGACTTCAATCAACCCAACTGGATTTGACTAATTCATTGGATTCCATACATTCATTAAACAGAAATACAATATTTAACTTTAGACATCCACAGATGGACAATGTTTTATGAATGATTGTGCAATATTGAGTTTTGAGACATTAAGTTTCTTAGTTACCTTCATTGCTCTTCGTTCTTTCACAAATGAGGGTTGTATTTTGTCCTTCAAGTAGTCAATCTTCTGAGCAAAATAAAATTCAGGAGCCCTAGGTTCAATGTTGTGCTTCTTGCAGAAAGGCACCCACTTCCTTGCAAACTCTGAAGTCTCTGATAGGGCTTCAAATGTCAACATTGCCGATCCATCATCAGAAACATAGCATGAAACTTTGTCAACAGGATAATCAACAGCAAGAATGGATAATACAGTGTTCGCTGTGACAAGAGGAGGCTCTTTGAGAGGATCCACGGTACTGACAAAAACATCAATAGGGGCTAACTGTGAAGGCTCCCCTTCCCTATCATATCTGTCAAACAAAAACTCCTATTAAAGCTTTCGACTTCACGTCATAATCTCATCAGCAATTGTGAATGATAAAGAATGAGAGATCCAAGTGAATATAGTATATAGAACTCTATCCTATTGTTTGTAAAAAAAGTGGTGGAAAAAGATAATAGAAACTAACCTCAGTGCAAGTCTGTCAAGGTAGGTTTCTCGGTTGACTGGGTACCATTTTGGGAACTGGTCCAGAAGCCAAGACAAAGCAAACCAGATCTCACATATGACAGATGTTAGCCACAAGGGATACGCATCGTGCACGGGATGAGTAACCCGGTATTGAAGGAAGAAACCTAAGATAATGAGGCGAAGAACAATAACAACCCGATATGGAGTCAGGTGGGAAGAGGCAATAGGAACCACACGGCTCAAAGGTTGACGAGCATCATCAGCCCTGTCCACAGAAACAATGTAAATACCCTTGAGTATTTGATAACAATTGAAGGATTTACATGCTAATTGTCAGTCTTTCAGGGCAAAAGCTCCAGTTGACACAAAAATGCAGTCTTTAAGCACAGCGTCATGCAAATACATGCAAAGTCTTTCAAAGCCAATACCAATGTTCAAGCACTCCAAGATGATAGAAAGCAGTCAAAGTTTCCAACATGCACACGAAGTGGCAATGATCAACATTGTTTCTTAAAAGTGATTCCATTAACATATATGCCGATGCCCACAAGAACAAAACTATTCATCATGAAAGGACAATTTTGAGAAGAGGATTCAAACTGGGAAAATTGGATAGTGAGGAACTTTGTTTTTCAAGACTTATTTAGCTTGAATAATGAATAACCTCCAATCAAATGGTCACTACCTGTGATTGTCCAATTGATACATTTTGACACTTTCTATTGGATGATCAACTCTAGCCTCATGCAGTCATGCATGGGTGCCATGTGTAAAATATGGTCCCTTAGAAGGGCAAGGGAGGAGGAACAAAAAAGAAAAATAAGTGTAAGAAGTCCTCTACAGTCTAGCATAGTAAGTAGTAAATAAATGTAAAAAGAGTCTGGACTGGTTTGCTCTGTCCCAATTAATTCAACCCAGAAATGAGTAAACAGACGGCAAGTTGATTGGAACAGCGTTGATCAACAAGTTTTTGACCATTAGAATGAGGAAGCACCAGACTTTAATGCTCACAAATGACAAGATATGCTACAAAAAAGTTAAAGAAGAACCAGATGAACTAAGCAAAAAAATTAAGGACATGCCAGCACATACATTTGCAGGTCTTCACCATTTGAACCAGTTCCTTCCATATCTCCTTTTCCATCAGTGTATCGGCTGGTCACTTGCATCATATTTTGCTTAAGTTTCCACCCTTCCACTCTTTCCTTCCAGTCGACGTTTCCAAGCCCATAGGAATTTAAATCTTTAGAAGGGTCAACAATCCTTACAGGAACTGTTACCATAAACAGTTAAAGAGTGGTTAACAAAAGCCCCTCATATCAGTAAAGATTGCATGAAATTTTCTGTTTTCCAAGTGAAAATGCAAGTTCTATTTTCTGAAGGAAAAAGCAAGTTCCATGATACCTGGAAGGCTTGGATCAACATAGGGGCTTGAATGAGCTCGCTTTTCACCAGAACCTAATGGACCAGAGGTAGTTCTTACTGACTGATTGTCAGGTGTGGTATCAGGCATTTCCCCAGAGACCTAAACAAATAGAAACAGATCTATAGATCAGCACAGGTAGCCAGTAATTTTTGTAGCCAAACTGAGAGTGTTCATCAAGAAAAGGCAGTTTAGTTCTGGCTCTTCAAATAAATTCATGCTTTAGATGAGATGTAACAATTGAAGTCCCGAATTAACTAACGAATCATAACTGGCTTAAATATGATATTCATAGACAAATCAATGGATGATGTGCCCATTCATCATCTAGCCATTTATCCCATCAATCTCGGGTAGGCTTTTATATTCGGATTTGGCAAATTCTTTCCATGAACCAACTGCCATATCTGACGCACATTGGACTTGTACCCACAACCTCTAGACTACAATCATGAGTCTTAACCAGTTATGCTACAGTCATGTGCCCATTTCTCCCCCTAAATTAAAATTCTTGGAGGCCATGATAAAACCAAAGCAATTATTGAGCCCCGAATGGTGCTCCATGGCTTGGAGAAAACCATAGATCTTATTGCCATTCCCAGGAATCCAATCTTGGTCTCTTCTTCACAATTTTGCTGCATTTTATTCATACACAAGAGGTAGCATGAGATATTCCCCTCTCTCTGCATTTTATTCATACGCAAGAGGTAGCATGAGATATTCCCTTCTCTCTCTCTCCCCCTCCCTCCCTCCCTCCCTCCCTCCCAAAACAGTATTTACTGATTGATGCAGAGAAGCCCAAAACTCATCCTACAAAATCTAAGAACCACCATCTGGAACTGGTTGATGGGTGATAACTGATAAGACAATTGAACTCACAAACAACTGTAAATGTTCCAATCTTTAATGACAACCAAAATGAAATTGCCATGTCATTTTCCCATTTAAGAACCACCAAAAAAAACCACTAAATAAACTGCAGTAATAGAAGTGTCCACGTATTAAAGGAGAGGAGATTATAAGTGGGTGACGAACATGAGTTATAGTAAAAAATGATCAAGGCCTGGACTTCTGCCCTAGCCACTCTTTCTCAGGTGGACAAAGCAAACCCCCAGTGGCCTTGCAACTGGCCCAAACTAAGATGCCTTGTACCAGGAATCTAATTTGAAAAATTCCAAAGCATAGAATTCATGAAGAAGATACTGCTACATGAAGTACAGTGAAGGAACATTCTTCTGAACATCAGCTTAGAAACGATAACTTAGGGATTAACAAGTTTCAGCTTTTCTCAAGAAGAAGAAGAAGAAGATACTGCTACATGAAGTACAGTGAAGGTACATTATTCTGAACATCAGCTTAGAAACGATAACTTAGGGATTAGCAAGTTTCAGCTTTTCTCCAGTTTACCTGTTGCCCATTGGTTAGAAGTGGAATTGGGTGTTGAGAATCATGTCTGGATGAAGACGATAGATCAACATCTTCTCCATGTTGCCACTGGCGTGTTGCCTTCCCATTTCCATGTTCATAATTGAATTCATTTTCCAAGTCATCAACATCATCCTCTTCATCATCTCCCTCAACTCGAGGACTCCCTAAAGGGTTACACAGTATTAATTTGTCAAACAGATGAAGGATTACAATTCTAACAACAGCAAAATCACATCAGCCATAAAACTAGAAGAATGAGAGTGCAATTTTGACAAGAACCTGTAGCACAACTGCTTAAGGTCAATTACAGCCTAGAGATTCTGGGTTCAAATCCCATGGGCGTTACGTAGGGCAGTCGGTCCACGAAAATAATTTGTCAAATCCAAATATAAAAGCCGATCCAGATTGATGGGATAAATGGCGAATGAGAGAGTGCAATTTTGACAAGAACCTGTAGCACAACTGGTTAAGGCCAATTACAGCCTAGAGATTCTGGGTTCAAATCCCATGGGCGTTACGTAGGGCAGTCGGTCCATGAAAATAATTTGTCAAATCCAAATATAAAAGCCGGCCCAGATTGATGGGATAAATGGCGAATGAGAGAGTGCAATTTTCTGATAGCCTATCCCAAATATCTACAAACTAAAGCTATCTTATCTAGACATAAATCAGGTTCTTCTCAACCAGCACCGTTGTTAACCATATATTTTTAGATTGATCCCCGTGTTCAGCATTCTAATATAGAAAACCAGGTCATCTATATACAGTGTGAAGCTCATAGATCAATTCTCTGATTCAGAACCATGAGCCACATGTACAGAGTAAGGGCTGGCCTGAGTCCTTTTTGCAAATTCTTCTACAAAATAATGTTACTGGTTAAGAAGGCCAGTAATTCCACAAAATGAGATATAACCAATTTTATATGGCGATAATAAAAACCACTTACTCTTAAAGAATAAAACACAAAAGAAAAAAAATAAACAGGAGCTAACCTTTATGTCTCTTATATCTGGTCTTGCACTGAGGGCAAGACTGATTCCCATCCTTCCGCTCATATTCATAACAAGCCCGACAAACCGGGAAAGCACATTCATTGCAAGCAACAAAGACATCACCAGTAGCTGTGAGTCCGACAGTATCTCCACAGATCTGACATACTTGGCCATTCAAGTGTTTCAGGGGCTTAGGCTGCAATATCCACATGAACAAGCATGCACACACACCAAAACATTAGAAGCAAATCAATAGTACCATATGGGTTTCATATCTAGACATGAAACACATCAAAAGATAACCATTTAATGGCCAAGAAGTTGATACACTCATTAATAACGAATATTACTGATAAATTTTGGGAATATAAAAAAAAAAAGGTCAAAATGCTCAGCAGCTGAAAAATCAAATATAGCTTGAAGAATGAAACAACATCTGAACACCACAGTTAGATCTTCCAGACATATCCCACATAGATCATTCGAAAAACTAAAAAGTTGAAAGTTCCCAAAATTCAACATACTGCAACGCAAACTCAATAAAAAAATGTCATTAGAATCATAGTCAAACAACACAATTATGAAACTGCACCGCCACTAAAGTGCTCAAGCACACCTTAGTAGGAAAAAAAACCAAGAATACAATGAATTACACTGGGAGCATCGAAATTTCAGTCGTGCCTATACCCTGAACACAATTAAATCTACAAAAATAGAACCTATATCCACATCCTAGAAGAACAGAGCTGAAGAGTAGAAAAATTGCCCCAAAAAAACCGAAAATGTTCACTTCAAAAACAAAATTCAAAACAGGAGTCCAACTCCAAGCACTATACATGGATACTCAAAGAATGTAGGTGGAACGAGAACGAAAAATATAAAATACTAAATTTGAGCGAACAAACCACCATTTGAACAGATTAAAAAAAGAAGAAAAAAAAAAAAAAACCTTTTCAGAAAGACTTAAAGTTTGTAACCAACTATTAACATGAACACCAAATGATGCAAGTAAATCTGAGAAAAAAAATTGAGACTCAATGGAAAGGCTTTTGATAGGGTAAAATGGAAGAGTACCACTCAAAAAGTTGACTTAAGATAGATGGAATTAGTGGCCACCATGATGATGAGATCTCAAGTTTCTAATTCAAAATCAATGAAATTTATGAATTAATGCAACATTTCATACATGAGAAAAAACAGATTTTCTTTTTCTTCTCTTTAAACTGATTACATTAATAGACAGGATGCACATTGGACTTAACTAAATAATACACTTCATTCTCAACTAGAATGTTTAAATTCCACCAGATGACCATCAAAATCTAAACTTTCAAACACATAAACATTTGAAATTGAAAATGCCAATAAGAAAGTGTGACAAAACCTCTAATTATGCACAAAATCAATAATTTCAATAGATCACAGCTGCAAAAGCTTCCAAATCAGAAAATTATGGAAAAATATTGACGTAAGTCTCCCACAAAATCCATCTTGCCAATAGTCATTGCTGATTTCATACAAAATAAGTTGAAAAATAAAAAAATTGTACTGTAGAGCATACGATCAGATCTGGGATCTGACACTCATCATCATCATCATCTAAGCATTCTCCCCATCTATCTGGGTTGGCTTCTCAAGTTCTACTTTCCACTAAACCCTGTCAACCTTCTACGTCAGCCCACATTCTATTCTACTCTAGATCCAAAATTCATAGAGAAAAAAAGGAGAAAACTGTAGAAAAGAGTCAATACCAGTCATCAAGTCTTCACTACATCGAGGCGAGAATAGATCCGAAAAAACAACTAACAATGGAGATATATCAAACTTTATGAAGAACACTAAGTGGCAAGAAAATTAATTAAAGAAGAACCAATTCCCAACTTCCAATTCATGATATTAAGCAGATCCAATCTCAAACCTCACTGTTACAGTCCATGATCAGATCCAAAGACATAAACCCATGAAGGAGGGGAAAAAAGACGTTTTTTTTAGAAATTAATAGCTGCATAATATGAAACATATAAGGAAGGAGACATCGCCCAAATTCATGCAACAAAAACCCCACCCAAGAGTTAGATCAGATCCAGTAATCAAAAATGGGGTTTTTGTCATATTTCAATGAAAAATAATTAAGCCAAACAAATGTTAGAAAAAAATGAAGAAAAACCCACTTCCTAAACTCAGAAAGAAGTCAAATAAAAAAAAAAAAAAATCAAAACTCCAAACAAAAACCCAGTTCAAGTATCAAGTGCTTGATCAAAGATCATGAGTCAAAGTGCCCAAAGAAACGATCTTTACATGAGGAATGAAAGGGGAAATGGAAAAAAGGAACAGACCCCAACTTCTCCTTCATGTCGAATCCTCACAAACTCGTTTCTCTTGTGAGAACCTGCCACCATTCCTGCATTCGCTTCCATGGCTTCCAGCAGCTGGAAGAAATGAAAAAAGAAATAGATTTTTCCCCCTATCTGTTGCTTGGATTGGAGGAGATCTCGAAATCAGAGGAGCATCATCGGCAACTCCTTCAGTCAAAACAATTCTATTGCAGATCAGACACGAAGCTGAGAAAGATGGGATTTCCACCCCGTCACTCAAAGCTCGACCTTGACATCCCCATCCATTTTCTCTCCTGTGTCTTTTTTAATCTTTTTCTGATGAATGGTTGATACCGGCTCAACCGGTATAGATGGGCCCCACCTCCTTGCTAGGTGTCCAAATTTTTGTTACCTGGATTGTCGGCAGGTAATGTTGTTTGTATTATTGTATCATTATACATTTTATTTATATTTAAAGGTAGTATTTTGTATACCTTTAAACAGATTTTATAATATTAATTTTAGTGTATTATAAATTTTATCTTTTTGGTGAGCTGATTTACTGTTCATGTAAATTTTGGTGAGCCGATTTACTATTTGTATAAATTTTGGTGAGATGATTTACTTTTATACGAATTTTGGTGAGCTGACTTTTGATACGAATTTTGGTGAAACGATTTATTGTTCATATGAATTTCGGAAAGCTGATTTACTTTTTATATAAATTTTGAAGAACTGATTTTACCATTCATGTGAAGGGTTGGTGAATCGATTTTTCTGTTCATGTGAAGAGTAAAATTGACAATATACTAAAATTTGTGTTGGGTTACACAAATCTCCCGTGGAAAGATCACTGCCCTATTTAAGCATAAAAATAAAATTTGGGTATTAGCTTTTAAGATTGAATTTGCGGTGAATTTTTTTATCTCTTTCTCAATTTATAAGATTCTATAGAATATTGTTATTTAAATAGTTTTACTAATCAACGTTTCAATTATTTTTACCTTTATATCTTGTTATTAATTATGAATTAAAAGAAAAGTAATTTTTTTTAATAAAAATCTCACTTAACAAATAGAACCAAAGAAACCCATCATCTTACTTCTCTTTTTATGGTTAACTCTTGATATCTTGTGATTTTTATCATTGATATTAAATAGTTAAAAATTGAATTTTAAACTCAAATTTAATTTATATTATTAATATTTTAAATTTATAAAAAATATTTTTTAATAGTCTTAAATGGATAGATTATAACTTAATATTTTTTTAAATAGATAGATTCAAATCTCAATCTTAAAAGTTCTAAACCTTTGAGTAGTTTCAAACTTTTAGATATTTAAAATAGTTTAAATTGAGAAAGAAATCCAAATTCAATTTGCAAACATGTTTGAAATTAATGTATCAACTAATATAATAGCCTATTAAACTTTTAATAAATAATGCAAATATGTAGTGCCCAACATGTATTGTCTCAATTTATATATATCATTTGTTTTTTAAATTCTTAGTATATTAAAAAAATTATTTCAAAGTTGAAAAATTAACTATTGGAGATTTGGAGTCTTTGCCATAGTTTTTAAATATGAGAAAATTTATCGAATTTATTTAAATTTATTTTTATAAAAAAGAACAAAAGTTGTTAAAATCATCTTTAAACTCAATTAGATGATAAATAAGAAATAAAATTGAAAAACTCAATAAAAACAAAAAGAAAGAAAATTAATTCAAACATCAGTGTTTTTATTAAGAATAGATACATTCTCATAAAAATAACATTTTTCCTTATCCTTTCATTTTGTTATAATAAATTAAAAAATAATTTAAAGAACACGACAAAACAAAAAATAAAAAACAATTTATCCCTTAATAAAACCAACGATCTCCAAAATCAATTCTCAAAAGAAAAAGTCACCACTGTAATTATCAATCGCGAACGGAAGTCAAGTTATGGAGCGATTTTACTTTCCTTAAAGCACAATTTTCAACTTAGGAATTACTGGCTGTTGACAGCCTGTTACCAGTTGCAATCGACGTCAGCCGGTCGGTAACAGGTAGCTCGGGGAGAGCTGTCGGTGCTCTGTATTCAGCTTCTCTAATTTGTCTAATGCCCTCAGTGTTCTGCGGAACTACTGAAAAACCGTTGAATAGATTCTTTACTTCTCTTACTCTTGAAAAATGATGCTGGTAAAAGTGAAATTTACCATTTTAAAATGCCCTCTCTTCCATTGAGTTTCCTTATTTTTTGGCTACTTGAGATGCCTTCGATTAGTGAGTGGCCCATCCATGAGGTGGGCCATGGTTCGATCATCCAAGCCTCCTCATGTTGCACATGCTCCATCAAATGTTTGATTGCCAATAACTAAAATTCATTTTTAAATTATGATTAAAATAATCTTTCAAACTAAACACAATTTATTCATTAGTTAAGTGAATTTGAGTTGACTATTTTATTTAGTGAGTTGTGGTTATTGCTTACAAGCTTTATTGTCACAAATTTCGTTCTCGATATATTAATGGTAAATGTTAATAGCAGGATATTTTTAAATTCTCTATTTTTTTCAAAAAACGAATGAAAAAATATTGTAGAAATATAATATTTAAAAAATAAAAATAAAATAATAAATAAATAATGTGACTGGAATGAAAATATAAATGATATTTCATAAATAAAAAAAGTATATTTGGCCCAAGCATTTTTAATGATAAAAATACATTTTTAAAGGAAAATTATCATTAAAAACGGCAGGCGCGATAAACTCGTGTTTTTAACATACAAAAGTTATTTTACTAATATTTTTGTGATAAAAATGAAAATATCAAAGATATTTATTACATTGTTCTTTAATAAATTGAGGTTATTGGTTTTTTCATAAATTTGTGTGGTATGTTTGATGTGATTTAATTTTATTTGTTTTTTTTATTACAATAATTAAATTATACGTTTTCCACATTATACAAAAATATCATTGGTTTCGTTAAACAACATCACTCAATCACTCTCTTTCTGCATGTTGTCATCTTCCATTTTCTTTTTCAATCAAATCTGAAATCTTAACTATTTGCATTAAGGACTCAAATATATGAAGATTCAGTTGAAAATGGAGATTGATTTTATTTTACATTAATACTTAATATATGTAATTATTTATCTCATCTATTAAAAATAAACAGATACCAACATTATAAACTAATATAGTTTATCTTAACAGTACCGTATCTTATTCTCAAATAAATCATCAACCATTTGATTATTTTTCCTTTGGGTGGTTGGTATGTCAACCTTGTTTAAAGCATATGACATGCTTTTAACATCAAACTGAGATCAAACCATCCATTAATGGGTGATTTGGTTCGAACAGATTTTTACTGTTATTTAACCCAAGGCAAACTAGTTGAAAGGTAAGATATCAAAATGGAACAAACATGGTTAATAAAAAATAAACCAGTCTTAAACTGTTTTCTTATTAGGGTGGCAGTTTTTTATCGACTTGGTCAGACCAGAACACTGAGCAATCTACAACACGGGTTCTAAGTTAAGAGTCCCAGGGTTGCATTTAGATAAGGGGTAGAAGGATGAATACAAGGGCAATTCTGGTTTATTCCTGATAATTTTTTTTTCTCTCGTACATTTTTTACTATAATTATAAAATAAAAGGAGAAAAACTCATATTTAAAAAGAAACGCTTTATAATAGAACCCCTACAAAATTTACCTCTTATCTAAATGCAGTCCACCTAAATAATGTTACTTAATTAGATGCAAGCTCTCTAAGGCTGCGTTTGGATGGGGGTAAGAGAGGGTCACCCCCCCTTACCCCTTGTTTTGGTAAAAAGGGGTGAGGGTAAAAATTTGAAATTTTACTCCTCCCATCCCATTTTTTATACCCATTTTTGATACCCCTTGAGAGGTTGGGGTATTCACAATACCCTACCCCTCAATACCCCTTGACTTCCTCTTTTTATCAATTATATATAATAAAATTAAAATCTTTAAAATATATATAAATATATAATAAAAAAATAATATATTTCAAGTAATTAGAAATTTAATTTTATTTGAAATTTATTTTAAACATATGTCAACATTTTCAAAATGATGCATTTAGATGAGCGGTAAATTTTAGAGGGTTACCCTTGAGTAGGGGTAAACTGACATATTAATAATTTTATGAGAATTAATATTTTTTATTAAATCTATATAATATAAATAATAAAAATAAAAATTTATAAAATATAATTATCAAAATATCCTATTTTTAAGGGGTGATTCTGGCGAAATTTCGATAAGGTCTCAAAACTCCGAAAGAGTTTGAGATTCATCATAATCTCTTTCGGATTAATTAACAATTTATTATCTTGAAAGTTTATTTTAAAAATGTGTAACATTTTGAACATGATGCATTTGGATGAAGGGTAAATTTTACAGGGGTCACCCTTGAGTAGGGGCAACTGTAAGCAGGGGTAATCTGACATAACAATTTTATTAGAATTAATAGTTTTTATTAAATTCATATAATATAAAAAATAAACATAAAATTTTATGAAACATAATTGTCAAAATGTCCTATTTTTAAGGAGTGATTCTGTCCAAATTTCGAAAGGGTTTTGAAACTCCAAAAGAGTTTGTCCATGGTAATCTCTTTTGTGGTATATTAACAATTTATTTTGTTGAATGTTTATTTTAAAAATTTGTTAATATTTTCAACGTGATGCATTTGGATGAGGGGTAAATTTTGCAGGGGTTATCCGGGTTACTCTTGAATAGGGGTAAGTTCAAGTAGGGGTAACCTGACATATTAACAATTTTATGAGAATTAATATTTTTATTAAATTCATATAATATAAAAAATAATTATTATAATGTTTATGAAGAGATATGTTGATTTTTTTTATTTATTTATTGGGATTTAAAATAGTAATATCAAAAAAATTCTTTATTTATTTTTTTAATGTTAGAATGCAAGTGTTCATTTTAAATTATAATTATGAAAAATAATTTATAAAAAATAGATAATATTATTATAAGTTATATTATTAGAATTTACTTCATGAATAATATTTAATAATTATATTTTTTAAAAAAATATTAATATATCAGATTACCTTTACTTGTCGTTACAGATTTTTTACCCTTAGGATAAGGTTTTACTTTATCACTATAATTACCAAACAAGATAAGGGTAATTATAGTTTAAGAGTCACCCTACTTAAGGGTGACCCCTACTCAAGAGTAACCTTTATAAAAATTACCCTCCATCCAGACGCCTAAGACTTTTAAATGTTGAATTTTTTTATAATAAATCATATTAGTTTACTTTTACTTTTTCAACGATGACACGTGCATAAAAAATAATCTGGTGTCTTTTACTGCCAAGACCTGCCCATTTTTTCACTTGCTAATGTGAAGATATATTTAGAATAGATTTAGATATATTTCGATTTTCCTTAATATTGTATTTATATATTTATGACCAAAATTCCGTCTCTCCTTAATTAAAGAAACACAAAGTTTCAAATACATAGATGCAAATGTTAGAAATATGACCAAAAGATTCGATGGTTGGATCAGATATTTAAGAGAGATCCATTTGTGAGTGGGCTTTTTCTACACGAGTGATTGGGCCATTTGATTTTGTCGATGAGCTGTGACATTACTGGCTTTGACTCGATTAGATCTGAGATGGAATGGGATGGGTGGCATTTTTTTAATAGAATTAAGGTCATATGTCTATTTTCCTTTGATGCAGCTCTCAAGCTTGAATAAGGCTTCTTTTTTCTCCTGTTCTGCTAGGTTTGAAATTTGAATATGTTGTATCATGTTTAGGTTGGATGTCATTTTCTCCCCCATAAGTATTCCTTTTGAGAGAGAGAAGTGAGGTAGGTCATGTGTTTCTTTCGAGTCCTCACATGGAAGGATTGATTATTATAAACTTATATATAGTAAAGAATTAAAGATAAGCAGGAAAGAAACAATCACATGCAAAGGATCTCAATCATAAATTTTTGGCCAAATTCTAAACTATTGATACAGATTTTTCAATGTTAATGTCGATTGAAATATGTAAATGTTGAAAATTTCAACTCCGATAAAAAATTGTAACTAAGGGAAGGACCCAATGTTGATGACTTGTATCATTATGAAATTTACTGCAATGAATAATCATTAATTATATTAGAGGGACTTTTTGACCTAATATTAATAGCATGTGGTCTAAATTTCATTTTAGTTGGATGAATATTTTGACCCTTTTTCACAAGATAATTGTGATAATAAAATTAAAATATTGAAAGTTGGTTAAATATGATGCATGTTCACCATAAATCTGTCTCAAGAGACAAGAGTTTTGAGTTCGAATCACATCCCACTTCAAAAAATCACTACCCTTAGTTTCATTTAGTGTGTGTGAGTAACGAGGATTGCATATGCCCCAAAAACCAAGCGGGTTCTCTACGAGGACCTGATCACCTCAATCATAAAAAAAAAAAAAAAAATCACATAATTCAGACTTACCCAACCATATATTGATGTTTTTCAAATCTCTAATTCCATTACATTTTTTTAGGCTATTATGAAAGTATAACGTCATTAAAGTTATTGGACCATTAAAAATAATAATAAGAACATCCTTTAAAAGAAATTATATGTGGAGGTAGTCAAGTTAGTAATACTATGTACATACGTATATATGTGGGTGTATAAAATTTTACCTGCCAACAATTATATATGCACGATTGCCGATCTTGGCTCCAATGGAGCCCCTTTGAGTCTTATTTTCATACTCTAACACTATCGTACCGTATCTAACCATGTGAGTTAGATCTCGACCTAATTTAAATTCATTTAGAGTTGATTTGACCATTTAGATTCAAATTTATGTAAAAATGATCATATTTTACCATTGATCTTTGAACTGATGAAAATCATAAGTTCATAACCTTTTAAATTCAATGAACCTCAATTTTTATTAAAACTCATCATTCATAAGATACTATTCAAATGAACCAAACAGATCAACCTATCAGCATCACATATAAGCGACGTCACGTACATCAAACATGCATATGTATATGTATGCAGTTAAATAGCCCAGCATGTATAACTCTACCTAATATACTGTGATTCTATTAAGTCACCTAAGTTAATTATTTTCTAATATAAACTTTTAGCAGAAACAATAATAAAAATTTTAAACAGTTTTAGAAATTAATTTTACTTGTTATGATTTGATACCATAGGTCCAAAATTCATTTTTACTTAGATATCGGTGTCTTGGCCGATATCTCTCTCTCTCCTAATTTTTTTTTTTAAAAAAATTAGTGTGTATTGACCGATAGATAGACACTGTATCAATTGAGATTTATACCCTGCTCAGGGGTCAAAATATCGGCCGATACTGTGCGTATTGGCCGATATAATTCGGATTTTCAACTACCGAATTGTAAGTATCGGCTGTACAAAAAAAATTTCGGCCGATATGACCGAATTATCGGTCATTATATCGGCCGAATTATAAAAAATCGATTTTTTGTTTTTTGTTTTTTTAAAAAAAGCTTTTTTTTTATAATAAATATCGGCCGAGATGACCGATATATCGGTCTAAATCTCGGCTGAATCAAGGCCGAATTTGGGCCGAATCGGCCGTTTTTCCCCCAAAAAACAGTAAAACTCGGGCCTGGGCCCAACTCAAGTCCGGCGATATTTTGACGATATATCGGATGATATCTCATGTCCGATATATCGGGCGAGATCTCGGACGAGATCTCACCTGTCAACCAATTTCTCCCCATCACATCTCTGTGTACGGCGGACTGCAGAATTCGGTTGGTCCGGCATACATGAATATTTTTTTTTTTTTTTTTAATCTGAAAAATCGACCCAGTCCAATTTTTTTCTATAAATACCATTCACCTACATCTCAAATTTCACACGTTATTTTCAAGGAGAAAACCAGATTTTACTATTTCTCTTCAAAAAAAAAATCCACTCTTCATTACTTGAATTAATTAAGTTCTAAACGACCCGGATTTGTTTGAAACCGAACGATCCAGACCGTTCAAAGGTTTCTTCATTTATAGATCTACTGATCTTGTAAGTTTTGTAATTTATTTCGATTTATCTGTATTTTATTTTAATTTTTTTAGCCAAAAATAACATAAAAGTGTTATAAAAAGTTAAAAAATGCTTGAAGTTAAATAAGATATGTAGTAAATAAAAGCTTATATAGGTATTATAATTTTTTTCCATCTGAATGTATCTGTAGTTATTTTTTGTGTACTTTGTTAGTTACTATTTTTTTCATTTATTTATTCCTTTTTGTTAACTATTTCAACATAAATAGCATAAATGAAAAAAAAAAGTTAGAAAATGATAATACCTATAAAATAATAGATGAACATTTTTCATTTGCTCTTAGTTACTGTTACTAACATGTCAAAATTTACAGCAACATTTTTTACATTCACTTTCTCTTTATTTTAATTATTTCATCATTAACTATGGATTATGACATATAAATATTAGTAAAATTTTTCTACAATTCCATCAAATTGCGGGAGCACCACAACAGGATTCTCTCCATCAAAACTGCCTCTGGTGATCTCACTGATAATCCTCTTGTCATCATTGACACCTTTGTCAACCACTTCAGGAACATCTTCAGTGGAAGCTCTTCTTTTCACCATGATGTTTGCTTCAATCTGAACTCTAAGTTAGGCAACTCTGAAGCCTCCTTGCTTACTACTGCGGTGTCCCGTTTTGAGGTGGAGAAGGCCCTCTTTGGACCAAATCCAAACAAGGCACCTGGACCTGATGGATTCAACCTGCACTTTTATCGCTCTTGCTGGGACATTATTGGTGATGATACTGTGGAGGCTGTTATTGACTTCTTCAAATCTGGTCAGATGCTCCAACAAATCAAAGCCTGCTTCATTGCCCTTATACCCAAGATCCCAAATGCAGACAGCCCTGATTGTTTTAGACCTATTGCTTTAACAAATGAAATTTACAAGCTCATTTCGCGCATATTGGTGAACCGTATGAAACCTCACATGCCAAATCTGATTAGTATGCACCAAAGCGCTTTTATCCCCGGCAGAGATATCTCAAGCAATATCCTTCTCTGTCATGACTTGGTTCGTGGCATCCATCTCAATTGTGGCCCTCCCCGCATGTGCCTTAAGATAGACCTCAGAAAGGCCTTCGACAATGTCAACTGGGACTGCATCTACTTCCTCCTTCAACAGGCCCATTTCAATGATACTTGGATCAATTGGATCAGATGTTGCATGGAAACGCCTAGATTCTCTGTTCTGATCAATGGCACACCTCATGGCTTCTTCTCCAGCACTAAGGGCCTAAGACAAGGTGATCCCATCTCGCCATTTCTTTTCACACTTGTTATGGAGAGCTTCTCTGCTGCTCTTAACCGTGCAATCGCAAATGGTGATATCTTCTGCCCTTTCTCCTCCAAAGGTCTTAAGATTTCACACCTTCTTTTTGCGGATGACCTCATGATTTTTTGCTCTGCGGATCTCAAATCCACTTTGGCCTTAAAGAACCTGCTCAACAGTTTTCATGCTTTCTCTGGCCTATCTGTCAATGCCTCCAAAAGTAACATAATTTTCTCTAGCTCTGTCACTCACAAAGAAGCTATCTTACGTATGTTGAGCATGAATGAAGCTTGTCTGCCTATCCGCTATTTGGGTCTGCCACTCTTCTCCAGCAGATTGCGTATTGCTGATTGTGCACCTCTTATTGATTCAATCAGGCATCGTATCAATGGTTGGCAATCCAAATCCCTCTCCTTTGCTGGTAGACTCGAGCTCCTCCGATCAACCATCAACCACTACCACATTTATTGGAGTAACTCCTTTCTCCTCCCCAAAGCTTGCACCATGGAGATTGAAAAATTGATGCGTAGTTTCCTTTGGAACATTGGTGGCCAAAAGAAAATCCATACAGTTAACTGGGATAAAGTTTGCCTCCCCAAGGAGAAAGGGGGCTTGGGATTGAGGAAGATTAGTGATATAAATGAGGCCTGCATTCTCAAACAAGCTTGGTACATTATTAACCATAAGCCTTCACTCTGGACCAGTTGGGTGTATAAAAAATACTTACACAAGAAGAATTTTTGGAATGTCAGCATCAGCAGAACGGCTTCTTGGGGTTGGCGTTCCATCCTCAATGTCAGGGATCGCCTCAAACCTCTGGTTGTCTACATCGTCGGTAACGGTCAACAGATTTCTTTTTGGCACGATCCTTGGATTAGGCCTGGCTTCACTCTGTTTGATCACTTTGGTTGCTATGCTGCTGAGGAAGTTTGCTTGCCAACTGACATTACTGTTGCTACCTTCATCAGCCAGAACCATTGGACCTTCCCTTCATCCACCTCTACCACTCTGCAACAAATTCATAATCTTGCCCTCTCTGTCAGCTTATCCATTTTCGACTTGGAGGATCAGATTATATGGGCCATTGAGCCAGATGGAATTTTCTCTATGGCCTCCATTTTTAAATCCATGCACTCATCCCTTCCCACCCCTTCTTGGATGGAGCTTGTTTGGTTTAATGGCTGCATAAACAGACACTCTATTTTTGCTTGGCTTTACTTCAACAATGGCCTCAAAACTAGGCAGCTTCTCATTGATCGTGGCTTACAGACCACCCCTTTTTGTCCTCTTTGCAATGTGGAATTTGAGACCCATCAGCATCTCCTCCGATGTAATTTTGTTGTTCAAGCTTGGACCATTCTCCTCTCAAAATTTGACCTGAACACTATTGGTAACATCTCTCCTAACCAAGCCTCCTCTTTGGTTTCTTCCCAAACTCCCACTCTTTCGAAGCTTGCTGCTGCGCTCTCTCTTCCTGCCATGATCTGGCATTGTTGGACTGAGCGTAACTCAAGAATCTTTACCTCCCATGCCCATGAACCAATCTTTATATGCAAATCTGTTGCCAGTGATATTAGATCACGTCTAATTTTCCTTCTCTCCAATAATGATCTCAAGATGATTAGTAGCAAATTCTCAGCACATTGGGACCTTCCACCTTTCCAACCCATCCCACCTAAACCTCCTGACATTCCATCTCTCCATCACCATGAAACCTCCATCGTTCTCCACACCTCCAACCTTGGCAGCAACATCACTTTTGGTATCATCCATTTCAGGAACTGCAACACAATCGTTGGGTCTGCTATCCATTGCATACAGAACACCGAAGACCCGCTCCGGATCTTGTTGCTCTTCATTGATTGTCTCTCCCTCCTTGCTGTTGGTGGTATCTCGTTGAACAAGCTCTTCATCACTGATGGTAACATTTTCAACATCCTGCGGCACAAACGTACTGGCTGGCGTCTTCGAATACATGGGGATACAATTAACCTTTTGTTGTCCAAGCTGAACTGCTCTGTCATCAACTCCAATGTTCCTCTTAATCTCCGTACTATGGCTACGGAAATGATAAACAACTTGGTGGGAGATACTACTTCCTTCCCTTTTTTTGTTGGTAGTCTTCAGGCGTAATTCTGTCTGGGCTTGATTTTTACTTTGGGCTATTGTTTCTTCAGCCCATTCTTTTGTGCAGAGTTCTTTTTTGCATTTTGTCTTTATACTTTGCCTGGCCCAGGCTGTGGGTTTCTCTTTTGTACATTTTTGGGCTACTTATTCTCTGAATGAAATTTACTAACCATCATTCAAAAAAAAAAAATGGTAAAACCTATAAAATAATACATGATTTTTTTTATTTGCTGTTATTTAATGTATACTAACTTCTTTTACAGGGATGTAGTTTTTTCCTTTTATTTTCTTTCTTTTTGTAATTATTTTGTTATTATCTATGGACTATGACATATAAATGTTAGAAAACGGTAAAACCTATAAAATAATACATGAATTTTTTTATTTGCTGTTATTTACTGTATACTAACGTCTTTTACAGGGATGCAATTTTTTCCTTTTATTTTCTTTCTTTTTGTAATTATTTCATTATTAACTATGGATTATGACATATAAATGTTAGTAAATGGTAAAACCTATAAAATAACTAATAATTTTTTTTTGGCTGTTATTTACTGTATACTAACTTCTTTTACAGGGATGAAATTTTTTCCTTTTATTTTCTTTCTTTTTGTAATTATTTCATTATTATCTATGGACTATGACATATAAATGTTAGAAAATGGTAAAACCTATAAAACAAGACATGAAATTTTTTATTTGCTGTTATTTAATATATACTAACGTCTTCTACAGGGATGAAATTTTTCCTTTTATTTACTTTCTTTTTGTAATTATTTCAATATTATTTATGGACTATGACATATAAATGTTAGAAAATAGTAAACCTATAAAATAATACATGAATTTTTTTATTTGCCCCTGTTATTTAATGTATACTAACTTCTTTTACAGGGATGTAATTTTTTTCTTTTATTTTCTTTCTTTTTGTAATTATTTCATTATTAACTATGGATTATGACATATAAATGTTAGTAAATGGTAAAACCTATAAAATAATAAATGAAATTTTTTTATTTGCTGTTATTTACTGTATACTAACTTCTTTTACAGGGATGTAATTTTTTCCTCATTTATATCCTTTTCCTTGTAATTTTCACCATTTTATTACTATTTATATAATTTTCCGCTATCATAACTTCAAAAATATATTAGAAGATGTAAATGTCCGATATTTTATGAAAAAATTACATATTCAATAAGCTCATAATTATCTGCATTTACTGTAATTTTTTTGAATTTTTTTTTTAAAAAGAACGGGCAGGAGAGAGAAAAAGTTCGGCCGATATCGGCCCGGCCGATTTTTCTACCCCTGACCCTGCTTGATACGTTCGAATATGAGCCACGTCTATCCCCTTGATCTTTGTCCCCTTGGGCTTCAGCCCTCACATATCTGAACTTTTAGTATAATAGGCCTAGATCCACATTTAGGCTTTTCCAAACACTCCATCCATTAGTCCACCCTCCCACAGGGGTAAAAAAATCGGCCGGGCTGATATCCCGGCCGATTTTTCATATCGGCCGATATATCGGTTCGGCCGATATATCGGCCGAACTTTTTCTCTCTCCTCCCCGTTTTTTTTTTTTTTTAAAAAAAAAAAAAAAAATCCAAAAAAATTACAGAAAATGCAGAAAATTATGAGCTTATTGAATATGTAATTTTTTCATAAAATATCGGATATTTACATCTTCTAATATATTTTTGAAGTTACGATAGTGGGAAATTATATAAATAGTAATAAAATGGTGAAAATTACAAAAAGAAATAAAATAAATGGAAAAAATTGCATCACTTTAAAAGAAGTTATTATACATTAAATAACAGCAAATAAAAAAAGTTCATGTATTATTTTATAGGTTTTACCATTTTCTAACATTTATATATCATAGTCCATAGATAATAATGAAATAATTACAAAAAGAAATAAAATAAAAGGAAAAAATTGCATCCTTGTAAAAGAAGTTAGTACACATTATATAACAGCAAATAAAAAAATTTCATGTATTATTTTATAGGTTTTACCATTTTCTAACATTTATATATCATAGACCATAGATAATAATGAAATAATTACAAAAATAAAGAAAATAAAAGGAAAAAATTTCATCCCTGTAAAAGAAGTTAGTATACATTAAATAACAGCAAATAAAAAAATTTCATGTATTATTTTATAGGTTTTACCATTTTCTAACATTTATATGTCATAGTCCATAGATAATAATGAAATAATTACAAAAAGAAATAAAATAAAAGGAAAAAATTTCATCCCTGTAAAAGAAGTTAGTATACATTAAATAACAACAAATAAAAAAATTTCATGTATTATTTTATAGGTTTTACCATTTACTAACATTTATATATCATAGTCCATAGATAATAATGAAATAATTAAAATAAGGAGTAAGTGAATGTAAAAAATGTTGCTGTAAATTTTAACATGTTAGTAACAGTAACTAAGAGCAAATGAAAAATGTTCATCTATTATTTTATAGGTATTATCATTTTCTAACTTTTTTTTTCATTTATGCTATTTTATGTTGAAATAGTTAACAAAAATGAATAAATAAATGAAAAAAATAGTAACTAACAAAGTACACAAAAACTAACTACAGATACATTAAGATGGAAAAAAAATTATAATACCTATATACAGCTTTTATTACTACATATCTTATTTAACTTCAAGCATTTTTTAACTTCTTTTATGTTATTTTTGGCTAAAAAAATTAAAATAAAATACAGATAAATCGAAATAAATTACAAAACTTACAAGATCAGTAGATCTGTAAATGAAGAAACCTTTGAACGGTCTGGATCGTTCGGTTTCAAACAAATCCGGGTCGTTTAGAACTTACTTAAATCAAGTAATGAAGAGTGCAATTTTTTTTAAAGATAAATAGTAAAATCTGATTTTCTCTTTGAAAATAAGGTGTGAAATTTGAGATGTAGGTGAATGGTATTTATAGGAAAAAATTTGACCGGTTCGATTTTTTGGATTTAAAAAAATAATAAAATATTCAGGCATGCCGGACCAGCTGAATCCTGCAGTCCGCTGTACACAGAGATGTGATGGGGAGAAATTGGTTGACAGGTGAGATCTCGTCCGAGATCTCGCCCGATATATCGGACATGAGATATCGTCCGATATATCGGCAAAATATCGCCGAACTTGAGTTGGGCCCAGGCCCGAGATTTACTGTTTTCAGGGGGAAAAAACGGCCGATTCGGCCCAAATTCGGCCCAGATTCGGCCGAGATTTGGACCGATATATCGGTCATCTCGGCCGATATTTATTACGAAAAAAAAGTTTTTTTTAAAAAAAAAAAAAACAAAAAACCGAATTTTTAAAATTCGGCCGATATGATGACCGATAATTCGGTCAAAAATTCGGACATATCGGCTGAATTTTTTTTTGTACGGCCGATACTATACGTATCGGCCGATATAATTCGGTGGTTGAAAAACCGAATTATATCGGCCGATACGCACAGTATCGGCCGATATTTTGACCCCTGCCCTCCCATAGGTTGAAAATATTTTTCAACTCAAGCTGCCGTGACGTAGAAGAAATCAAGATGGGTGATCATTCCGCTCTTTGTTAAAGCTCTCTTACAAAAATAAATCCCAAATTAAGAATTAGATTTTGAAATCTAAAGAAAATAAAGAAACTCAAGAAAATGTATGTAATGGGATGTCAATTCTTACCAGCAGAAAATTTCTTAAATCAATTCTGATAAATAAACTATGCTTGTTATGACCTAATGGGCTTGCTTATGGGTCACACTTCATCATCAAACTCTATTGCTCGGGCTTGAGCTTGCAGGTATCTGGGCTTAGCCCATGGGCTCCGGCCCACTTCTAGGCTTCTTACAAACAGCACCCACATTAGGGTCCCTACCATCCAGTCCATGGACAGTTTCCAATGCCCGTAGAGTCACAAAGAATCAAAGGGTGTGACTAATGATAATTGTATCCATTTCTTTTCTTTCTTATTTGTACCCAATTATTTAAGTTTTTTAGAGTGTTGAATTTGAACAAATTTCTATTGTTTCTAGATAGATGAGATTCTAGCATATGATAATGATGATAAATTTAAATAATTTCTTTAAAATAAGTGATGAAGATGCCCAACTCAAAATGGGTATAAGTTGGAGACACTTTATTGGGCTTTATTCTGTCTTTCTTGTGGACTAAAAGCCTAAAATCATAGTGTGAGACTTGGCCGACTACAATGACTAGCAATGGCAGAATTTTCCAAAGAGAGCATGCAGGGTCGTGTTGGCTCCTTCCCAAAGGTTAAGTAGGTTGTTGATTGGATTCTCTACACCAATGTTATTAGAATCGGACTGTAAAATGAACTGTGTTGACAGAAGGTCGGATTAAATAAAGTTCAACCATCGTCAAACTCTTGCCATAAATATTATATTATAAATATTATTAACTTTACAACATTGAGTGTATGGTATTAAATTTTAAAATTTCAATAATTATTTAATTAATAAATTAAACAACATTTGGTTGCATATTATTTGTACAATCATGAATAATGATATATCAATTAATATCTCATATTAGGTTTACTCATTTATATAAAATTAATATATTTAAATAAAGCTTATTTATTATATTCTACATATAAACAAATTATAATTTAATTTTATAATATTAATATTACTATAAGAATGATAAACAATTAAATAAATGAAAACATAATTCACTTTTTGACTTCACTCAAAAAAAGAAAAGAAAAAAAAAAAACCTTAAAAACCTTTCTATCGTAACTCTCTCAAAGGTCAAACTCAAAGCCTCAAAGGAAGCAGCGTTTATTCTACTTCAAAAGTCCCACTCGTAACTTTGAAAAACTCTCCAATGAGAGATCCTTATAAAAAGATAAAAGCTGGAAAGGTGAAATGGTAAAACAGCCCTCTTGACCTTCTTAAGATGGGTTATAAAAATACGGGCTGGCCTTGTAGGACCGGCCCATTGGATTGATGTATATATATATATATATATATATTTATTTATTTATTTATTAAAAAAAAAAAATTGTCGACCGCGGTTCACGGTCCGAGAACACCTCGATTTGATGTAGAAAAATATTGTTTTTATTTACTATCCCGACACTTTCTCCACTTGTATTCAAGGGTTAGGTAGTCAGTTGCTCCATGCCTCTTGTTAACAACTTTGGACTTTTGGATGGGTAGTTCATATAACATTTACGCCTATTTTTTTATTTTTATTTTAAGACAATAGGCTACTCAAATTACTTGACATTATCCTCAAAAAGGCAATGAATCGTTAGAAGATATCTATTGTCACTTACATTAAAGTATTTAAATGATAGAATTAAAATTGATTATATGTAAAAAAATTGAAATTAACTGATAGAGATGATAAATTGAGAAAATTTTATCTAAATTGTTTTGGTTATAAAGAAGAGGAAGATTGTCGAAAATGTAAAGAAAAGTAAGAGAGAAAGACATAATAAATTCTTGAGTAATGAAGAATTCAATTATCGATAAAGATCAGAAAAAAAATTAGTGACTTTAAATTAATAAGATAATAACGTATAAACATGATAATCAAAATTTCTGATAAATATTCAATCAAGATTGATGCGAAAAATAAAGCTTGGTGTCTCTCACTAAAAAAGAGATCACACTATTTATTTATAATAAAAAACTAATAAAGATAATCATTTATAAGGAAAATTCAAATAACAATATAATTCAAAATTCAAAATTCAAAATATAGATAAAGATAAAACAAAATTAAATTCGAAAGGTAAATCTAAAAGAGATATTGTATCATTTATTTATAATCAAAATCTAATAAAGATAATCATTTATAAAAAAAAATTCAAATAATAAGATAATTTAAAATTCAAAATCTAGATAAAGATAAAATTAAATTAAATTCAAAATGTAAATCTCAAAAGGATTCTATCCATTGAGGAGCTCGTGTAACACGACCGATTCAATCATTCCTGCAAACCAAAACTACACACTTTCTTCACAGAGAGACCCAAGAACCTGGCATGAACAAAGAAATCTACGTTGGTTTTGATCTGAACTTCAATGAATGTTTTCTAATTAAGCCCACGTAAACATCATCATCATCATCACTCACTCACTTTTGCATCAACTAGCATGAAAAAAAAAATATACGATCTATGTACATAATCATGATTAGAATAATGGCAAAAAAAAAGCTCAAACTAATACTTAATTACTTTCCACCATGTCTTCACCAAATTTGAATGACAATAGCCTCTTCTTCTTCTTCTTCCTCATCTCAAAATCTATCATCATCTCAAGACAAGAAACCGGACTAGACCCTTTAGTGCTTACGTGATTTGGGTTGTTGGGTGCGGGCCGACTTTCCGAGACCGCCGCAGAAGCAACAGCCGGAGACCTTCGGAGAAGGCGGGTCTATTGCCGGAGAGACCTTGACAGCTCGCCATGTCCGGCCTCCACCTGACCTGCTTCTTTCCATGATCCCAACTGATCCAACGCTCTTGCTATGCCTCAGCTCCCTAATATCTCCTCCTCCTTCTTGTTCCTTCTTCATTTGATTCAAGTCTCCTGAGAGGAATCTGTCTTCCCAAATCAACCCAGATGAACCTTGCCTCCTGAATGAAACTGAAGATCTCTGCAACCCAGCCATTCTCTCTCTCTCCTCT
>JAAGOE010000619.1:0-122351 GCA_013350335.1 Chimonanthus salicifolius | reverse complement strand
CGTTTGATTGGCATGAGATTTCTTGTCAAGGTGGAGTTATTAGAGGTGATCTGTTTGTCTGCAAATCTTGCCAAGGTGGAGATTGTTGGGAATATGGCTCGATTTGGAGTCTTATTTAGAATAGAAGTTCCTATTCTCAGTTTAGGAAACTTCCTAAACCTTCTCTCCTTCTCCTACTTCTTCTCTATCTCTTTACCATTTTCGTTTGGGGAAAACCTCTATAATAGAGGGACTCGTTTGGGTTGGTTGTGGGTGGCCCTATTGGGCACCACCTGTAATGCCCCGCCCTTTCCGAGAATTCAGAGTCTAATTTTTTTTTTTTAAAATAATAAATAAACATCAGAAGAGAGCGGGCGGCATCATGATGCGAGTTAAGTTCAGGCTACTCAAGTCTGAACCTTAACTGGCCACCCATGTGTACATGGACTAGACCATGATAATGAGTCACACATGGAACTAACATCAACATGCGGAATAACCTAGATCAACTGCGGAATAGAAAGACTAGATAGCAAGTAACAGTCTCAGACATTAATTAAGATAAATCAACGATCCAAAGGTTATTAACCTAATCAAACCATAGCAAGTAGTGACTTATTACATGTTCAACAAAATATAGTTCGAATGACAGTAATATAAAGAAGTCCAATCCATCATTCAAGCGCTTAGGCTTGGCTCCCCTCCCGGTCAACGACCTTTCCTTTTCCTTTACTTGTACCTGCATTCTCCTCTGAGGATAGAATTAGGGCGTTAGATCAACGCGCCCAGTAGGTTCCCGAATCAGGGCTACCACATGTTAGCATATAACACATGCATATATATCATAGTACATGATTAGTAAAAACAGGTAAAAACAATGCTATGAAATATGCACATGCAATGAGCCTCCCCCATCATGTACATTCATAGCCATCACTTGACGTGCCTTGCACCGACAAGGTAAATTACAACACACTTTCATCACTTCATCACTGACTGATTCATATCACGTATGAGTCCTCCTGGTGGGACTCTCATCGCCTAAGGAGACCATTGTGACTATGATCATCATGTTACTCTTCCTGGCGTGACTTGCACCGCCGAAGGAGGACGTAACTCATAACTTGAAACACTGTAGAACCTCATTCATAATCCCATGTCTATGCATGAGATGCCAATGCCTGTATGCCATTTGTTAATGCATAATATATCATTTGAAACACATAAAATAAAACAAGAGTCTCATAAGAAAACTGGGGTAAAACTGTGGTTACAAGTAGGTAGGAAACCTACTGAAGATTCACTTCAGTACTTGATCTTTCTTTAGCGCCACCCGATCACGACTCGCACGTCGTTCAACTTCCGGTACCTTATCCATATATCAATCAGTAAGTCATAACATCATTTACTTATTCAATCACATCTACAACCCATCCACATCATGTGGGGTTCTTCATTCATCACCTTTAATCCCATTTATTACTTAACCCAATTCTATCAAATAATCATTGATGGGGTTCGGCCATACTACACATCCTATGGGTTTTTATCCCACTTTCCTTCATCAACCATGATTTGTTATTTGTTTACACTAAGTTCACTAAATTTCATAACTTAGAAACTTTTAAATCAAATAAAATGGTCCATGGGGTTCGGCCATACATATGGCCGAACCCAATGGTTCCCTTGGTTCCATAACTCCAATATTCATGCATAATTTTTTGTTATGATTGCTACATGATTCAGCCCTCTATTGGCCAACCAAAATCAGCAAGCTTATCTCTATTTAAAACACATAAGAAAACCCATAAACTTGGTCCATTCATCCCAAAAACAGCCCATGGGGTTCGGCCATACCCATAGCCGAACCCTAGGGTTCACTTGATCCAATCATCACCATGATTATTCATGGTTTAATCATGCTAACTCAACCATGAATTATACAGGTTTCAGCCGCATAAACATCCACCAAAACAGTAAAATAAACTTCACCAAATCACATCAAACACCATATTTTGTATGGTTTTAAACTCATCAAAATCATCAACTACTTACATATTGCTTGCCCTCAGGTGACTTAAATGCCACTCTTCGACAATAACAGTCGATGTTGGCATGAAACTTCGCCAACCAATCCATACCGAATATAATATCATATTCAGACATGTCCAGCACTAGATAATTGAACTCAAATCTGAGTCCAGTTAACTCAGTGTTAACCGCCGTACATATAAGTCCCAATGCCGAATCTCCGACAAGGGATACAATAGTAAGTGTTGTGGCTAATCTTTGAACTAATGTACCAGTAGCAGAAATAAACGATGCAGCTATAAAGGAGTGTGATGCTCCAGAATCAAATAGTGCATATGCATATGAGCTACTCACTACCGCCATACCTTGTATCACAACATGCTCCTCTTCCTCTGGAGAAGTTAGAGTAAATAATCGTCCTGAACCAGCAGGGTCAGACCTTCGACCTCCCCGACTTTGCATTCTGCCTCCTCTGGAGTTTCCCGGTCTAGCTGGCGGACGAAATGATCCTTTGGAATATGACAACCTGTTAAGTTTTGGGGCAGTCCTTCTTGTAGTGACCTGGTTGATCACAGTGAAAATAGGTGTTCACTCCTCAAGAAGCTTGTGTGACTGCTACAGATTGAGTGAGCTGGTTGGGGCGAAAGCCACCACTAGATCCAACAGACGGCGAAGGTCTGCTGAAGTTCGATCTGAACCTCTTGTTGGGTTGGTACGCACCCCTCCCACTCGGAGCTCGGCGGTTGTCCACCTTTGCAAATTCCGCCATTTCTTGTTCCACAATGGTTGCCCTGCTGACCACTTCTGCCAGTGTGGCTGCTTTGAACATGGTTACCCTGGCCCTTATGTTTGGCCGTAACCCACGCTCAAACTTGCGAGCCTTTCGATATTCCGTGTCCACAATATAGAATGCATAGATTGACAGGCCGAGGAATTCTTGGTGATACTCAGCCACCGTCATTGAGCCTTGCACCAAAGTCATAAAGGCCTGAATTTGTCGTTCCCTCTCTTCCTCTGGGAAATAACGCTCTAAGAATGTCGCTGAGAATTGCTCCCAGGTCATAGCAATTCTTTCTCTTCTTGGCACAAGTGCCTGCTGTCTCTCCACCACCTTCCACCATTTGGAAGCGTCATCTACCAGCTGTGACGTGGCCAATAGTATTTTATGAGCATGACTCTTGATGTTCAAAAGAGTCAATATGTGAGAAATCTTCTCCAACCAATTCTCGGCTCCGACAGGCCCTTCTCTGCCCTTGAAGTAGGGTGGGCACGGCTGTTGAAAATCTCTGACCATGTTACGGTCATTATTTTCACTCGTGCTTCCTCCTCCGCTCATGTGTTGTTGGAGGACAGATGTTACTACAGCTTGCACCAAGCTGTGCAGTTCAGGAGGCACATAGGGTACAGTCAGGTTGCTGTTCTCTTCCTCCTCTTGTCGATGTGACGAGTCATATTCCTCCTCGTCCCGTTGATATGTAGGGTCACTATCCCCCTCCTCTCGCCGGGAATGTTGTGACTCTTCCTCATCGCGCGAACGTTCATGAACTGACCTCTCCTCGTCAGGAATTGACCGCTCTTCATCATGTACCGATGGCACCTTCTCGTGTACCACCTTTTTGCGTTGAGGTACCACCTTCCCTTGTGGTGTGACTATGAGCACCTCATCTTTCTTCTTATCGTCCTGACGGGTCCTTCTCTTTGATGCCCCCTCACCTGATCCGATTTGTAAAACTTTTCCTTTTCCTTTCGGATCCTTTACCACCCTTTTCTGTGGCGCCATTTATTCCAAATTATGGAAACATCATAGACTTAGTTTCCATTAACAATATGCATTAAATGCCATAAATCCTCATAAAGTCATAAATCACATATTTTATATAAATTCAAACTTCATCTTTGTACAAAGGTGGGTAGGGTGAAACAAAACCCTATGTATAACAAAATATGCACCCTTACAAAATAACCCTTTTTTTAATACCCCTACATATTACTTCCTATCCTAGTCTTCCGTAGAAGACTCCGCATCAAAAGCGAACTTGAAACGGTTATCAGGACACGTCATCGCCGTGTGCCCCAATACTTCACAAGTCGTGCAGGGTATTAATCCAGGTCCTCCGATGTATGGACAATTAGTCCTCGCCTCACCATGTCCATGTAGTCCGCAGGACAGGCAGACAACACCTAGCGGGTGAGGACAATACCGGCAGTGGTGCCCATCTTGATTGCACAGCTCACACGTGTCATAGGGATCTATCTCCCCAAGCGACTCCAATATAATAGGCACATCAACAATGGGATCCTCCAGAAGATGTGCTAGATCATCTTCTCCTTCCTCACGAGGTTCCACCATCCCAGGAATGTCATCCACCAGATCCTCTGGAACAGGTGTTAAGTCCATATCATCCTCCTCAGGAGGTCCCTCCTGAAGGTCCACATTAACTTCCATGCTGATACTGTCGGAAGTTGATACCAAATCTACCGGACAACTAGGTGTCCCTTTATCCCATAACTCAGTGTATTCTTCGTTGCTTGACATATCTGTGCCACATCATTTCAAACACAAAAATATTCAACAATAATTCTAAATTAACCACTCTTGGTTTTCAGGGAATTTGATCATGCATACTATCATGTACTTTGTTTGGGAAGATTGCCAAATCAACATTCTTTGTTTTCTTTTGTTTCTGGGGAAATCTCTAAATTCCTGTTGTTTGTTTTTCAGTGTGGGAGTTTCATGGGAGTATATCCTACTTTGCTATATTTGATATGTCCAATTGTGATGACTGTACTTTACTTTACTATCTTTCATTGTCGTTCTCAGATTGATTGTTCAGTCTGAGTCACACGAAGTAAATTAATCCGGCCCCCAGTCAGCGGACTCTGAAGAGTCGGTCAGTTGGTATCATAGCGAAACGGGAAGTTGAATCATCGAAGTAAGATTAAGACGGTTTCATGTCTCACTGACGGATAAGAATCCCAACTGACCGACTCTTCGGAGTCCGCTGACTGGGTGCCGGATTAATTTACTTCGTGTGACTCAGACTGAACAATCAATCTGAGAACGACAATGAAAGATAGTAAAGTAAAGTACAGTCATCACAATTGGACATATCAAATATAGCAAAGTAGGATATACTCCCATGAAACTCCCACACTGAAAAACAAACAACAGGAATTTAGAGATTTCCCCAGAAACAAAAGAAAACAAAGAATGTTGATTTGGCAATCTTCCCAAACAAAGTACATGATAGTATGCATGATCAAATTCCCTGAAAACCAAGAGTGGTTAATTTAGAATTATTGTTGAATATTTTTGTGTTTGAAATGATGTGGCACAGATATGTCAAGCAACGAAGAATACACTGAGTTATGGGATAAAGGGACACCTAGTTGTCCGGTAGATTTGGTATCAACTTCCGACAGTATCAGCATGGAAGTTAATGTGGACCTTCAGGAGGGACCTCCTGAGGAGGATGATATGGACTTAACACCTGTTCCAGAGGATCTGGTGGATGACATTCCTGGGATGGTGGAACCTCGTGAGGAAGGAGAAGATGATCTAGCACATCTTCTGGAGGATCCCATTGTTGATGTGCCTATTATATTGGAGTCGCTTGGGGAGATAGATCCCTATGACACGTGTGAGCTGTGCAATCAAGATGGGCACCACTGCCGGTATTGTCCTCACCCGCTAGGTGTTGTCTGCCTGTCCTGCGGACTACATGGACATGGTGAGGCGAGGACTAATTGTCCATACATCGGAGGACCTGGATTAATACCCTGCACGACTTGTGAAGTATTGGGGCACACGGCGATGACGTGTCCTGATAACCGTTTCAAGTTCGCTTTTGATGCGGAGTCTTCTACGGAAGACTAGGATAGGAAGTAATATGTAGGGGTATTAAAAAAAGGGTTATTTTGTAAGGGTGCATATTTTGTTATACATAGGGTTTTGTTTCACCCTACCCACCTTTGTACAAAGATGAAGTTTGAATTTATATAAAATATGTGATTTATGACTTTATGAGGATTTATGGCATTTAATGCATATTGTTAATGGAAACTAAGTCTATGATGTTTCCATAATTTGGAATAAATGGCGCCACAGAAAAGGGTGGTAAAGGATCCGAAAGGAAAAGGAAAAGTTTTACAAATCGGATCAGGTGAGGGGGCATCAAAGAGAAGGACCCGTCAGGACGATAAGAAGAAAGATGAGGTGCTCATAGTCACACCACAAGGGAAGGTGGTACCTCAACGCAAAAAGGTGGTACACGAGAAGGTGCCATCGGTACATGATGAAGAGCGGTCAATTCCTGACGAGGAGAGGTCAGTTCATGAACGTTCGCGCGATGAGGAAGAGTCACAACATTCCCGGCGAGAGGAGGGGGATAGTGACCCTACATATCAACGGGACGAGGAGGAATATGACTCGTCACATCGACAAGAGGAGGAAGAGAACAGCAACCTGACTGTACCCTATGTGCCTCCTGAACTGCACAGCTTGGTGCAAGCTGTAGTAACATCTGTCCTCCAACAACACATGAGCGGAGGAGGAAGCACGAGTGAAAATAATGACCGTAACATGGTCAGAGATTTTCAACAGCCGTGCCCACCCTACTTCAAGGGCAGAGAAGGGCCTGTCGGAGCCGAGAATTGGTTGGAGAAGATTTCTCACATATTGACTCTTTTGAACATCAAGAGTCATGCTCATAAAATACTATTGGCCACGTCACAGCTGGTAGATGACGCTTCCAAATGGTGGAAGGTGGTGGAGAGACAGCAGGCACTTGTGCCAAGAAGAGAAAGAATTGCTATGACCTGGGAGCAATTCTCAGCGACATTCTTAGAGCGTTATTTCCCAGAGGAAGAGAGGGAACGACAAATTCAGGCCTTTATGACTTTGGTGCAAGGCTCAATGACGGTGGCTGAGTATCACCAAGAATTCCTCGGCCTGTCAATCTATGCATTCTATATTGTGGACACGGAATATCGAAAGGCTCGCAAGTTTGAGCGTGGGTTACGGCCAAACATAAGGGCCAGGGTAACCATGTTCAAAGCAGCCACACTGGCAGAAGTGGTCAGCAGGGCAACCATTGTGGAACAAGAAATGGCGGAATTTGCAAAGGTGGACAACCGCCGAGCTCCGAGTGGGAGGGGTGCGTACCAACCCAACAAGAGGTTCAGATCGAACTTCAGCAGACCTTCGCCGTCTGTTGGATCTAGTGGTGGCTTTCGCCCCAACCAGCTCACTCAATCTGTAGCAGTCACACAAGCTTCTTGAGGAGTGAACACCTATTTTCACTGTGATCAACCAGGTCACTACAAGAAGGACTGCCCCAAAACTTAACAGGTTGTCATATTCCAAAGGATCATTTCGTCCGCCAGCTAGACCGGGAAACTCCAGAGGAGGCAGAATGCAAAGTCGGGGAGGTCGAAGGTCTGACCCTGCTGGTTCAGGACGATTATTTACTCTAACTTCTCCAGAGGAAGAGGAGCATGTTGTGATACAAGGTATGGCGGTAGTGAGTAGCTCATATGCATATGCACTATTTGATTCTGGAGCATCACACTCCTTTATAGCTGCATCGTTTATTTCTGCTACTGGTACATTAGTTCAAAGATTAGCCACAACACTTACTATTGTATCCCTTGTCGGAGATTCGGCATTGGGACTTATATGTACGGCGGTTAACACTGAGTTAACTGGACTCAGATTTGAGTTCAATTATCTAGTGCTGGACATGTCTGAATATGATATTATATTCGGTATGGATTGGTTGGCGAAGTTTCATGCCAACATCGACTGTTATTGTCGAAGAGTGGCATTTAAGTCACCTGAGGGCAAGCAATATGTAAGTAGTTGATGATTTTGATGAGTTTAAAACCATACAAAATATGGTGTTTGATGTGATTTGGTGAAGTTTATTTTACTGTTTTGGTGGATGTTTATGCGGCTGAAACCTGTATAATTCATGGTTGAGTTAGCATGATTAAACCATGAATAATCATGGTGATGATTGGATCAAGTGAACCCTAGGGTTCGGCTATGGGTATGGCCGAACCCCATGGGCTGTTTTTGGGATGAATGGACCAAGTTTATGGGTTTTCTTATGTGTTTTAAATAGAGATAAGCTTGCTGATTTTGGTTGGCCAATAGAGGGCTGAATCATGTAGCAATCATAACAAAAAATTATGCATGAATATTGGAGTTATGGAACCAAGGGAACCATTGGGTTCGGCCATATGTATGGCCGAACCCCATGGACCATTTTATTTGATTTAAAAGTTTCTAAGTTATGAAATTTAGTGAACTTAGTGTAAACAAATAACAAATCATGGTTGATGAAGGAAAGTGGGATAAAAACCCATAGGATGTGTAGTATGGCCGAACCCCATCAATGATTATTTGATAGAATTGGGTTAAGTAATAAATGGGATTAAAGGTGATGAATGAAGAACCCCACATGATGTGGATGGGTTGTAGATGTGATTGAATAAGTAAATGATGTTATGACTTACTGATTGATATATGGATAAGGTACCGGAAGTTGAACGACGTGCGAGTCGTGATCGGGTGGCGCTAAAGAAAGATCAAGTACTGAAGTGAATCTTCAGTAGGTTTCCTACCTACTTGTAACCACAGTTTTACCCCAGTTTTCTTATGAGACTCTTGTTTTATTTTATGTGTTTCAAATGATATATTATGCATTAACAAATGGCATACAGGCATTGGCATCTCATGCATAGACATGGGATTATGAATGAGGTTCTACAGTGTTTCAAGTTATGAGTTACGTCCTCCTTCGGCGGTGCAAGTCACGCCAGGAAGAGTAACATGATGATCATAGTCACAATGGTCTCCTTAGGCGATGAGAGTCCCACCAGGAGGACTCATACGTGATATGAATCAGTCAGTGATGAAGTGATGAAAGTGTGTTGTAATTTACCTTGTCGGTGCAAGGCACGTCAAGTGATGGCTATGAATGTACATGATGGGGGAGGCTCATTGCATGTGCATATTTCATAGCATTGTTTTACCTGTTTTTACTAATCATGTACTATGATATATATGCATGTGTTATATGCTAACATGTGGTAGCCCTGATTCGGGAACCTACTGGGCGCGTTGATCTAACGCCCTAATTCTATCCTCAGAGGAGAATGCAGGTTCAAGTAAAGGAAAAGGAAAGGTCGTTGACCGGGAGGGGAGCCAAGCCTAAGCGCTTGAATGATGGATTGGACTTCTTTATATTACTGTCATTCGAACTATATTTTGTTGAACATGTAATAAGTCACTACTTGCTATGGTTTGATTAGGTTAATAACCTTTGGATCGTTGATTTATCTTAATTAATGTCTGAGACTGTTACTTGCTATCTAGTCAGGGTTATATTGTAATACCCCGATTTCTCAATGATGTGGATAATTACAAAAATGCCCTGGTTTGTTAAATTAAATGTTTGTAATGTTAAATAAGGAAAGGTCGTTGACCGGGAGGGGAGCCAAGCCTAAGCGCTTGAATGATGGACTGGACTTCTTTATATTACTGTCATTCGAACTATATTTTGTTGAACATGTAATAAGTCACTACTTGCTATGGTTTGATTAGGTTAATAACTTTGGATGGTTGATTTATGATAATTAGTGTTTGAGACTGTTACTTGCTATCTAGTCTTTCTATTCCGCAGTTAATCTAGGTTATTCCGCATGTTGATGTTAGTTCCATGTGTGACTCATTATCATGGTCTAGTCCATGTACACATGGGTGGCCAGTTAAGGTTCAAACTTGAGTAGTCTGAACTTAACTCGCGTTGTGACGCCGCCCGCTCTCTTCTGATGTTTATTTATTATTTAAAAAAAAAAATTAGACTCTGAATTCTCGGAAAGGGCGGGGCATTACACCACCGTGGGTTTGTGTTTGAGAGAGAGAATCTGTGAGGAAGAGAGATTTGGGAATGGGTTTGTACTTTGTAATACCTTTGATTTAGTGGAAATTTTTGTGAGTGTTGCCCGTGGATGTAGGCTCCGGCTGAACCACGTTAAATCTTGTCTCTCTTATGATTGTTTGTGTGTTTTCGATTTCGATTCGCTTGTGCTATGATATGGGGGATTAAAATCCCAACAATGACCACTTTTGAAATTGGTTCAACAACAATAAGGATTTATTTGTGAGTTTCGGGCCCAAAGTAAAAATAATCCAGGAAAAAATTATGCAAGTGGCTAGTGGAAAGGATTATCAATTCAAAACAGATGCTATTCGATTGTCCTAGGACCTAGAATCACGAAGCCAAGAGATAAACAAGATCCACACAACCACAAGCTTACGAGTTTTCATGGTACCTTTTATGGAGATGTTTTAAAAAATTCATAACTTGCAAGAAAATATTTTTCCACTAATTAGTTTGTTCAACTTCTACTCCAATGAGCATGTGGCTGCATGTTGTTCATTTTTTTGTTGTATGCCACCTTTGTTTGTTGATCTTGCATGTTGGACCCACATGAAGAAGCCTAAAACATCCAGGTTCAAGCCCACCCAGTTTTGGCCCAGTGCTCTAAAAGCCCGGTCACCTGAAAGCCTAATTTTGAGCCTGATTTGAAGCCCCAAAGCTTGATTTGTCTACAATGATGTTAATTTGAATGTTGATCAAGTTGGGCCTTTTGGTTTAATCATGAATTCGTGTTTTCAACTGGGCATGAATATTCAATTTCAGCTTGGAATCAAGCTCAACCTTGTTAATACTAATAGGCTTGGGTTTGTGTTTGTGTTTCACAAATTTGGGCCAATCCTGGTTTGGTCTGGCTATAGCCCACCCAATCCCATCCTCACCCCCCCCCCCCCCCCCCCAACAAAAAAGAAGTCGTCAAATCTTCCTCTCTTTTCTTGCCTCAATAATGGAATTACAGTCTTTTCTTGCAATATGTATTTGATTGTTCACACCCAATAAAGGGTCTATAATTTATGTGGCTTTAAAATGCATAATCTTAATATTGGTTGATGTAATCTAATTGAAACATGTAATTAAGTGTGACATGATGAACTTTTTTCACTTAATTGTAACTAAGAAAGTGGAAAAAAGAACACTCAAGGGAAGAAGGGGTGTCCATGCTCAAACACAATAGGTGTCTCATATATGCCTAAGTGATCCACTTTAATTGAATGGCTTTCACCTATGGGCCACAGGTATATTCTGGTGATGCTCTAATTGTCCCATCTTTAACTGGAAAATCCTGCAATTATTCCCTTCATGAAATCTCAAGAGCCTCTACATACATGAGTCATTGATCTAAAGTCCCTAACAATTGGATCTTCATCTAGTTCGTAAGAACATTGCTAGTTTGTCCTTTTCTAGTGTTTGTATTATAACCCTATATGATTTCATCAAAGCTCATATACTAATGATCTATGAATTTAGAAAAAGTATTGGAGGTTTGTATAATAATATGTTTTTTAGTCAGTTTTTATTCTTACTTTCGCAGTTGTATTATGTGTAGGAGATATATGAATGAATGATATGAAAGATCTATAAAATTAATGCTCTTTTACATATAGCTTTGTTAGAAAGATACGTCGGTTAACAAATCTGAAAAAAAGCCATAGTGAGTAAAATATTTCAAGTAAAAATGATCAACTAAATTTTTGACATGTATATTTCATTCACATGATTGTCTCCTGCTTTGGAGAAATGCATCACATCTCTATTCCTTGTATTATGTCGTGTCAGTATCTATATGTGTGCATTATATACTTCAATGGGCTTTCATGAGCAGGGTGTTTGGGTTTCAGTGCTGATAATTTGTCAATGGTGGCTTAACATGCTTGAATGTAATTAGTTATAATATAAATAATAATTTTAGGAAAAATGTTATGAATTTTACCATTTTACGATTCACAATTCACAATTCATACCTATAGACCGATTCACGATACGATTCGAGTTTGACAATATTAGTAATTACTATGTCTCCTGTATATAGGTCTTTCTGAAGTTATAGTGTGGAAATTGTAATTACCAAAAGAATTGTCTGTCTGTAGGACTATGAGTATGCAAGTTACAATCCTGTTGCATATGATATTGCAAACCACTTTTGTGAGATGACTGCTGATTACCATACAGAAACACCTCATATTTTGGATTTCAATAAATACCCAGGTCAGTTACCTTGACATTTTGATTTTCATTTGCTTTGTGTTTTCATTCATTTGAACTAATTTAAAGCAACAACTTGTACTTGATTAGATTTGGCAGCTGATGCAATTATGTTTTGCTTATATCTACAGGTTTTGAAGAACGCAGAAGATTTATTTGTGCTTATTTGAGTTCATCAGGTAAATTATTTATTTCCTGTTTATTAGCATGGCATGTTATGAGATACTGCAATTTTTTTCTGTTATGGTCATCTGGTAATCATTCTGTGGGGGGTCCAATGGGGCTTTCTTTCCACCCATCTCCTCCCTCATATGCACTACTGCAGATGCACCAACAGTCAACCTTGGGCGACAAAGTGGATTTGAAGTGGCAAAATATTTTGGGAAGCAAAGTTTGAAGTGACTTGGCCAGAAATGAACTGTCAACTAGGGGCCTGAATGTGGGCTGTGACTGGGCTTTCGAGATTGCAACTTCTCTACAGCTGGACTATAGAGGGGCTTTGTAGTTTGGAAGGCAGTGGAGGATGAATTAGAATGGGGATATTTTTCTAGATAGTAGTGGTGGTGATTATTTAAAATGTTTTGAAGGTTGAGAATGGTTTGTGTTATGAGGTTTTTAAACAGTAACATGCAGGTGCAGTATGCTGGTTTTGGGGTGGATTTAGAGCAAAAAGGTTGACTTATATTGAGAGGATGATAGTGGATATGGGCTGAGAGATATATTGGTTTCAGTCTTGGGAATGAGTTTATGAGATGTGTGATGCGAAAATGAGATGGAATATGATGGTATGGATGATCCAATAGTCTTCATGTCAGTGGCATTGAACTTGATTAAGGAATCTTGAACGTCATCATGACCCATTGGCTGTGATACTCATATAACTTCACTTCACCACACAAGTTACAGCTGAGGTGCCAAGGAGTTCTGGTGTCTGTGGTGTATTACCCCCAGCTGTGAACCTAATTTTGCTAGTGACCTTATCTAAATAGTCTAGAGTATATATGCGTGGTACATTAATATGTGTCTTTATCACATCATTGTTAACAAATACAATGTTTATCATCCAAGGCACCAAAATGTATGAGCAGTGGGCCCCCCTTAAATATTACAATATAATATAAATATGCATAAATATATCATATATCATATTGCAAACTATTTCTCATATTAACTAGAATATCTGTTCATGGTTATAGAAAAATAGGGGTATTATGGAAAATCATCTATTAAAAATTAGGTTGCATATACTCCAAGCATTAGTCAGGTTCTCTAAGAGGCCTGGACACCTTGGTCTTAAAAAAAAAAGAAGGTATAAATTCCTAAATAAGGTGAGCATGTCTTAGAGCCAGGTGAGGTGCAAATAGGTCTAGAACCCTTGCTGCACCTTTCGCAATGTTTGATTTTTTGTCATCATCAAAGCGTTTGTCCTATCCATCTAAGGTTGGCTTTTCCATACCTTATTGTAACCATGTTCTCTATTACCATATTATACCATATCATTCCTACCACCTTAATCCATGTTTTTAATGGCTTCCCCCTTCTCCTAGTACCTTCATCTTGGAATCCTTTGACCCTTTGTACTAGGATATTTCACAATGTTTAATTGTTTAGGAAATTGATGTATTGCACTTGATTTTATCTACATCATTGACTTTTGATTGAGAAGGCCTATGATATGGTTCCAAGGAAATTAATTTAGTAGACAATGAAAAATAAGGCATCCTTAGAATATATCATATATCATATTGCAAACTATTTCTCATATTAACTAGAATATCTGTTCATGGTTATAGAAAAATAGGGGTATTATGGAAAATCATCTATTAAAAATTAGGTTGCATATACTTCAAGGATTAGTCAAGTTCTCTAAGAGGCCTGGACACCTTGGTCTTAAAAAAAAAAAAAAGGTATAAATTCCTAAATAAGGTGAGCATGTCTTAGAGCCAGGTGAGGTGCAAATAGGTCTAGAACCCTTGGTGCACCTTTCACAATGTTTCATTTTTTGTCATCATCAAAGCGTTTGTCCTATCCATCTAAGGTTGGCTTTTCCATACCTTATTGTAACCATGTTCTCTATTATCATATTATACCATATCATTCCTACCACCTTAATCCATGTTTTTAATGGCTTCCCCCTTCTCCTAGTACCTTCATCTTGGAATCCTTTGACCCTTTGTACTAGGATATTTCACAATGTTTAATTGTTTAGGAAATTGATGTATTGCACTTCTTGATTTTATCTACATCATTGACTTTTGATTGAGAAGGCCTATGATATGGTTCCAAGGAAATTAATTTAGTAGCCAATGAAAAATATAGGCATCCTTGGTGGATTTGTGGAGAAGATAAAAGATATGTATGAAAGGGTGACAAGAAGTGTAAGAACAATATATGGAGATATGTAGAGATTATTACCAAATATGTTTGAAAGGAGACGACAAGTGTAAGAACAATGTATGGTGAGATGAAGAGTTCTCAGCATGAGTAAGACTTCACCAAGTGTCTACTTTGATCCCTTACTCGGTCTAGTTGTGGACAATTTGAAATAAAAAAATTGAAGATGTGATCAAATCCATCGTCAAGTTAGGGAGTAGAGAAGGGAAGATAAGACAACCTTCTTGAGGGGTCTTAGGATCTTAGTAGGCAGAGGGGACAAGACTTTATTCTGGAAAGACAAATGGATAGGGGAGAGTTCTTTGAGACGGATTGGGAGGTTTTCACATGCTCCGAAGGACTAGTCGGGTGAGACGCCTGGACACCTTCGGTCATAAAAATAAAATTTGTGTCCTACTAATCATATCAAGTAAAATATATACTCTAGATCTTCCTAAATATCAAAATTGTTTATAAAACATGATTTTTTCCATTTGATGGATAGCCATAAAAATGAATGAGTTAACTTGTTGAAAACAAAAGTGTTCTCATTGAAATCATGAATTCAATAATAATAATGTATTTGTTTATTCATTTAATATTGATTCACTAGTCTTGCTTCTTTCACTTAGGTGATGAACCCAATGACTCTGAAGTAGATCAGCTGGTTGAAGATGCTGAGAAGTATACTCTTGCTAGCCATCTGATATGGGGCTTATGGGGAATAATTTCGGTAATGCATCTTAAACTAATGAGTTGTTGCATTTCATGACAGGAAATGTTCAATGTGAACCTTGTTTTTCCTAGCATGCACAATTTTTGTGATCTACCTCATTCATAGAGATTATCATCATCATCATAGCCAAATCTACATCTATTTGGGGTCAGCTTTATGAGTTCTACTTCTCCATTTGTTCCTATCATAAACCATACGATTAGTCACCTCACCATCTGTCATGTCTTTTTGCACCCTTTCCCTCCACATTTATTCATAAAGAAATGTGTTACACATGAACTGCAACCACTCCTCCCAGCAGTTTCTGAACGTCACCTGGTCTCATCCTCTTTTTAGACCAATAGATTTGTGTGACCCTTAAATTGTTTACTATCCATGTTCGATTAGGTTTGCCTTTGACTCATGCTATCCATGTCTCCTATCTTCTCCCATATTTGGTGGTGGTCTAAGGTGTGCTTTTTGTGCAGCCAGCACATACTATATTCCTCCTGATGCATATAGTGGATTCCATGTTTTACGGTAGACTAAATATCCATTAGTTGATTGTCTCCTTGGGTCACTGTTAGATGTTGGCCATGTTATCCTTGCCCATTTTATCTTATATGACAATTCTCATCTTATATGTCAAAAAGATCCCTACCTTGATATAGTTCACTATTTCTACTTATACTAATAGAAGGTGGACTGCATTGGAAACTATCAGCAAATTAGTAGCCAACCAACCACCCTCTTCGAATTCAGGAACGAGTCCACCTTTGGTACCCCAGTCTCCATACCAGAAACACCAAGGTTGACCAGGATTTTGATGAAGACTTCATTTTCCAGGGTCGCTCAAAAGCAACAGGAGTAAACAGTAGCATTAACAATTTCTCCTTTGATGAAAGATTCAATCCCTCTTTCTAGTTCAGTTAGCAGTCTTTTGCTTAGTTTCCTTTATTATTGTACTTCCAGGTCTTCAGGTTATTCCTCTTTTCTTCTTTATGAAATTTCAGCATTAACCAAACAAAAAAAGGGAAAAGAAATGAAAGGTGGACTGCCTTGTTTGTTTTGAACCAGACACAAATTTCAATTCTTTCATTTCTCCCTTTTGAAACGAGCATGTTATCATACTATGTGATCTTCCTACTTTTATTAGAACTTCATTTTGCTTGCAGGATCATGTCAATGACATTGACTTCGATTACATGGAGTACGCAAAACAGAGATTTCAGCAATACTGGTTGAGGAAGCCTGAAATTCTGGGTTCTTAATCTCCTTGATGTGAATATTTTCTTACTCTTAACTCGCAATTTTTAAAATGTATTCAACTTAGCACATTGGTTTTTGGCAGTTGATAGGTTGTAGTTCTAGATGTTTGGCAATAAAGAGATGGGATGAAGATGGGCAGGAGACAAAGTTCTCATGTATTTGATTTTATATGTATTGGCTGATTTTTATGAAAATGTGAAAAATTAAGAATTAAATTTAAAATAAATAAATTTGATGCAACATTTAATTATATTTGAAATTTTAATTTACATCAAAATTTGGACATTCACGTGATCTTGACTCAATTTTGAGCTCATTCAATGTTTTCATCTAACTGTTAAGGATGATTTGGATAGTGTTATTTGTGATGTATAGAATTTTCTTAACATGTCTAATTTTCTTTTTTTACTTTTTAAATCCAAAAATACCAATTAAATAATTTACTACATTAGCTAAAGGATATAAAAATGTATAATTTAAAAGTAATTTATTATTTACTTTATATAAAATATAAGAGAATTTTAGAATATTTGAAAATTATGATACAAAATTTTCAAATGTTAAAAATTAAAATTATAAAATTTTCCATCTCAGGTGTCAACCCATGCAATCCTAGAAAGGGTTCTCAACGAAGGGGAAGACTTGAATTTGATTCACGCTTAAACTCCTCTGGGCTATTTCGGATGGAGTTACTCTTCATCGACTTAACCAGTGTGTGTGGATTGAAAGGTTTATACAAGTTCGTGAGATTAATCTCGTTTCCAATTAATGAGGATATTCATGTTACAAAAAATAAAATATGGCAGCATCAAAAGCATAAAATCAGGTCAAATCACTTTTGCATTGAAACTTTGAAAGATGTGTCCCCTAACTGGACTGGGACAGAACATATTTGTTAGGATTTCCATATATCTATATGAAAAACTCAGTATATCAGCAACATGTGTATTATAAAATATGGTATGGACTGAAATATCAACTTATCTATAATGCCTGAAATATTAGCCAGATATAAGTTAATCTTTTTAGGCCTATAAGATTCAGATTTTTAAAGACCAACAAGAAATATTTCCAAAAAAAAAAAAATCTGATCACTGAGAGGAAGGCTCTTTGATATTCAATATTCCAGTCTGATTTTTAGTTGTCCAGGTTTTCTTCAAGCTCTCCATTATCTGCAACTGTGCAGCATGCTTCTTTCCAGCTTTGTGCATCTCTAATGAATTGATACCACAGCATGGGACTTGGCACACATCACACCAGAGCATGTTGTTATCTTGTGTTCTTCCATTCTTCAGGTTCGCTTGCCTAGCCCTGTGCGGCTTCCCTTCGCAGTGTTGCTGGAATTGAAACATACCTGGGCAACTCACATGGCAGAGGTTACAGAATAGGGAAACATTCTGCTGATGTGAAGGTGGAAGCTGTGAAGTGCAAGATTGTTGTGCTGGAGAGCATGCAATGTCTCCTAACATTGCTTTCATCTTTGTTCCTGAGTTAGAAGTAGGAAGCTGTTCCTAAATGAATAATTAAACAAATAAAGGTATACAGAACAGAGTGAGGCAATGATCAAATAAACAAAATAGGTCGAAGGATTTTTTAGATTAGCAGCAGAGACCTGATCGAAGAGAGAGAGAGAGAGAGAGAGAGAGAGAGAGAGAGAGAGGCAATGATCAAATAAACAAAATAGGTCGAAGGATTTTTTTAGATTAGCAGCAGAGACCTGATCGACGAGAGAGAGAGAGAGAGAGAGAGAGAGAGTCTAAACTGGTTAATAGTTGTCAGCAAACTGCATATAGTGAATACCAATGAACATAACAGGTTCATTAATCCCTTGATTCCAGATCTCTAGACTTGCAGTTGATACTGCCAACCCATAGGCTTCTCCTCTGATAAGAAGCCAAACATCAAACTGGATACAAGCTCATGAATTCATCATAGATAAACATGAAATCCAAAGGAGCCTTCTCACACTTTTTACACATGCAATCTCAGCGCTCAAATGTTATACTGTGATTAGAATTTTGAAAAAGAATTCCTCACAAACTCTCAGTGCTTCTATATGAACCTCACCAGAATTATTTACTCCCTCCTCCCCTCTCCTCCCCGATGAACTACATCCATGGAGGTCATCCTTAATTAGAACCCACCTTTATTACACAAATCTTTAGTTGCTTCTTTTTGCATTGGCAGTGATTTCTCCATGGTTAGAGAATATGAGGAGAACCACAAGACCCCTCTTTGATCAGAAGCTAAGATCCACAATAAGAAACTTCATGAAAGCCTACCAACAATCCTTTTTTTTTTTTTAAATATCATGGGTACCCCCACCCCAAGTTGGAGGTGAGACTAATCCATTGATATACGAAACCACCTACAAGCCTCATGTATTGGGTGACTCTAGGGAGAGTCGAAGCCAAGACCTCTAGTTTATTTTTAGAAGCTAAGCCAACTAAGCTACAAATGTGCAGGTTAAAAGCCTAAAAACATTAACATGAAATTCTAATAGCAATGATGATCTCTTAAAACATGCACCAATACAAGCACAAATTTATGCATGAGCAAATGACCATATATTCCCCCATTACAAAAGATGCTGGTCTCTTTTTATGACTCTAGTAAAGACCCTGAATGTTAGAACAGAGTTGAATATAGATAAGGAAGAGTAATGATTTATTGTTCTAGTTACTCCCAAATGAAATTACTATCTACTTTGTGTTTCACTTGTATGTGGAAGATGAGGTTTTGAGCCAAGTAACCATTGTTTTATCAGCATGAATAGAAATAGGACCATCAACAAATATAACAAATTCATGCAGCACGCATCAAAGTGATAAAATCTAGTAGAAAGTAGAAGACACATATTCTGGTTTGGTAGAATACTTGACACCCAACTTGTTCTTATTTTTCCATGAAACCATAGAATCCCCATGAAACATGCACCACCAAGGGATGGATAGCGAGTACCCAATGGCCAAACTAATCAACATCAGTAGGGCAATGATGATTTTGAGGCAGGGAAAATCCACATTAAGAAATCTTATGAAGATCATAAATAATTAGCAGAGCGATGGACATATGCAACTGATGAGATTAGGCATAAACTGGTAGACAATATCAACATCATGACAGTAGGTGGGAGGGAGGATGGATCAGTGAGTGTGGTTGTTCGAAAAATCCTTATGTAATAGACTACAGATTCTGAACAAACCATATGTGTTATCAGCCTACTGTAAAAAAATAATGCCATCTATCATTTGTCCTTTCCTTTTTTGAAAGATCAGCAAGATTTTTTCCTTCCTCTAATTGGAGAACACTCGCAAGGGATCAGAACCCCCCTTCACCATCAACTCCTTGGTTTGAAACATCCAAGTAGGAACATAATGACCATGGTCAAAGCCAATAGTATTCAGAAGAAGCTTGCAAACACCTCTTCCTGGGAAGAGATGCACTTCAAGAGGATCTAGGTAACTGTAATGCCTTGTGGCCATCAAAAGAAAATGTAATGCTTTGCTACTGAAGAGGTTTTCAGCATTGGATGATGAAAAGGACATGCAAGTGATCCTTGTTAAGAACAACCACATTTTTTTAAATTCTCAAGTGGGTCAACTGGTCAAACACCATCGAACCAGGTTAGAAAGGCTTCAAGCAGATATGGTGTGTGTGGCAAATGAGAAGCACCTATAGTTTCAACTGGAGGATGTTTGAAATAAAATAGGTGGCACTGCAACAGAATAAAGTTCAACAAAGCCTCGGAGCTTGCCATCTCCTTCCCCAGTCAGGTGGAAAGCAGGAATCTGATGGGAAAATCTAAGCAACTGATTTTGAGGCATCTCCTTCTCAATACCAGCGTGTCTGAAAACAGAATTATAACCGCCCACCTTTTCCAAAATCATTACTCTAAACCCAGCAGCAGTGTTGCCAAAGACATTGTTCTGGACTTGTACCAAGTCATATTCACAATCTCCATGTCCTTGTGTGTCCAATCGCTTCTCAAATTCTTGTACACTGCCCAAATCTGGCCGAAACTTGGGTAGATGTCATGTCTGTTTTTAGAAGGGGTCCCTGCTTTTACCTGATGTGGCTATCTAAAGTTGCAGTCTCGTGAGACAAAAAAACCTTCCACAGCCAACGGGTAGCTCCTTAGAGGACCATCTGATCTTCCCTTCTACTGGGCAGGCCACAAGCCATGTTATTTCTACTTCAAAAATCTATGGATGCAACTTTCTTTATCTGACCCTAGAACTTAGGCAGCCCATCGACATCGCTATACTGTCACGCCCAGCCCCGTGATGGGGTTCCGGACGATACAACAACACTAACTCACAGAGACCATTTTATTTTTTATATTTTGAAGGGGATGCTATCTAAAATCACATAACTAAATCTGTTTCCCTCATTCTCACACAAGGGGGAAACCTATCCATCTAGTTCCACACCACACACCACGCGTCCCATCATCGGCCACATCATCAAGCATAACCATTCATAATTATGCATAAAAAACTCTATTAACAAATAGAAATTCCAAATCACAATTGAGAGGCCGTAATACGGGCTCGCAACGTCGGTACTCACATGGTCGTAATACGCATCACATGACATCGATCTCATATTATCCGTAATACGCACTCTCATCGGCATTGGTCTGCTCTGTAGCCGTGATATGTGCCCTCCTCGGGGTCGGCTAGTACAATGGCCATAATACGGGTCCGCAGCATTGGCTCTCATGCATCACATCACAACATGCATACACATGTTCTCGTACACAACATCTCCACATGCTATCATACATGACATCCACGCATGTTATCACACATAGCACATACGCATGCCACCACATACACATTTATACATGCTATCACACATATCATCCACCACATGCCATCACATACACATTTATACATGCTATCACACAGCCTCTACGCATGCTATTATACACATATCCACACATGTTATCACAGATAGCCTCTATGCATGCTATTATACACATATCCACACATGCTATCACACATAGCCTCTACGCATGCTATTATACACATATCTACACATGTTATCACACATAGCCTCTAAGCATGCTATTATACACATATCTACACATGCTCACAACATAAAGTCCATACCACTAAGAATGCACATGATGGGTTTTACAATGAGGTTGACAGAGGGCCCCACTCTCCCGGGCAGTCTACAATCCTCCCACAAAGTCACATTTCATCCATTCGCAGTTTCGCACCTATCCCCTTACATTGGGGGGCAATGCACCGGTATCGATATGGGCCCGTACATGTCTTTCCATACAATACAACCAGACCCGACATTGCATTCTAACACATAATATTTCAGATAAATGTCAGTATGTAATGCATAAACCAAAAATAGATGTGAGATGTTCTTCTCACCTAAATGTGCTTTTCGGAATCCGTTTGTTTAAAACAAATCCGATTTGGATTGAAGGGAGCTGAGTTTGAGAATCCAGAACTGACAAGAATCTAGTAATTCAAAGAGTCAATTTGGATTTATGCTAGTTAGATCTATGATAGAAGCAACTATTGTGTTCATGAAACACATAGAGAAATTTAGGGAGAAAAAGAGATTTTTACATATAGCTTTTATTGGTTTAGAAAGGCTTACGAAAAGGTGCCAAGGCAATTAATCTTGCAACCATTGAGAAAGAAATGAATACCCAATGAGTATGTATTGGTTATACAAGACATGGAATGCTCAACGACCAGGTGAGAACGGTGTATGATAAAATGGAGAAGTTGTTAGTGTGAGTTGGGCTTCACCAAGGATCAACTTTGCGCTCCTATTTATTGGTTTTAATATAAAAAACTCAAGATGAATTGCCATGGTGTATGTCCTTTGTAATGATATATTATTGATAGTGAAACAAGAAACCAATTAAGTGAGAAATTTATATGATGGATAAAAGAATTAGAGACAAATGGTTTGACAATTGAATGAGTGAAGATGGAATACATGGAGTGTAAGTTTAGTAGCATGGAGAAAATTCAAGATGAACCAACCAAAACTGTGAACGAATTGGTGTAAAATTGTGATAAATTTAGATAATTAGGAACAAAAATCGAATTAAATGGAGGATTAGACTTGGATATAGCCAGTAGAATTAGGTTAAGTGTAGGCAAGCTGGTGGAATGCTATGTGATAGAAGTGTCATGCCAACTACAGGGCAGGTCTTGATAAAATGAGCATTAGGGAGGCAATGTTTTATGGAATTCAGTGTCGGGCAATAAAGAAACAAAAAATGGACAAGGTCATGGTAAGCAAATGATAAAGATGTATATCCTAAGATGAATGAGTGGAGTAACATTCAAATATAGAAGTAGGAATAAACACATTGGAAAGACTTTGAAAGTCGAAAACAAGGGAAAACTGTGCAGAAATGGTTGGGCATGTACATGGGAGACCAAAAGCAGCCTTGTGTTAAGAATTGAAGGGATGCCATTACAAGGAACAAGGACAAGAGTAAGGCCATTAAAGATACGATAGATTATGAGGTAACAGATGATATGGCTTTTGATAGGGTAGAATGGAAGACAATAACTCAAAAAACAAACACCAAATAGATGGCATTGGTAGCTTTGACGACAGAGACAATTACTCATAAATTACCGAACAGAAAACACTGTAATGTGAATTATTATTTTTTTAATTTTTGAAAGGTTGTACAGTGAATTATTTTATCCTCAGTATTTTTTCAATGATAAATATTACAGTATTATCATCATAGAACAAATTTTGACTATGAAAATATTATAATTTGTTAGTAGCCAATATTTGAATTGGGATTATCTTAGCTCAAAAAGAGGGAAATTTTTGATACTCCCAACATACATTTACCCGTATAAGAGAGTAACAAGTTTTTTTTGAGTCTTCTATGAAAATCCTAACAAGCTTCTCAAGTTACTTGTCAATTTTCAGTTAGTTATTTTGATGAATTTTAACAATTCTGGAAGATGCCAAGTTATCGGAAAAATGTCTGCCTCTGTTATAAAAAATGTCACCTCTGTTATCTTAAGTTACCTTAGCATGTTCTGCCTCAGTCTCTTGCTTAAAAAAAATGAAAGGAAGAACATATACACAGGTAGAGAGAGAGAGAGAGAGTCTGTCACCCCGAAAGAAGAAGCACATGGAGAGGAGGAAGAAGAGTGTGTTGGGGTTTCTCCTCTTCGTTTCTTTTGAAAGGCAATCTCCCTCTGCATTGCTAGATCCATAGGCATGACATCCTTCAAGCAGTCCATTTCTACAGCCATTTTCCTGCTTGCTTCTCTCAATTGACTGCGTAGAAGGTCTCTTTCTTTGAGGACGGAAGCGGCATCGGAATCGGAAATGGGGCGTTGGGGAAGTCGGAAATGGAGGATAGATTCGACGGACGAAGTCTCCATTTGTCTCCTGCGGCGGTATTCCAACTCCTGCTGCATTGCGAGCTACATTGGCATGAAAGGTTCTTCTTCGGCATCATCATCGCATTCATACCTTGATGACACCATGATTGGGGGTAGAATTCTCAAGAGTTGCAGAATTGCTTTACCTTTTTGCTTTGATGCTTTCCATTTTTTTTTTTTTTTTTTGAAGAGAATGATATTTTTAAAAAAAAATCTTTTTATGTGTTAGTTTTAGAATCAATAGGTAAAAGGTTGTGGATTTGTCCCATGTATCACATAAAAATATTTACTTAATTAAACTCTATTACATCTAAAATTTCTTAGAGGAGTGATATCATCTTTTAAGTTATTTTCATTAATTTTTAAGTTTTGCTCTAAAGCAATTTTTATTTTGGGATTTTTGTAAAAATAATTTACTGAAATGATATTGAGTGATTATGGAATTGAATGAAAATACCTTAATGTGATGGGTATAGTTTTTAGAGTGTCTTTTTGATTTTTTAATTTTTATTCAAAAAATTCATTAAATCTGAGTTTTTCAATATAATTTCCATTTTAGGGTTTTTGTAATTTTTTTACAAAAATATTATATAAATGTTTATAGAATTAAAGAAAGAGCCTTTAATGTGATTATATAATTTTTAAGGTGTTTCTTTTTTCATTTTTTTAATATTCCAAGATTTTCATAAAATTTAATTTTTCACAAAAATATTCATAGATTCTTTCTTTTTTTTTTTTTTTTTTTTTTTTTTTCTTTTTTGAATTTACGTGTGGAAAACCGCAGGATAACCAAGTGTAAAACCCCTACGGGTGGACCTCTATCCCTCTAATATAAGGTTACATGTCATTACTAGACACTGACAGTGAAGAACGTTTCTTATATTCTATCGATGTTATGGCTCTAAAGGATTTAATATTTTATGAAAATGACTGTTTTTTAACCAAAATATGTTCATACTAGATTTTCCATTTTATATTTTTTCTATAACCTTATTCTAAATTTTTTTAAAAAAATTCAACAAAACGGGAAAAGGCCTTTCATATCGGTAACAGTTGATTCACATTGTATTCTCGATATGGTGTGGGACTGTTGGCTGATGCTTGGGTCGGGTCGGATCAAGATGGGCTTTAATAAACCCAACCCCAGCCAGTTAAAACTTCTTGAACACAACCCAACCCAACCCATGTTAAAACTTATTGAACACAACCCAACCCATGTCAAAACTTATTGAACACGACCCAATTTGACTCAACTCGAGTGTTGTTTTATAATTTACTTCGAGTTGCTTTTAAATCTCAGCCCAATCTAATCCAAATTTCATATAGATTTCTTTTTTTCCAATCCGACCCGACCCCACTCAAAATATACAAATACATAACCGGTCCACTAGTTTCTCAGGTCGGGTTAAAACCCTGCCCTAGTTTCACCGCTGTTATAAGTTAATCTTTTCAGGCCAATACGATTCAGATTTTTATAGACCAACAAGAAATATTTCCAAAAAAGTCTGATCACCGAGAGGAAGGCTCTTTGAGATTCAATATTCCAGAATTTGTCCCCTCTGATTTTAGAATTTATTACATCTGCAGATTCATTGTCCCAGTTTTCTTCAAGCTCTCCATTATCTGCAACTGCGCAGCATGCTTCTTTCCAGCTATGTGCTGCTCTAATGAAGTGATACCAGAGCATGGGACTTGGCACACATCACACCAGAGCATGGGATTTACACTCTTCAGGTTCGCTCTCCTAGCCCTGTGCGATTTCCCTTGACAGTGTTGCAGGAATTGAAACTTATTTGAGCAACTCACACGGCAGAGGTTACAGAATAGGCGAACTGTCTGCTGATTTGAAGGTGGTAGTTGTGAAGTGCAAGAATGTTGTGCAGGCGAGCATGCAATGTCTCCTAACATTGCTTTCCTCTTTGTTCCCGAATTAGAAGAAGGAAGCTGTTCCTAAATGAATATACAGAACAGAATGAGGCAATGATCAAATAAACAAAACAGGACGAAGGATTTTTTAGATTAGCAGCAAGAGACCTGATCGACTTCAGCTAGATAGAGAGAGAGAGAGGACAGTAAAAAGTATAACCATCTAGACTAGTTAATAGCATTGTCAGCAAACTGCATATAGTGAATACCAATGAACATAACAGGTCCATTAGTCCCTTGATTCCAGATCCTGAGACTTGCAGTTGATACTGCCAACCCATAGGCTTCTCATCTATGATGAAAGACAAACATCAAACTGGATACAAGATCATGAATTCATCATAGATAAAATCTGAAATCCAAAGGGTCCTTTTCATCACATTTTACACATGCAATCTCAGTGCTCGAATGTTATACTGTGATAAGAATTTTGAAAAAGAATTCCTCACAAACTCTCAGTGCCTCTATATGAACAAGCTCTCAACCTCACCAGAATTATTTACTCCTTCCTTGATGAACTACATCCATGGATATCATCCTTAAATAGAACTCACCTTTATTATGCAAACCTTTAGTTGCTTCTTTTTGCATTGGCAGTGATTTCTCCATGGTAAGAGAATATGAGGAGAACCACAAGACCCCTCTTTGATCAGAAGTTAAGATCCACAATAAGAAACCATAAGAAAGCCTACAAATGATCTCTCTTTTTTTTTTAATATCATAGGTACCCCCACCCCAAGTTGGAGGTGAGACTAATCCATGGATACATGAAAGATGAAACCACCTGCAAGCCTCATGTATCGGGTAACTCCTGGGAAAGTCAAACCCGAGACCTCTAGTTCATTCATAGAAGGTAAGATAACTGAGCTACACCTGTGCAGGTTGAAAGCCTGACAACATTAACATGAAATTCTAATAGAAATGATGCTTTCTTAAAACATGCACCAATACAAGCACAAATTCATGCATGAGCAAATGACCATAAATTTCCCTATTACAGAAGATGCTGGTCCCTTTTTATGACTCTAGTAAAGACCCTGAATATTAGAACAGACATGAATATAGATAAGGAAGAGTAACGATTTATTGTTCTAGTTACTACCAAACAAAATTACCATCTACTTTGAGTTTCATGTGTATGTGGAAGACGAGATTTTGAGACAAGTAGCCATTGTTTTATCAGCATGAAAAGAAATGGGACCATCAACAAATATAACAAATTCACACAGTATACATCTAAGTGACAAAATTCAGTAGAAAGTAGAAGACAATGATATTCTTATTTGGTAGAATACTTGACATTCAACTTGTTCTTATTTTTCCATGAAACATAGAATTCCCAAGAAACATGCACCACCAAATGATGGATCAGCGAGTACCCAATGACCAGCCTAATCAACATCAGTAGGGCAATGATGATTTTGAAGCAGGGAAACCCATGTTTAGAAATCTCATGAAGATCATAAATAATTAACAGAACGAGGTCATATGCAACTGATGAGGATGAGATGAGGCATAAACTGGTAGACAATACCAACATCATGTTGGTAGATGGGAGGGAGGATGGATCAGTGAATGTCGTTGTTCAGAGAAAAATCCTTATGTAATTGACTACACATTCTGAACGAACTATACGTGTTGTCAGCCTACTGTAAAAAAATAATGCCATCTATCGTTTGGCCTTTCCTTGAATTGAGGCTTTGGAGGTTTTTAATTTTTGGACTGGGCAATGCTGTCCTAAGATTGGTGCGAGCTGCTGAAATCCAACTTCTGTAGCTTTTGAATCTCAAGCCAAACTGCACTGCTAGAATGGAACTCTTTGTTCGGGAACATATTAACATAAAGGGGGAAGCCCTAGCCCTATTTCCTTTTCCCTTTTCAGAAATTCTTCCTTTTGGGTTTGGTTGTTATCCTCTCTCTTTTGTTGTAGATGGATCTGAGTGATTCCATGGAATTTTATTTTGTATAGAATGAGATATAGATTATTATTATATTTTTTTTGAAGGACGATATAGGGATTTCTTTCTTCATTCAGATAAATTGATATCCATCTTCTTGAGAATTCAGAACTATAATTGAGCTATCAGTTTGATTTGTGAAGTTTTGCAACCAGTTACTTGATGGTAACAGTAGAAAAGCTTCTCAAGTTACTTTACTATTTTCATTTAGTTATTTTGATGAATTTTAACAATTCTGGAAGATGCCAAGTATCGGAAAAATGTCTGCCTTTTTCCTGATACAAGAAATGACCCACAAGTAGACTTGTGGAAACAATTTGCTTCGTTCACTAATTTGATACTGAATCATCCTCTCCATTTTCTCCAAACACAAACCATTCTTAAATCACATGCACTCCCTGTCAATTTCACTTGCAACCACTTTTCACCTGGTTATTCTGATCCCGTAGGAATCACCTACAGAGTTGCCTGAACACAGAACCTGCCTGATTTCAAAATCACCCAAGACAGTGAAAATCCAACTTTCTCCATGCTCTTGTCAACATGCAAATGCATTTTGATTTAATGGCTAATGATCACTTTTCGTCCTAATTCTAGATTAATACGGTGCCCACTACATTTCACATTTCAAAAATGCCATCTCTGTTATCTTAAGTTACCTTAGCATGTTCTGCCTCAGTCTCTTGCTTAAAAAAATGGAAGGAAGAACATATATAGGTAGGTAGAGAGAGAGAGAGAGAGAGAGAGAGAGAGAGAGAGAGAGAGTCTGTCACCCCAAAAGAAGAAGCACATGCGGAGGAGGAAGAAGAGTGTGTTGGGTTTTCTCCTCTTCGTTTCTTTTGAAAGGCAATCTCCCTCTGAATTGCGACATCCATAGGCATCAAGTCTTTCAAGCAGTCCATTGCTACAGCCATTTTCCTGCTTGCTTTTCTCATTTGCCTGCGCAGAAGGTCTCTTTCTTTGAGGACGGAAACGGCATTGGAATCGGAAATGGGGTGTTGAGGAAGTCGGAAATGGAGGAGAGATTCGACGGACGAAGTCTCCATTTGTCTCCTGCGGAGGCATTCCAACTCCTTCTGTATTGCGAGCTCCATTGGCATGAAGGCTTCTTCTTCGCCACCATCTCCATACCTTGATGACACCATGATTGGGGGTAGAATTCATTCAAGAGTTGCAGAATTGCTTAACCTTTTTGCTTTAAAGTCACTATGTCGATTCACATTTTTACGATTTTAATCAAATATAAAATGGTAGCCATGTATAAATTCAATGTATGTAACATTATAATTAATCATTATAAAATATGCAGAGAAGGAATCACATATAACTACCACATAGTTGTGCAGGTATTGAAGTAACTCAATTATTTGCCTCCAGGAGGTGGGAGCTTGTGGGTTCGTGGCCTAATCTTATTATATCCAAGAGTAGTGGATTCATCTATAAGAGTTTTAAGTTGAACATCATTCAATTTCTCACTCGTAAATTCAAAAAAGTTATTTATGTAACTTAAATGAGAAGAGAAACATATATAGTCGGTTTTAAACTATCATTCCTAAAAAAATAGCAAAATAACCACAAGTCAGCTATTTTGTTGATTAGAGAAGTCACCAAAGTATGTTCCGTCCATAGGAATAACGAAACATGCTAATTTTGACCGTTGGAATTATGTGGTTTTCATGAGATTTTTGGATAAAATTTATTACACATGTAGATAATTTAGGAGCTCTCAATCTAAGTACTTAGATTCTCACAGTTCTCAAAAATGTTTTAATAAAAAAGAAAAAATAAATTAGATGTGACGTGTAATCTTATATATAGTTTTTTTACAGGTCTATTTAATTGAACTGGATTCAGAGTAGTGATTTTTGCACGATGAGTTTTTCATGTGTTACACCAATTTTAAAGAAAGTTTTAATTTTACCTTTACTTCCTTCCTTCTTTTTTCTTTTCCTTTCCAAAAGTAAAACAAAATTGAAATTTCTTTTAAATTTGACATGTCATTAGAAAAACTCACGGTACAAAAATTACTAGAGGCTTCTAAGCCGGTGCATATATAAGCTCAAACCTGGCCTAAATTATAAATCGAATTATTTTTTTTTTTATTCAAATCCACCTTTTATTAGACTGCATTCTTCGAATTATTACACATGGGGCCAAATTTTCAGCTCTATCCATCTTGAGTTCAGAAGATTCAGTCTAACCAATAATATTAGGCCACTTATTATTACATACAATTGATTGTTCATCAGACTCTCCTTTATTTTAAGCCATGGGTGAGGCAAAAGGAGTTGTCAGCAAAAGCCACACATTCATAATCATATCCAAAAATATGGCCTTAGCCCACTCAATTACTGAGTCACATAACTATAGAAAAACAGAAGACTAACCACACCAATTCACAATAAGATGCTTCTTGAATTTACTGTATAATTTCTATTTGATTTACAAATATTTTCTCCATACTACTTAGTTGATACAAAAGTAATATTTATAACAAAGAGATAGATACGTAAGAGAGAGAGATGAGAAGGAAGAGGTCTAATTACATTAGACTTCTTTGTCTCTTGGGTCACCGATCCTTATCTTTTTTAGATGAGGATCGGTGGTTTCAATCTCTTTGGATGAGTTTGAACTTCAGTTTAAACTTCTTTGCCTTTGAGATCTCCATCCGTGATGCTCTTTATCTTCTTTAGATAAGAATCGGTAATTGCTTGAATGCCCTGATTTCTTTGTTTGAAATCAGGGGTTGTACCGTCAATAATAACTAGATGATTCCAACTTCTTAGTTGAGCCATGAAAATTAGACGATGTCATATTGTATTACTTTCCATAGATTTACCCAGTGTATGTGGATTGAGAGCTTTACACATGCTCGTGGGATTACAAGCCTCATATATCGGATAATTTCAGGAAGAGTCAAATCCGAGATCTCTACTCTATTCTTAAAAACTAAGCCAATTGAGCTACACCTGTGCATGTTGAAAACCTAACAACATCAACATGAAATTCTAATAGCAATGATGATCTCTTATAACATGACCAATACAAGCACAAATTTATGCATGAGCAAATTTCCCCATTACAGAAGATGCTGGTCTCTTTTTATGACTCTAGTAAATACCCTGAATATAGGAAAAGGTTATTGTTCTGGTTACTCCCAAATGAAATTACCATCTACTCTGTGTTTCACTTGAGGTTTTGAGCCCAGTAGCCATTGTTTTATCAGCAAGAATAGAAATAGGACCATCAACAAATATAACAAATTCATGCAGTACGTATCAAAGTGATAAAATCTAGCAGAAAGTAGAAGACACAATGATATTCTGGTTTGGTAGACTACTTGACATCCAACTTGTTCTTATTTTTCCATGAAACCATAGAATCCCCAAGAAACATACAACACCAAGTGATGGATCAGCGAGTACCCAATGACCAGCCTAATCAACAGCAGTAGGGCAATGCCAATAGTATTCAGAAGAAGCTTGCAAACCCTGGGAAGAGATGCACTTCAAGAGGATCTAGGTAATTATAATGCTTTGGTACTGATGAGTTTTTCAGCACTCGACGACGAAAAGGACATGCAAGTGATCCTTGTTAAGAACCCCCACATTTTTTGAACTTAGGCGGCCCATCATACTGTCACGCCCCACCCCGTGACGGGGTCACGGACGGATACAACAACACTAAATCACAGAGACCATTTCAATATTTTTTTTGGAAGGGGATGCTATCTAAAATCACATAACTAGATCTGTTTCCTTCATTCTCACACATGGGGAAAACCTATCCATCTAGTTCCACACTGCACAGCATCCATCCCATCATTGGTCACATCATCAAGCATAACCGTTCATAATAATGCATAAACAACTCTATTAATACACAGGAGTTCCAAATCACAAGTGACATAAAAGTTATTATATCAACATCTCAAATAACATAAGCAAATGGTCTGCCAATGCACATGTTCTCAAAACACATCATAGCTTCTCACTATAAACACAAGTAAAAGTAGGAATGATGATAAATCAGCTCCACCTCATAGTTATTCCTGGGTCCCTTCAAAGCCCATCTCATCTGGAGTCCCTGCAATATAAGTAGTGAGATCAGCATGCTCAGTGAGAAGCAACAATCATCACATACTACAGATACCAATCATAGTCTCTACGTAACATGCATACGGATAATCGATAACACATCACACATCACCATGCATGCATATAATCCACATCGGCACGCAAGATGGGTAACGATCTCAAACCCATGGCACTGTGCTCTAGCCAGGAGGTGCTCACATCTAGTTAGATGTGGCCCAGAAAATGGCCCAACAATCGAGAAATCGTAATACACGCCTGCGGCGTCGGTACTCACATGGTTGTAATACACGTCCCATGACATCAACCTCATAATAGTCGCAATACGGGCCCTTACGACGTCGGCCTATGCAGCAACCGTAATAGCGTCCTCCTCGGCATTGGTCTGCTCAGTAGCCGTAATACGCGCCCTCCTTGGCGTCGGCTGGTACAATGGAGGTAATATGTGCCTGCGGCGTCGACTTCCTTGAGCACCGTAATATGCATCCTATGGCGTAGGCTCTCAGGCATCACATCACAGCATGCATAGACATGTTCTCATACACAAGATCTCCACATACTATCATACATGATATTTACGCATGTTAGCACACATAGCACATATGCATGCCATCACATACACATTTATACATGCTATCACACATAGCATCCACGCATGCCATCACATACACATTTATACATGCTATCACACATAGCCTCTACACATGCTATTATACACATATCCACACATGTTATCACAGATAGCCTCTACACATGCTATTATACACATATCCACACATGCTATCACACGTAGCCTCTACGCATGCTATTATACATATATCTACACATGTTATCACACATAGCCTCTAAGCATGCTATTATACACATATCTACATATGCTATCACACATAGCATCCACACACATCATCAGATACACATCTACACATGCTCGCAGCATAAGTCCATACCGCTACGAATGCACGTGAGGGGTCTTACAACAAGGTTGACGGAGGATCCCACTCTCCCGGGCATTCTACAATCCGTTCACAAAGTCACATTTCATCCATTCGCACCAATCCCCTTACATTGGGTGGGCAATGCACCGATATCGATATGGGCCCGTATACGTCTTTCCATACAATACAACCAACACACAGACCCAACATTGCATTCTAACACATTTCAGATAAATGCGAGTATGCACTGCATAAACCAAAAATAGATGTGAGATGTTCTCCTCACCTAAATGTGCTTTTCGAAATCTGTTTGTTGAAAACAAATCCAATTTGGATTGAAGGGAGTTGAGTTCGGGAATCCAGAACTGTGTGCAGCTGAGTCCGGTTGCGTTGATTGCAAAAATAAGGCAGGCTCGCTGATTGAAGGATAACAGAGGATCAAAATCAGTAAATTTGAACTTGACCGAGTCAACTCAGTGGTTGAGTCACAAGAACCAAGTTGAAAAGGAAGAAATCAAAATAATGTAGACAAATAAATTGAATATACAAACAAATAAATAAAATACAAGAGAAAATTATCCCTGTTGGAAACGAGGACGGCAACTGGTTGAACATGGATCGATCGGGTCTGACTTCGGTGGACAGAGATTGTGGACGATCAACGGAGAACAACAAGGATCCAGCTATGAGTCAGATCGGCTAAACAGGAACTGGATGGTTCAGATCTGTTTGGCAGGGACTGAACAGATGCAAAGCAGAGGGTTGGCCTTTGCTCAAATCGGCTGGAACCACAAGATCGAACTTGAGAGAAATGCTGCCAGATGAATGAGGGGATCCACCTAGTTCAGGCGAGGCAAATTGGTGCGGGTTTTGAAAACTTCAAGTGTATCAAAGTTATAAAATATATAATCAAATGCAAAATTACCAAAAATCCTCCAAGTCAGGGTAGTGAATATGTTCATCCTCAGGACCATTGCTCATGGTTTCTAAGTGCATCCCTTCTCAGCTCCACACTCGTTAGGTGGCACTGCAGCAGGATCAAGTTCGGCAAAGCCTTTGAGCTTGCCATCTCCTTCCTCTGTCAGGCAGAAAGCAGGAATCTGATGGGAAAATCTAAGCAACTGATTTCGAGGTATCTCCTTCTCAACACCAGCATCTCTGAAAACAGAATTATAACCGCCCACCTTTTCCAAAATCATGACTCTAAACCCAGCAGCAGTGTTTCCAAAGACATTATTCTGAACTCGTACTAATTCATATTCACAATTCTCCATGTCCTTGCGTGTCCAATTGCTTCTCAAATTCTTGTACACTGCCCAAATCTGGCCGAAACATGGGTAGATGTCATATCTGTTCTTAGAAGGGGTCCCTGCTTTTACCTGATGTGAGAAGGTCATGGGCCTATCAAAAGTTGCAGTCTTGTGAGACAAAAAAAACCTTCCACAGCCAGTGGGCAGCTCCTCAGAGGACCATCTGATCTTCCCTTTTACTGGGCAGGCCAAAAGCCATGTTATTTCTACTTCAAAATCTGTGGATGCAACATTCTTTATCTGACCGTAGAACTTAGGCAGCCCATCCACATCGCTATACAGAGCCCAGATCTGACCAATTTGGAACTTATCATAGGATTTACTTGCTTCGAAGTTGTAAAACTCTGGATCTGGGTATTCAATACCTTCACTCTCAGGACCATTGCTCCCAGTTTCTAAGTGCATCCCCTTCTCAGCTCCACAGTCAGGTGGCACTGCAGCAGATTGTAAAACTCTTGTTTTATAAGCATCCCCTCTCAATTTTTTGGAATTAGGAGGATTGACATAGTCATCATCATCACTCCCATTCTCATTGTACCTAACATGCTGCTTCTGCCTTGTGGACCTCCGTGGATAATGCGGCACTGCGGCAGGATCAATTTCGACAAAGCCTCTGAGCTTGCAATCCCCTTCCCCTGTCTGGCGGAAAATAGGAATCTGATGGGAAAATCTAAGCAACTGATTTCGAGGTATCAGCTTGCATCCATTTCTATCATAAGCAGCCCAGATCTTATCAACTACAAAACAGCTTGCTGTTCTATCCTTGTCAAAACCAGTGAATTCCGATTCAGCATAGGTCAAGAATTCAGGATTTGGGATCTTGAGTCCTGGATTGACACTGGAAGCTTCTTCAAAACAGTTTTTATCTTTGGAGCTCTCCTCCTTTTTAACATCTTCTGATTGTTGTTTACCATGTTTCTGATATGTATCAGCTAGCTCTTTTCCATTGGCAATGTTTTCTTCCAAAGAGACACCATCTGTCTGTTTTTCTTTCTTCTCGTCTTTGGAAACAATTGTTGTAGCAGCTGACTCTCTTGTTTTATTAGCATCTCCTGAAATTTCCTTGTCATTCTCAGCATCTGACCCACCTGACAAACCCCCCCTCCTTGATTTTGTGGAATTAGGAGGATTGACAAAGTCATCATCATCACTCCCATTCTCATTGTACCTAACATGCTGATTCTGCCTTGAGAACCTCTGTGGATAACGGCTACCAGTAATTTCAGCATTTTGTCCAGTGAGATCATCTTCCATAAGCACCTCATCCTCATCAGTTTTATCAGTATCACACCTTTCACTAGATTCTTCTATTACAGTCTTCCACCCTCTCTTCTGGTTCTGTGCTCTCTTATATGGTCCTGCAAGCTTCTCTGATTCAGCCTTGGCCTTCGTTTCAGGCACAACCCCATTGCCAGCTGCTTTGCTTTGAGATCTCAAACCAAAGTTGGCGCTGTTGTCCATTTTTGAGAAGGATTCTGCCATTCTGACACCCTGAGAATGCATGCTAGAAGAGTTTCCAGTACGTTGATACCCTGCTCTATGAGCACTCTGATTCGGAACCTCTTTCTGCGAAGGAACTGCAGATTGATTCCACATGTATCCAGAGTTAGCTCCTGGTTGTGTACCCTGGGCATTCATATTATTTGCAATCCAAAAGGTCTGCATCTGCTGCTGATTCATTCCAGAGAACTGCGAAGAAGCATGTTTCATAAAATTATTTTGAATGTCAGGTTTTTTCCTAGCATTATAATTCTTATTCAGGTTGTTTCCTCGAATTGAGGCTTTGAAGGTTTTAATTTTTGGACTGAGCAATGCTGTCCTCTAATTAGTGCGAGCTGCTGAAATGTCACGGCCCAACTCGGGCATGCCCGATCCAACCCAACTCGGCCTAGCACAATATTGTCCTCTTTGGGCCCACATGGGGGCCCGTACGACTTTGCATTGTGCCTGTCTCAACTGAAGGCCCAAAACACGTTGTGCTGAGAAGGAGGGGTGTGGCCTCATATAAATCCCCTAAACATTCATCTCATTTTTGACGTGGGACTCTAACCACACCCACTTGCCCAGCGGCGGACGCTCTGGCATTCAGGTCAGGGCCATTACATGAAATTCAACTTCTGTAGCTTTTGAAGTCAATATCTCAAGCCAAACTGCACTGCTAAAATGGGAACTCTTTGCTCAGGAACATATTAACATAAAGGGGGAAGCCTAGTACTATTTCCTTTTCCCTTTTCAGGAAATCTTCCTTTTGGGTTCAGATGTTTATCCTCTCTCTTTTGTTGTAGATGGATCTGAGTGATTCCATGGAATTTTATTTTGTTTAGAATGAGATATGGATTTCTTTCTTTCTTTTTTCTTTTTTTGAATGACGAGATATGGGTTTCTTTCTTCATTCAGATAAATTGACATCCATCTTCTTGAGAATTCAGAACTATAATTGAGCTATCAGTTTGATTTGAGAAGTTTTGCAACCAGTTACCTGATGGTAACAGTAGAAATCTTATGTAGTTTCTTTTCACCAAATTTGGGAACTTGGAATATTACAATTTGAACAATCTCTATGGCTTCCTAAGAGGCGTAAACAGAAGTTTATGGATGAATCAAAGAAGAGTGTGTACTGATGATTAATCAACGAAGAGATCTACTAGGCTTTGACACCTCTCATTGTATATTTTTTAATAAGTTTGTGACCTCTCACTATACTGTGATGTAAAGGCCATTTTCTTATTATGGGGATTTTTTAAAAAAAAAGAAAAAATCTTTGGGTGTTTCAAGTTCAACATCTAAACAACCTTCATCAAAACATTTTCATTTAATTTCATCTCAATATCTTTTGTTCTTAAATTTTAATTTTAATCTTTATTTGGCTCTTAAAAGGCAGCAACACTCCTTGCTTTTTTTCATGGGGCAAAAAGCTAACTCAAACTGATAAACATGTGAGACACAGAGTAACCTTTTAACTATGCTATAGGCTCTTCCTGTGATCAATCGTTATATACCATATTTATAAGTAGAAATATGACTCAAGGTTGCAACTTTTCAGCTATTGTTATATATTGCTTTCAATAGTTCTACTTATAATTTTTATACTTCAAATTTGTGTCCTATATTGATTATTTGATTTTAAAATTTTATTATATTTTAGTCTTCTAAGAGAATTAAACAACTAACTTTTCGGGAAAAGAAGAAGACGAAACCCCTCAATAATCCGTTGTATTATTCAGAAGCTATTTGTCCTACTAAGAAAGTAGAAAAGAATAATAGGGCAAAGGCTAAGACAAGAATCTAGTAGTTCAAAGAGTCAATTTGGATTTGTGCTAGGTAGATCTACAATAGAAGCAATTATTATGTTCATGAAACTCATAGAGTAATTTAGGGAGAAAAAGAGAGTTTTACATATAGCTTTTATTGATTTAGAAAGACTTACCAAAAGGTGCCAAGGCATGTATATGAGTATGTATTGGCTATATCATAGCGCTGCAACTCGGGTGGGGTTTTGGCCCGACCCGTGAAATCATGCGGGTCGGGTCGAGAATTTTGGATTAGAGGTTGGGTTGGATTGAGAAGATAAAAACCCGCATGAAATTCTGGTCGGGTCAGATTGAGGTCCCAGCTAAAATTAGGCTAAAATGGGTTCAAAATGCGGGTCGGGTCAGAATTCGGGTTGATTTGGGTCGGGTCGGGTTGTGAAGTTTAGGTTGAGAATTTGGATCGGGTCGGGTCGGGTTCCAAATAAATCAACTCGGGTTGGGTTGGATTTTGAGGAATCCGACCCGTCCGACCCGAGTTGCAGCCCTAGTTATACGAGGCCTGTATAAATGCACAACAACTAGGTGAGAACAATGTATCATAAAATGGAGAAGTTCTTAATGAGAGTTGGGCTTCACCAAGGATCAACTTTAAGCTCATATTTATTGGTTTTAATATAAAAAACTCAAGATGAATTGCGATGGTGTATGTCGTTTGTAGATGATATATTATTGATAGTGAAACAAGAAAACAATTAAATGAGAAATTTACACTATGGATAAAAGCATTAGAGACAAATGGTTTGACAATTGAAAGAGTGAAGATGGAATATATGGAGTGTAATTTTAATAACATGAAGAACATTCAAGATGAACCAACTAAAACTGTGAACAAATTGGCGAAATATTGTGATAGATTTAGATAATTAGGCGCAAAAAGGGAGGATTAGATTAATATGGTGCCCACTACATTTCACATTTCAAAAATGTCACCTCTGTTATCTCAAGTTACCTTAGCATGTTCTGCCTCAGTCTCTTGCTTAAAAGAGGAAGAAGGGTGTGTTGGGGTTTCTCCTCCTCTTCGTTTCTTTTGAAAGGCAATCTCCCTCTGCATTGCGAGATCCATAGGCATCAAGTCTTTCAAGCAGTCCCTTTCTACACCCATTTTCCTGCTTGCTTCTCTCAATTGCCTGCGTAGAAGATCTCTTTCTTTGAGGACGGAAGCGGCATCGGAATCGGAAATGGGGTGTTGGGGAAGTCGGAAATGGGGGAGAGATTGGACGGACGAAGCCTCCATTTGTCTCCTTCGGGGGCATTCCAACTCCCGCTGCATTGCGAGCTCCATTGGCATCAAGGCTGCTTTTTCTTCATCACCACCACATCCATACCTTGATGACACCATGATTTGGGGGTAAAATTCATCCAAGAGTAGCAGAATTGCTTTACCTTTATGCTTTGATGCAATTTTTTTTTTGAAGAGAATGATATTTTGAAAAATGAAAAAATTCTTAAATTTTATAGTCATATGCATGTGCTACTTTCTACTCAGAGCTCTGCTCCCATCTGAAGAGCTCAGATAGTAGTGAGTATTAATGTATTAAAGGTCAGGAAGTAATAAGTTTCTATTCAGAGCTACCCTCACCAACTGCAATTTTGAATTTTTTTTCTTTTCAAAAAATTCTTCCAATATACAAAATAATTTTACAAGTGTAAAACAAAATAATGAAGCTTCCTAAAGAGGGAGATTAGAAAACTTAATGAGAAAAATATAATTTTTTTTTTTTGAATTTACGTATGGGAAATTATGGGATATCCAGCGTAAAATTTCAACGGGTGAGCCCACTATCCCTATAGCACACAAAGATTAGACCATGACAACTCGAAAATGAATTATGTTGATAATCTTTTTTAAAAATTAATTTCTTCACAGAAATCCACAAACATCCCCTTAATGAGTCCGACCTAAAATTGAGGTGGCTTTCAAAGTTTACCCACCAAGCTAACGAGTGTATCAAGCCTAACCTTACCAAATTTGGGTCCACCAAGTTTGATCTATTGCTGAGGGTGGGTTGTGTTGCAGACCCCATGCAGTCTTGCACGCGTTATCATCCTCCTTCCAATTTATCATACCATTAATGGGTTGTGTTGCAGACCCCATGCAGTCTTGCACGCGTTATCATCCTCCTTCCAATTTTATCATACCATTAATTTGATAATTTCTTTTCCATGTCACAACCTACAATTCACCAATCCAATCTACATTTCTCCATCAAGAGAGAGAAAACCCATGAAGGTTGACTTGACGTCAAGAACTCATTTAAAATATAGAAGGTCTTAGTATATTGTGCGTGACCAGATTATTGGCTTTTTCTGTGTGCTTTCTCTCTTTCAAATTTTTTTTTTGTTGCTATTTATCTTTCTTTCTCTTTCTGTATTTGCACTTTTGGTGCCTTTCAATATATTAATATATAAACCATTTCAAAAAAAAAAAGAGGAAACCTATTAACCCAATGTAGCACCTCCACCCAAAGGTCCCACATCGGTTGGGATCTTGGGTGGTGGGGGCTTTATTTGAGAGGGGACAACCCTTCCCATTGTGAGGCCTTTTGGGCCTGACCATGTGGACCATGGTCCAAAGTAAAATCGTGCGGGTCGGGTAGGGCCCAAAGCAGACAATATCACGATGGGGTAGGGTCGGGTTGTCACAAGTGGTATCAGAACACGGTTCAACACTCGGACTGTGAGGCTCTCTACTTGTGTGACTTGCTTGCCTGTGTGTGGACCCATATCAGTGTGACGAGACGGAGCTAGAAATGGCTCTGGTCTTAAGAGGGGTGGATTGTAGCACCCCCACCCAAAGGTCCCACGTCGGTTGGGAGCTTGGGTTGTGGGGGCTTTATTTGAGAGGGGGCAATCCTCCCCATTGTGAGGCCTTTTAGGCCTGGCCATGTGGGCCACGGCCCAAAGCAAACAGTGTGGGTCAGGTAAGGCCTAAAGCGGACAATATCACGATGGAGTAGGGTCGGGTCGTCACACCCAACACTAGAATCAATTCCTTGGTCCAAAAAAGACAGCAAATAATAAAATTAAGAGCATGGAGTGCATTACAATCCAAGATATACAGTTCAATGGATTCCCCTTGAAGGTTTGTCTACCTTGTCATAAACATAGAGACCCTTAGACCATAAGTCTCAGTACAACTTTGAAAGTAAACTGGCATCTCACTCCATGGAAAGGCCAGTGTGGCTTGTTCATGGCCTGCTTCTGGTGGTTTTGGCATGGAGACTACTACCCACACATGCTATGCCGCCTCAGTCACCCGTTCTGTGCAACCAAACAGGTTGCATCCTTTCCAACTCCTACGGTTTGTGGGGAGATAGAAAAGAATGCCGGGCATCCGCTGTCGTCTACCCAGCAACAGAGGAGGAGATCCGGTTAGCGGTAGCACAGGCCAATCAGAAGAAACAGAAGGTGAAAGTGGTATCGGCTTATTCACACAGCATCCCCAAACTGGCATGTCCGGCGTCACCACCTGAAAATGCAGTCGTGATAAGCACGGAGAAATACAATTCTAGCATTGAGATTGACACAGATAATCTGATTGTTACGGCCAATTCGGGAGTGGGGCTACGCGACCTGATCGATCTGGTGGAGAAAGCCGGTTTGAGTTTAGTGGCTTCTCCTTACTGGGAGGGAGCGACCTTGGGCGGTATCATAAGCACTGGGTCACATGGGAGCTCTTGGTGGGGAAAGGGCGGAGCAGTCCATGACCATGTTGTAGGCCTGAGAATTGTGGTGCCTGCCGGAGCATCTGAAGGATATGCTAAGATTATCAGAATCAATGGTCGAGATCCACTTTTCAATGCAGCCAGAGTTTCTCTGGGACTACTGGGTGTCATCTCAAAGGTCAGTTTAAGTGCTTTAGTCTTGTTCACTGCCATTGTAGAATCATTTCCCCCATCTATCTAAAGAGCGAATTACAGGTTCTTTCTTTCATTCTACAGTGTAGATTCATATTTGTGTCACTGCACAATCTAAGAGGGCCTTTTCAATCAAATTAATCTAAGCCTTTAATCGTCCCTCCCTAGGCCATAGTGGGCCCCACATGGCCAAGGCTCATATTGCTTGCATGAGCACAAGTTATTAAGAAAAAATGTATATATAAAACAAAATTTCTATAAGCACCAGTAGAGAGAGTATTTTTTCTTTTGAATTTACGCATGGGAAACCGTGGAATACCCAGCGTAAAACTTCTACGGGTGAATCCACTATCCCTAAGGCATACCAAAGTTAGGCCATGTGGGCTCAAACCCGCAACCTCTTCTGTAATAAAGGCCATAATCACCCAATAATACCTTCTAGTTGTTTCTATTTCTCCTCCTTATGTGCTTGATTTTACTGCTACATGGTATTATCCTCCTCAACCGGACATGGGCCTGCCAAATGGGTGATGATAGGCCCGTTGAAAATGCCATTTCTTGAATGGTTGTCCCACAAAAATTCATCTTAATTTAATCAATAAAGCCATTTTCGTTAAGTTCTCTAACATTTGTTCATTTTAAATTATTTTTTGAACTTTGTGGTATTTAAAAGCATGACTTAATTGATCCAATTAAGGTGATTTTTAATGGGTCTCGTACAAAAAATAAAATATGTTTCCAATGGATCCATCACTACCCTAGTAAGTTCTCATGGCTATGTATGTAGATGATCATCCTTTTTGTTTTTTACGAAGTCCAAACAGGCACCTGCAACTGTTTCTAATAATAGAATATCTTGAATACACAATGGCAATTTCACTTGAGGTATAAAGCTCCGGCTGCTCAACTTAGATTCAGTGAAGTACTGAAATCAGACTTATGAGTATTTGATTTTGATCTGCACTCTCTTGTTGTTGTATATTCCATTGAGTTCTCTGAAAGCTCATAGAACTCGAGTGATTTCAATCTTGGAGGAATTCATGCTTGAATAAACACAAAGAAAACCTTTAATTTCAGCTGAAAATGGATCTGTTTTAATTGAACTCATTAGATAGCAGTATCATTCAAATAGTTGATTCTGGTCTTGTTCACCTGACCTAACTTGCACCAGATAAGCCTCTCACTGGAGCCTCGCTTCAAAAGAAGCATCACTTACTCTTACAAAGATGATGTCCACTTGGAAGAAGATTTCATGGATCTTGCACAGAAACATGAGTTTGCAGACATTACTTGGTATCCATCGCAGAATCAGACTGTGTACAGGTACGATGATCGAGTTCCATTGAACAGCACTGGAGACGGAATCAACGACTTCATTGGGTTCCAATCTACTTCAATCATAGTCTACAGCGCTTTGAGATCTACAGGTACTCCTAAATTCATCCTCTGGTCTTTGGAATTGAGAACAACTTCAGTGGCAAGCAAGTAAACCAAGCCAATCTGTTTAACCTGGTATCAAAGAAGATAAGCCATACTCTATAAAACCATACTGATTCGATGGAGCTCTGTCAGTGGTCGTTTGTTGAAATCTGAAAATTGGCTACTAATGAATTTAGCTAGCCATGACTTGACAAGAACCAAATGGGGCTATAATCCATCCAGCTTGAACAGAGGCTTCTTTTTTTTTTCCTTTCATGAAAATGATAGCTGGAACAGAGATTATGTGTTTGACAAATGGAGAAACTGTGAGCAAATGGATTTTAAATCTTTCAGTTTGAGTTCCTCCAACCCAAAAAAACTTTCAATTAATGAAAATTTAATCACACAGAGAAGTCACTGGAATCAGCAAAGAATGTCAAAGGAAAATGCACGCTTGCAGCTACAGAACTGGCATACAAGAAGTTAGTCGCAAATGGTTTAAAAAACAACCTAATTTTCACCGGATACCCCGTTGTGGGTCGTCAGGGTAAAATGCAAACCTCTGGTTCTTGTTTGCATTCACCAATGACAAGCATCACAAGCTCATGTGCTTGGGACCCGAGGTTCAAAGGGCTGCGCTTCTATGAGACTACAGCAATATTCCCTGCTTCAAAGTTCAGAAATTTTATCAAGGATGTTAAGAAACTAAGAGACCTAAAACCAGAGAACTTCTGTGGGATAGACATCTATAATGGGTTCTTAATACGTTTTATCAAGACTTCTGGGGCATATCTTGGTCAATCAGAGGGTTCCGTTGTCGTAGATTTCAACTATTATCGTGCTGATGAGCCTTTGACACCAAGGCTCAACCAAGATGTCTGGGAAGAGGTGGAGCAAATGGCATTCTTCAAGTATGGAGCCAAGCCGCATTGGGCAAAGAATAGGAACCTAGCATTCTTAGGTGTCCAAAATAAGTACCCTAATTTCAGTAAGTTCCTTCAAGCAAAGAAGCAGTTGGACCCTCAAGGGATGTTTTCAAGTGAATGGTCAGATGAGATACTATCTGGAAAAGCAGCAGCTAAAGAAGATGGATGTGCAATGGAGGGTCAATGCATCTGTTTTGATGATAGACACTGTAATCCAGGCAAACAATACCTCTGTAAACCAGGCCTCGTTTATGAAGGAGCTCGAGTCTGCAGATATGTACCTTCTTCAATGGCTGCCTGATATATTCCAACTATGTAAAATGACCACCGCATGTAGGGTGCAATTAGCACTGCTGTTTCACAAGCAACAATAATATTTTTTTTAAAAAAAATTTGCACATGGTAACTTGATTAAAATATGTTTTCTTATTTTACCCTTTCTTCCAATGCTGTCATAAAATTTACAGTCACTTAGCAAGTCGAGGACTCGGGTTTTTGGTGTGTTACATGTCTTGTTTCCATGGCTCAACCATTTTGGCAAGTACAAATGTGGCTAAGTTTGTGCTACCGTAGTGTCACCTATGATGAAAATGATATAGCATGAGTTGATAGTCCCTTTCTAAGGAGAAATAATAGCAGCAAAAATTCATTTGACCTATGACAGAAACTGGTCTTGGTTGAGTAATATTTAGCATGAAGTGCTTAGAAATAAACGGATGTATGGGATCAACGAAAGTACATCAGATGCATCTGAATCATCAACAATAACACTAGAAAAGGGCCTCCAATTTAATAGCAGTAATAGGGAAAAGAACATTTTAGTGTGTTACCCATCAACCATAATTTCTTCCCACAATTTATTAATTTTAGAAGAACATTAGCTGTGCTTAGTTCAGGTAAATTCAAGTTCCTCATCAATGCCTCAAAATGGAGCTCTTTATATATGGTTGCCATTTGATCCAGAAGCAAAAACTAAATCGTTGCTGCTTTCTTAACATTGTCACAAACAGTACAACAACGATGACAAAGAAGATAACTTTCGTGGCCAAATGACCATAGAAATCCATGCTGCTTTCAAAAGATCTGCACTACTTCAATAAACACCGAACAATATATGTATTTTTTGAATGGTAAATCCTGAACCATACTACAAAATTCAATCCCATTGGTATTGAGCTGAAAGTGCAAAATGCATGTCTAATGCAACCAAACTCAAATTTCCTAAAGAAGTGAGCAAAATGACCTTTCATCTACTTTCTACGGACTTATAAGCTGGATGGTGATATTTGAAGATATACCATCTGTGTGTATCCATTGAATACAGAAGTCTCTAACCTAGTTAAACCAAGCCTTCGAAACAAACCAAACCTCCCATCTTCAATAATTGGATCAGGTGCACGAGCAGGATCATATCTCGTTTGATGAGTAAGTGAAGGACCAGCCACTGGTGGGAGCTCCCAATAGACATCTAGAACCGATTCTACAAATCTGCTGTTCTGAAAATGTTCTGAATAGGAAATTCCCTTGTTGCTGTGGTTGAAATCATCCTTCATCTCCCCTCTAACACCCCACCATGTGTCATCGTTTCCACAAAGTTCCTCTATATCCACTGCCTTCTCCCAGAATTTCTTACGTTTCATCCTTACTCTAGCCTCATCACTGTCTCTGAAGCAACTATGCCCACCACCTGCATTAAAAGAACAAAAAAGAAAGAAAAAGAAATTCAGGTTTTTGTTCTTGTTAACCAAAAGAGAGAGAGAAAGATGTACATCTCACCACCTGCATCAACCACGTGGGAAAAAGAAAGAAAGAAAAAGATAAAAAAGCTTTGAAGCATTTGCATGCAGTGAATTTCATGATCCTTCAACATACACCAGTACCTCTCATTTCAAAAAGGTCCAATCTTGTATAACATTTAAACATTTACAATATATCAAAATGTTAAAGAATAGTATTCTCCTTTCGTTGATCAAATCATCAATCAACAGTGAACAGAAGATATTAGAGATTCTAAATTTAGGACATTAGGAGAAAAATCTAGTTAGGCTAAAACCTTGCTGTTTGGTTGTCATTAGAAGATAGGGAGATTGGTTGTTGCTAGAGTGGAAAAGGTCTAAAAGAGTTTTAATTAAATATTTAGACTCAGGAGATGGAGATCCACTTATATAGGATACCCCCACATGGCTCAGAATCTCTTATTTTTCTATGTTTTTTATTCTGATCTATTGCCTGCCAAACGCATAGGTTGAAATCTTTGATTTTTTGGAGATTGAAATTCTAATCTCTGGAGATTCAGAGTCGCCAAACACACACTAAAATTGGGAAGCAGTAAACAAAAATAACAAAATTATCCATGTTGAACAGCCAACAAAATATCAAATTAGTTCAAAGTAGCTAAAAGCCTAAAACATGATTTAGCGCATTATCTGAAAATATGAAAGGTGAAGCAAGGAGCGCTCTGGATTTCAGACTCATACATTAGACAGAAGAATATATACGATAAATGTTGACTGGCTTTCACAGTGGGGATGGTGAGTTCATTAAAATAGGAAGTAAATCCTGCGATAGATTCCAATAATTGGCAACCATAAATAGTCAGATATCCCAATAGGATTAACATAGGGTGAGCAAAGTGAAAATAAGCTTCTGTGTATCAGTGAGTGTCGCTTCAATTAAAAGAGCATTTTTATGACACAGTCGACCTCCTCACCTACATGGCTCAATTTGTCATTATTAGTAGCTATTTCATTGTCTCGGTCCTTGCTAGTTGGAACTAATTGGCTGACCATGATTTTAATGCTTGTTAGTAAGCTTTAAGAAAGAACAAAAGCTGATTCTACCTATGGTGTGGATGTACGTCTGGACATGGATGGGAAGGGGAAACAACACCCTGCTATCCAAATTTCAGATGAGTTTTGCATATACAAGTGACCAGGCATTTTAGGTTCAAATACTTACAATTGAAAATCCCATAATGTTTTTACCATAAATTATTTTAGCCCTTTTTTAAGGCTTTATAACATTGTTTCTAGGTTCTTATTGGTGTTTCTTTGGACCAAGTTCACACAACTTGCATCAAACAAGGATTTCAGTCCTTAACTACGAGAAAGGGATGGCAATACAGGCTTGGAATAAAGAAGTTAAAAATAATGGGTTATTAGAATGTGGAGTGACAGAAAAAAAAAAGCTCCAAATAAGGTTGAGAAGAAGATGAATTTCACAAAGTCAACATTACATAGATAGGATAAATCTTCTATGATAATGACAAAACAATGATGACCATCATCACAATATCACTAAAAATGGGTGACCACCATCATCATAGCTTTCCAGTGCGCATTTTCAGAATAGTTAATATCATTCAACTTTATACTTGTACCTTTTTCATTGGAAATGAAACATTTGGCTAATTAAAAAATGACCATAGCTTTCCAACTAGCTTGATTGACCAGGGATCTTGGTCAAGTTGAATCTGCTCTATGAGGTTCTTTTGTTCTAACCTAAGTTGCATGGGTACAAGTGCAAGCATTGGAGTACAACACAGTTGCAAGGTGTTGGACTCAGCAAACTAGAAAAAATGCGACACAGCACCATATTTAAATAAATTTATTTTAATTGAAACGAATGCGTGAAAATAATACTGATAAAAAATAATTTACTAGTTTTACTATAAATAATTAAGTGACAAACATATTGACATCTTAATTAGGTTTTAAAAGGAGAAAGGTGCTGTAATATTTTAGTCAACTTAGAAAACAATGTTAAAAAGCACTAGAAGAGCCCAAGAAAAATGGGTGTGTGTGTTTGATATGGGGGCGAGTATCTCGAAGTGTCCGACATAGGTGTGATACATGTTGAAGTGTTTGTGCAATACATGTTTTGACTTTAATTTTGTCCAACCTTAATGGACCTGGCATAACAATTCAGAAAATCACTTAGTTCAGCATAGTTGACTGAGTCAAGCCCAACTAAGTCAATAAATAAAAACCAAATATATAAGGGGGCTTTCAACCAGAATTATTGTTTAATATTTGTTTATTTATATTTATTGATATTTTGAAATAGGATTCATCATCATTCATGATTATACCATCATGTATTATGCTAGTATCCATACATTTGATTTTGTTTTTAATTGTTAGTTTTGAACTGTATTTCTTGCTTGTTTTTATCTACTTCTAGTAGATATTCTGTAGTTTTATAATTTTGGATTCTTTTCTCTACACATTACATAGATTTAATATATGTAAAAAATAACACATTCTCCTAGCTGACTCATCAAGTTGCCCGGTCAATCCAATCTATTAACTGGACAAGCCATTGTTAAGAGAATTTAAATTATTATTTAAAAGTGAATTTCTGGCTTAGAAAAGCCATCATGTCTCCTAGTTAAACCACCTACTAATTGGTCAGTGATGATGGTTTGCTAGAAAGTGAGTAGAAGCTTGCCCTGGTTGAAGTCCATGTAGGAAATGAGTTCAAGGCTCTCCACCATCATATGGATCGCTGGGACTAGTGATGGTGCGGGCCCATCTTGTATTGATTGCATTCTTTTCTTCCTCTTTTGTACCTTCTATATTGTTCAATTGTATATTATGGTCAGGGCATCCTTGTAATTTGACATTTTCTTAGATTTCAAAAGGGTTTGCAGTATTTTAAAAGAGCTTTGTCATGGTTGAATAGGGTGTTTGACTCTTTCTTTCCACTGCCTCCTATCTTTCTTTCTCTGCTCCACCTTTATTTTTGAGATCTATAACAAAATGTCACATATTTTTGGCCGGATCTTGGGAGTTTGAATTATATTCAGTCTATTTCTACTGCATATTATTAAGAATGAATAAGAATAGGATAAAAGAAAATTCATCCACTCTACAGAATTGCGCCATTGGATTTCAGGATGAATCAGCAGAATCAATCACTGTCTTTAAGTTCTCTTATATGAGATTTTTAACTTTAACACTCATAGCCCATAAAATAGAGTTGAAATTGATTTCTACATCAAGAATGACGTATTGAGTATTGGTTTGGAAATCTGCTAGAATTTTTTTTCCCCCCCTTCTTAAAGCACGTAAGGATCACTCAGAAAAATGGAAAAAAAACCCCTAATATTGGAGTATTATTTGCTATAAGTGATTTTTCCAAATTAGTAACAAGTTTTTGAAAGAAAATTCATAACAAGTTTTCACAAGGATAAGAACTAGGCACATCTACCAACTCTTTGTTGAATCAGTTCTCTAGAGAGTTCACATGTGCATCCGTTTACAAGTCTCTTTGGGAAGACACCGTTTTTAGAAATGGGATCAGTAGGTTTCACAAACTTATTTGCTTATTTTCATCCTTCTTCCAAAGGAAAATGGTGTGGATACTCCTTTTTTTAGTGGTAAAATGGTGTGGCTACTCTGAAGTACTCTGTCAGATAAGTAACATATCAAAACACGTCCAAAATTTAACTTTGAAAAGAGATCCAACAAGATCCCTTCATCTAAGGTTAAAGTAGAGGGCATTGAAGTGTGGGTTAGTGTTTGTTTTAAGTATACAACTAGAAGTTATCATCCAGAGATTTAGTTAAAGTGCATTACATCCACCCAAAATGCAGAAACACCCAGATGAACCATTGCACAAGTAACAGACATATCCTACATGGGTAGATTACATCTATAACTGGAATTTCATGCTTAAAATACAACAGGGTGGTTATTCACCTCTTATGTAGAACTGATCACAAATCTGCCTCAGGGAGTAATGGTCTCCACTTCCAGTATCATAGTTGTCCTCAAATACAAGATGGTGAAACCCTGCCTTCAATGCCTGCTTCAGTCTGCCCATTCAACATTTAAGAAATGAGATCCAACAAATTATTAGAATTCCAGCAAGTAAAATGTCACCAAAGGAAACAACTTGTAAGTTATGTGTACTGTTTTGCATGTCTCATGCATGTAAGAGCACATGTATGAGAATTGCAAACAAAGAAAAAAAAAATCAGCAACTCAAGTCACTATTTCACTTGCCTCACCTCTTCAGTTCGTTTTGATGATCATCAAAGAAGACAAGAACCTGACTGAGATCTGAGATCCCATGCATCTTCATCACACTCCTCCAGTCGAGGCTCCCGAAATCAACAAAATCCTTGCCGGCATAGTAAGTGCAGTTCCCATCAACATAAGCAGGCCCTTTCTTCAGGTACTTTTCTGGGTGCCGGGGTGAGAGTGACACAATAGGTGTATCTGGCATTGCTTGCCGAAGGACCCATGTGGAGTGCCCCTTGAAGGCGCCACTCTCAATCATCAGATCAGGTTTGAGCCAACGAGCAATGAACCAGAGCCCAAAGCTGTGGTCGAATCCCATCCCAAACATGTTGTTCTTGATGGGCCGCGTTTCGTAGATTGGGACAAACTCTTCCAAGGCCTTGAGCAGATCTTTTGTCGTCCATTCAACTGTTTGTCCATGTTTCGATCTGCCTTTAGCCAAGAACAAGAATTAATGAGGTATTGATCGAAAGAAATTACGGTTCAAATTGCAATGGTACAGATCAAGTCATAAAATACTGATTGTTGTCCCTAATAGACTGCATAATGTCTTCCAATGTTCCAACTCATAAAAAATTCAAAATGTACCAGGACCACATCCAAGAAAACAGCTGCACCGGATTTGAAGCTTAGACAGAATGGGTGGTTTGCTGATTAACTCTACTTGTTTAAAGCAGAGGCAGAAATTATAAATTTTGTGAAGTGGGTTCCTGTTTTCTTACTTGTACAGCTCCAAATCACTATGAAACCAAATGCCTTTATCAATTGTGGGTAGAGAAACTAGAAAATACATAAGAATGGTATCTCATCCAATGTTGTTCGCTGTTCAAATTTCCACTTCTAAGAAATTAATATCAATCAAAATGTTAGAAATCCATTTCCTAATTGCAATTTGCCAGACCCTTCAAAATGTCAAATGCACCATTTATCAATACCAATCACCCATAATGATTTCGGGAAGAGAAGCTACGAAATAACTGAAGAATGACATCTCATACAATGCTTTGTAAATTCAATCGATGCCTCAAAACTGCAATTCAGATAAGATAACGATCCATTCCATCAAAACGTTAAAAACCCATTTCCCCATCTCAATTCGTCTCCCATTCACATCATCAAACGCACTAAGTACAAAACCAGATCAATCGATTCACCAAGAAATTTAATGCCATGTTTGGATGCATGGAAAAAGAAGTACTTCTGCAGCAAAGAACCAATTTTTAAACAAAAATGGTAGACCCACTTCCATTTTTAGTCAAATAGTGGCTATTTTCCAGGAAAGTACTTCCCTTTCCATGCAATGCAATCCAAGGGGGGTTAAATTTAAAAGGAAAAAGTAAATAGTTGTAGGAGGCTTACACCAGGGGACGCCAAGAGATCCGAAATCCGAGTTGAGTCCTTCGACGGAGAAGAGAGTGAAGCGATCGGAAGGGGAGATGCAGACCACATCGGATCGGGAGCGGATGAAGAAGAAGAGGAGAGAGGCAATGAGGAAGAATAAGAAGAACAATCCAATCTTGGGGAAGTGGGTTGTTGTTGAGAGGAGGCGGGTCGAGAGTGATGTGTTTTTCCTGGTCTTGGATTCATCATCTTCGTCTCCTTCCTCTTCTGCAAATTGTAGAGATCGGCTCCCGCGAATAGATACCGCTCTCTCTAACATCTCTCTCTCTCTCTCTGAAGTGGAACAGTCCAACCGAGACTGCACAGGTGAAGGAGAAGAGCCAGTGACGTCTGTGACTTCGAGATGAAAAAAAGCACCAGAAGGTTACTTAATTTGAAAGATTTTTTAATTTTTTTTTTTATATTTTGAATTTCAAAATCTTATCTTAATCTAAATAAATCTGTATTTAGTACCACAAGGACAACTGCATGTGATCATTTTCACAGTTAAATACGATTATTTTTTAAATATGACACCTTTTAGATAATGTAAATTAATATATTATCATCTTTATGATAATATTTCAAAAAATGAGTGGTCCTCTGTTAACTTTGAGATAAATATATTCAATCACAGATGAAAAATTGAAAACTATGTAATGAATGGTGCATTCACTTATTATATGCCCTTTATCTTAAATTATTAATCAAAATTTCTCCCGCCTCAGGAAGTGGGAGGTGGGTTTGAGTCTATATAGCCTCACCTGATGTGCCTTTAGGACAATTGAGTATTACCTCTGAGGGTCTTACGTTGGATTTCTTACCGTTTTCTACACATAAATTAAAAAAAAATATATAAAATAAAGAGGAATTATCAGATATTGTCAATCTATTGTAAGGACGATAATAAATAATAGCATTTGAGTTAAGTAAAATTTACTTATGGAAGATTTAAATTAGGCCACCAATCTTTCCACAAGAGTTTTGTGTAACTAGACATAGATTTTAGTGTATTACCAATTTTACTTTTCGCTCCTGTCATACCGAAACTTTAAAAAATGAATGATCAACAAATTGGCTCACTTACCGGATCACTTAGAACCAATTTACTAGCCCCTTGACTAATTCTCGGGGGCATGTGTAAACCTCTTAATCTGCACATACCGAATATAAAACAATGGGGAGTGACCCTTTTTATGATGAAGGAAACTTGATCTCGAGACTTCCCAAAAACAAGGGCGGATTTTGACCACTAAGCCAAATTTCTAAATTTATAACCCTTTTTATGTTTGATAGTTCTCGAAATTTCTAACTAACATAATATATAATATTGAAGTAACTCGTGAAGGTTGGCTTATCGGTCAAGAATCCACTTGAGATGTGAGGAGTCTTAGATTTAAATCAGTTTCAACATAAAAAGACAACTCCCCGTAATGTTACCCAATGTGTGTGAACGAGGTTTGCACATTGAAGTTGATTGAATCGATTCACTAAGCAGGAATTTCATAAATATTGCCTCAAGATTGTAATTTATAATTCCTTTAAAATAGAAATTTCATGAGACTTCCAAAATTCAATTTTAAGAACAATTGGATACAATAAATGCGTAATTTTGGAAAGTTTGCAGATTTCTAATTCAACTAAAGAACTTTTGGTTACTATATTATTAACATACCAACAGGATCAGGGCTTGGGTTGGGTCATCATGAGTTGGGCCTAAGATGTGAAAGCCAGAGTTGATCCTGATCAAGTTTATTGCCCTTATCTGGAGAACATTTTCAGCTTCACTGGGTTATCTGGGCTTCTGTCTAACTTATAGTTCAAAAGTTCGAAGCTTAGATTTGACTCGAAGCTTAACTCAGTAACTCACAAAATTTTCAGATTTCTTATTTGGCCCTCTTTCTTGAGTTTTTATACTGTGATGGGCATAGGGCCGGCCAGACACAAGTTAAGGCCTAAAGTAAAAAATCTAAACGGGCCTTCTTTATATTTAACATATTATTATAAGTAATATTTAATTAAAATTTTAATTATATATAATAAAAAAGAATCTAAAAAAATTTTCGGGCCTTTTTTTTAACACTCCTGCGGCTGAAATTTGGGCCTCCCTAATAGGGTTTTGAGATAAGGTTATCAATAATTTTGGGCCTTCCGATATTTGGGGCCTTAAACGGTTGCTTTTGTTGCCTTTGGGTAGAGCTGGCACTGGATGGTCATGTTATCAAGCTTCCATTCTGGGGCTTGTCTTGTTCCCGAGTTTGTGAGCTGGGCCGAGCTAGGCCCCTCTAATATTCGTCCATATATACTAAAAAAGTGCACTATATCAGTTGTGATAAAAGAGTTAGATTATGATGGATATAAATTGCTTTATTAAAGATTTGGATAGCAATATAATTATGATAGCAATGTAACTATGAGAGGGTGGCTCTACTCTATCATAAAAAAAAATATTATATCGATGGATAGATTATCATGTGTACTATCAAAATATGGTCCATTGGATAGTCTCGCCCTTGATCTTTTTAAGATAAAAAATAAACCATCAGATATATTTTTGAAACTACCATAATCAATTGACAGTGAGGATGCACAAATGAATATTGTAAAAGTTGGATCTAAATTAAAAAAAATAATAATAATTTTGACAGTCTAATTTTATCAAGTGGAGCGCTTTTACCTAAGAGCAAAAATGTCTAAGCATTTTGTAATGCGCTTACTTGTGGGGGTTTTACGCTGGGTATCCTGCAGTTTTCCACACGTAAATTCAAGAAAAAAAAAAAAAATCTAAGCATTTTGTAGTTTCCCCTTTATCTACTATCTAATATCGCGATTGAATTCTTTTCAAATTTAGAATTTGTATCTTAATAATATAGGGGGAAATGGGCAATGATCCAACCAGCTTATATCCCATCACATAATGATGAACACAAGGCTGACTCAATTTTAATGGGAGTTCTAATAATTTCTTTTTTTGAACGGTAACAAATAGAACAAATTATATTAATTAAAAGAATTAAATACTTATAATGACTCATACAACATAAACACAATTATTCCATGTTAATTTACATTTTTTTTAAATAACCTTGTGGAATGGAAAGTCAATTTAAGGATATTATCCACATAGGTGTGGTTAACTGATTGCCTCCCATCTCAGGAAGCGAGAGATTGCGGGTTCGAGCCCCCATGACCTAATCTTGATGTGTTCTAAGGGTAGTGGACTCACCCGTAGGAGTTTTACGCTGGGTATCCCTCAGTTTTCCACACATAAATTCAAAAAAAAAAAAATTAAAGACACAGAAGGAGTTCTGATTATATCTCTTCTTGCTACTAATTTCCTCAAAACCATCTACTATAAAAATGAGCATAACACACCATTAGCAATAAAAAATGGTAAGTTTGATATAATTAACAGGATTTGCTTCTAAACACCCAGCAAATCATATCCATTTAGATTCCATTGATATTGAGGATGTTGGTGGTTCTATTTTTATTTTTATGTGGTTGGAAAGGAGATTACACCTGTCATTGCTTTTAAAAATGATGCTTTTCATAGTATTTTTTTTTTAATACAAACTAAAAAAGTGAGGTTCATTAACTTTTGATCTTAAATTTTGATTTTAAAATAGTATAATTGTATATGCAAAATGATGAGATCTATTGACTCACTATCTGCTTTATATGAAAAAAAAAATACTTTTGTTAAATTAAAAATATGAACACAAGATTGACCCTGTTGAATGAAACATAGTTAACATAAATACAACTATTCTATGCTTAGGGCTGAAACTCGAGCATGTTGGGGGGCCACGTTTTAATAAATCTAATCCAACACATATAAAAAATTATTGAGTCTGACTTGCCCCGACCTGAATTGCTCAATCGATCTGATCCGAGTTGCTGGCCCGACCAAACCCATTTTTAACCCAAATTTATGAGAAAAAAATCAGTAGCATGTTTTTTTGTATTTCCTAAGACTCGGGTTGGATTGGGTCAATTCAGATCGAGTTGGGTTGATTTTAAATTTTTGAGCCTTATTCAATCCGAATTCCAAATGGGGTTTTTCTCAACTTGATCTGACCCTAAATTTATAAATACAAAACCCAGCTTACTAATTTCTTGGCTCGGGTCATATGAGTCAGATTAAAACCCGGCTCAAGTTTCACCCCTATCCATGTTTGAGATAGAGCGATTTTTTTTAAAAAAAAATTACACTACACGAACGAGAAGAAGGTTAGAGAAACAGCTTTGATGCGGGAGGCAATCAGCTATAGAATATCATAAACACTATATATATATATATATTTTTTTGGATTAACGTATGGGAAACTCAGACACAGTCCTACTAAAACTCCCACGGATGAGCCCACTACCCTTAAGGCACACCAAGATTAGGCCATGGGACTAGAACCCATAACCTCTTGCTTCCTAAAGTGAGAGGCAATCAGTTGAGCTAATAAATACTATATTCACGGGTCATTATTAGATGTATTTAAAATGTAAAAGGATTCCATTCAAATCCCTACTGATTATTTTTGTGAACTATTTATTTTAAGTAATGCCCATATCTTTGGCCAACAAGGTATCCTTTGTTTATAAGATTTTGATTATTCCCTTCTTTCTTCTTTAAGATTAGCCCCATTATTTAAACAGGGAGAAGATATTTCATTGAGACTTTTAAGAGTAGTGGGTGAGGTTTAAATATTTAATGAAGATTTATCACATGTTTAGTGGAGTTAGCCTAAGGTATAAGAGTTGAGTTGAGTCATAAGAAAAGATAAAAAGAGTCAGATTTTTTTTATATTCTATCAATTTTGAAACTATTGATGTATTATTCAAATATCTAACACTTCATTCTCTTTATTCTAACTCATATTGCAAACCTTTTTTCTTCTAGTAAAAAATGGTTTGGCAGTGAGTTTTTTCCCAATCAATTAGACAGTAGTGAGCAATAGAATCACAAGATGATACTTCAATTATATGAAATTCAAATTCATGTTAAAACAAAACTCAACACAACTTTGGGTTATGAATATTTCAACATTGATGGATGGATGTATTCCTTCACTATTGGGAATAAGGAATTTTCAGTTAAAAAAAAAAAAAAAGCATCCACTAGAATGAAACTTACACGAAAAGTAGTATCAAAGATATCTTTCTAACCCAGCGGGGGTTGGACTGTCGGTCAGGAAACTCCCCTCATGAAAAAATGTCTTGAATTCGATTCACACTTAAATCTCTCTGAACCACTCCCCATGCAATTTCTCCTCATCGACTTACAAATGTGTAGATTATGAGGTTTACATATACTCGTGGGATCAGTCTCACCTCTAATATAAAATGAGGATTCCTATATTACAAAAGAAAATCTCTCTCTCACAAATCTCCAATGAGATCTTTGTTCAATTGTCAAGAAGAAAAATTTCAATTACCACAATAATATTATTACCTCTCCATGATTAGTGTGGTTCAAAACACACTAAAAACCAATAGAGACTATTAAATTTCTCATAATTATCCAAATTAGATGATTCTAGAAATGTATGACCTTTCCGTCCATATTGTAAACCGGCCATATGTCTATTTGCAGGAAATCATAATAATAATGATTGAAATAAAATAAGCTAAATTTAATACATGCATTTCATGGTAAAACCTTAGTAAATGTGGACCCAAATGTACAAATTGTTGGCCATAATATTAGCAAAATATAAATATTTCTTTCTAAACTTTGTATGTTTTTCTACCCTAAACTCATTATAATAAGCATTCATTTAGAGCCTAGGTCTAGGGATGTAACCCAAAGATAACAAATTTAACTTGTCTTTTCTGTTGCCATAACCTAATGCCTTAAAAGGAAACCCTTCTCCCTTTTATTTCATGCAGAACAATTTTTTAATTCATTTTTTATGAATATTTGGATTATTCAATTTAAAAAAAATATTATATATTGAATTGGGATAAGTTAAACAAGATGTTTTTGGTTAAGGACTTGATTTGCATGTCTAGCAAATGTAAAATTTGGATCTGAATGCATATCAAAGAAACTTAAATAAGATTAAAATTTGCATCAAAATCAAAATTCTAAAGTTGTGCTTTTGAAAATTTCATTATTAAGAGTTCATTTATTTTGCTAATAAAATCTAACTTTTCGAAGAAAGCGATAAACCATTCTTGTACATGTAAAAGTAAGACCTATGACTAAATCAAAAACAAAATTAGAATATTTTCTAATACAAGAGAGTTTTTCATTAAAAGAATAGATGGGTATGATCTTTTTGTCAAGTATTTTTTACTAAAATTATAAATTAACATTTTATTCTATGCCCTATAAGATCATAGTATGCGAAGTCCAAACTCAACATCCTATCATATCTACGTTATTGTATCATTATTACCATATTATCTTCATCATCAAAAGCCAAAACTGATCTATTTGGATTTGGCTTTTCAAGTTCTACTCCTCTATACGACTCTATTATAAATTATAAAGCCCATCACTTAGTCTAATTTGTTAGGACTCGGTAAATATCCCAAAAGACTAGTATGTTAGGTGGAGTGACCTAAGTTCTCTTTAAATGCCTAAATTTTTCTCTACACATTCAATATGAGACTCGTTCGCAGTCAGCCTCAACAATCTCCTCTCAGGGATCTCCTCAGTCCAAAGTGGTATCAAAGCTAGGTCTCAAGCATCCTCATGTGGACTCAAGAGATCTCATAAGCAGACGAGTTGGTTGTCCTCATTTGAGAGAAGATTGCTGAGGCTGACTGCAAACGAGTCTCACATTGAAAGTATAGAAGATCCTATCACTCCATCTAATAACCTAGTCTTTTAGAATGAATACCCAATCCTAACATAATTCTCCGTAAATTTCCATCCTTTCAACTCTACCTAATTCAGTTTTCTACTAATATACCTAAAATGTTTTAGACAAGATTCTCTTATTATGTTATTATGATTATCGTCATCATTTAAAAATCACTATATACATCAAATCCAACGTAAATACTGTATGCTTCTGCACCTTGATGGGTTTCTCTTGTCATTGTCATGAATTAAAAGAAAAGTTCTTGGTAGTATGTTCAATGGACATAGGCAAAAAACGTAGCATATCTCTCTCTCTCTCTCTGTTTCTCTCTGTTTCTCATGTCTCTAGTTTGGTAGCATTCGTGTCTCTTTCTTCTCCTCTCTTTTGCGGTTGTTTCTGATTTGAGGTGACATCTTTAGAAAGTGATAAGTGAGTGGGAAATTTTACTTCTTTTACGAGTCACATGAACGAGGAAGATTTCTGACAGACAAGCTCAAATAAAATAAGCCCTTCAAATCATGCCTGCAACAGCTCCTTCGATTTGATTTGGTTCTCTGCAACTAAGCATGGATACACAATATCCCAAAGTCTAAAGACCCACCAAACATCTTTTATTCTTATCTTTTCCTTCCTTTATCAATCATTACCTCACAACATTTTGATGAAAATGAGGATATGTAAGGTTGAGAATCTTCCCTCGTGAGGAAGCCTTCGATGTCTGTTTTTCGATCATTAATCTCTGAATTTTTGTGTGTAATTGATTTATGATTTATGTGTTTTATTCTCCAATATTATATAGATTTTTTAAATCTCTTTTGAAAGAGAGATTTGATCTTAAAAAATTAATGGTTTCTGGTAAAAATAATTGTTATGCTTATTATGTCTCAATTGTCTTTAATTGCTAATGTTGTGATGTGGTGAGACTATACTTTATCCTCTATTGTATTTTAAAGTATTTTGTTGTTTATTTGAGTCAATAGTGCTATTTTAGAAAGTTTTTATTTATATGTTTTGAAAATTATCGTTCTTAAAAAAGAAAAAGAACATTAAGTGTGCATTAGCGTCTAAGTAAGGGCATTGAATCTAGAAGACATGAAATCTGAAACCGCGTTTTAGAAAACTATGGTCGGAATTCACACATTGGTTTTCCTCCAACACTCTATATTGTCAAAAAGTATAATAAAAACAAGATGTTTCCTCAATTCAAATAATTTATCCAGATGCGATAGCTTCCATCAATATGACAAAATGATTAAGAATTCCCTCGTTTTTTTTTAAAAAATGTTGATAGTCCCAACCATTGTTGGAAATATTGTTCCCATGATATCAATGGCTAGAGATATTGTCCTAATATTTTAAAAGTTTTAGCATTTCTTGCCGAGTTAAAGGTGAAGAAAAAAGAAGAAGGGGGAGAAAAAAGAAAAATTTGAGGTATAAAAGATGCTCAAAAGTTATTGAGCGCGAATTTAAATAGTGATTTATCAATATAAAAAACTTAATTCAACTACGCTTTTTTATTTTCTACAGCGAACCCTTTTATATAGAAATATCATAGAAATGGATCACTCACAAATTTTAGTGAAATAACTTTTTAATCTCCCATAAAATAAAAGGAAATTTTTTCATTGATTATATAAAAGGGTAAAAAATCTTACAAAAACCAAATTACCATGTCATTGTCATGAATTAAAAGAAAAGTTCTTGGTAGTATGCTCAATGGATATAGGCAAAAAACGTACCATCTCTCTCTCTGTTTCTCATGTCTCTAGTTTGGTAGCATTCGTGTCTCTTTCTTCTCCTCTCTTTTGGGATTGTTTCTGATTTGAGGTGACATCTTTAGAAAGTGATGAGTGAGTGGGAAATTTTACTTCTTTTACGAGTCACATGAACGAGGAAGATTTCTGACAGACAAGCTCAAATAAAATAAGCCCTTCAAATCATGCCTGCAACAGCTCCTTCGATTTGATTTGGTTCTCTGCAACTAAGCATGGATACACAATATCCCAAAGTCTAAAGACCCACCAAACATCTTTTATTCTTATCTATTCCTTCCTTTATCAATCATTACCTCAACATTTTGATGAAAATGAGGACATGTAAGGTTGAGAATCTTCCCTCAAGAGGAAGCCTTTGACGTGTATTTTTCGATCATTAACCTCTGTATTTTTGTGTGTGATTGATATGTGCTTTGTGTGTTTTATTCTCCAGTATTACATACATTTTTTTTTATCTTTGAAAGAGAGATTTGATCTTAAAAAATTAATGGTTTCTGATAAAAAATAATTGTTATGCTTATTATGTCCCAATTGTCTTTACTTGCTAATGTAGTGATGTGCAGTGACTATGCTTTATCCTCTATTATATTTTAAAGTATTTTGTTGCTTATTTGAGTCAATAGTGCTATTTTAGAAAGTTTTTATTTATATGTTTTGAAAATCATCGTTTTTAAAAAAGAAAAAGAACATTAAGTGTGCATTAGCGTCTACAGGGCATTGAAGCTAGGAGACACGAAATCTAAAACCGCATTTTAGAAAACTATGGTCGGAATTCAAAGCATGGTTTTCCGCCAACACTCTACATTGTCAAAAAGTGTGATAACAACAATATCTTTCCTCATTCCAAATAATTTATCCAAATGCGATAGCATCCATCAATATGGCAAAATGATTAAGAATTCCCTTGTTTTTAAAATAAAAAAATGTTGATGGTCCCAACCATTGTCCAAATATTGTTCTCATGATATCAATAACTAGAGATATTGTCCTAAGATTTTAAAAGTTTTAGCATTTCTTGCCGAGTTAAAGGTGAAGAAAAAAGAAGAAGGGCGAGAAAAAGAAAAATTTGAAGTATAAAAGATGCTCTAAAGTTATTGATCGTGAATTTAAATAGTGATTTATCAATATAAAAAACTTAATTCAACTACGCTTTTTTATTTTCTAAAGCAAACCCTTTTATATAGAAATATCATAGAAATGGATCACTCACAAATTTTAGTGAAATAACTTTTTAATCTCCCATAAAATAAAATGAAAAATTGTCATTGATTATATAAAAAGGGTAAAAAATCTTACAAAAACCAAATTACCAAGAAGTTGGCAAATGAATTAAAGATATGATAAAATGCTGAAAATATAAATTTTTTAAAAAGAGATATTTTTAGTAAATCCCAAGAAATATAATGGTAATATATACTAATATTATGATAGCTAGAAATTTTTATGAGAATATCCCATCTAGTGGCAAACATGTATATGAACCCTCATTTGAAAGATTGGATTAATTGGGCATAGGGTGCTTTTGCATTTTAGCAGCCCACAGGAGGCTACAGGCATAGGCAGTGAACTAGAGTTCAATCAATAGACACAAGGTACAGAACTTTTGGTCCAAGTAAAAATTCTTCACTCTTGATTCATCACCTAATCTCTAGGGGAAAGATTCTCTTACAGTTGTTATTAATTCTGTTTTTGGTAGAATATGCAGTAATTTTGTAGATATTAATAAATAGGGTATCATTTTTTTAATCTTCTGTATAGTTCTTTAGATGATAAAAGGTACAAATAGTCTATGAATGTTTAGTATTCAACCTAAATGATTAGTCTAGGAGTGACTCAAGTCTTTTAAAAATCTCTAGATCTCCTTTTACACTTTCAATGTGGGATTTGTTTGCAACCCCAACAATCCCTCTTTTGAACAAAACCAGCCATCCCATATGCCTAGAGATCTCTTGAATCCACGTGAGCTAGCTTGAAACTTGAGTCTAATACTATTTGTTAGAACTTAGGTATCCAACCCAAAAGATTAGTCTGTCAGGTGGAGTGACTCAATTACTTTATAAATTCTTAAATCTTCTTTTACACTTCTAATGTGAGACTCTTTTGCAGCTCCAATAGTAGGGCTGCAACTCGGTCGGGTTCCTTAAAACCCAACCTGACCCGAATTCTTAACCCGAATTTCACAACCCGACCGACCCGAATTAACCCGAATTCTGATCCGACCTGCATTCTGAACCCATTTTAGCCTAATTTTAGCCGCGTCGGGTTAGGTTGTGTCGGGCCGGGTCTGGTTAACTTGTAAAATCCTCAACCTGATCCGACTCGAATTTCATGCGGGTTTTTATCTTCTCAATCCGACCCGACCCGCTGATCTGAAATTCTCAACCCGACCCGCATGATTTCTGGGGTCGGGTCATACGGGTCGGGCCAAAACCACCCGAGTCGCGGCCCTACCCAATACTTAAAATTATCTTCAATTCAAGATTTTTCATTACTTTTTTCACTGTCTTCATGTAACATTCCACACAGAATTTTTACTTAATATTTGGAAAATCAAAAGAAGTCCAAAATCTACTTGGCTCAGACTGATCATGACAGGAAACCGGACGATCAAAGTACGCAAGAGTCTAAAGGAGCCAGCTTCTCTTCCTTTATTATATTGGAAAAGTTTCCTGTTACTGCCCCTGGAAGAAAATATCCTTTGCCCTTTAATGAAATAACAAATTCTATGAAGACCTGAAAGATAAGGACTCACTTGGGGTGACAATTTACCAAATGACATGATCCAAATCTGACTTGATAATTTAAGATTCAGGTTAAAATTTCCAATTTGAATGATAAATAGGCATATTGAACATTCAGATTATCTTTTTTATTTTATTTTTTTTCTAAATTTACGTGTAGAAAACCATAGAAAACCCAGTGTAAAACCTCTACAGGTGATACCCACTGCCCTTAGGATATAACAAGTTAAGCAATGGGACTCGAATTTGACACCTTCGATTTCTTGAGATTATCTATTTAATAATGGGTTGGATCAATGATACAATTACCAGTGCCAAAATGGCTCAAACTTGACCAACACAACCCTTATGCCAATTTCTTATGTGACACATTTTTAGGACAGAGATTTATTGTCTCTTCTTCAATTGAGGGAAGATCCTGTTTTGTGTATTTCGTATTTATAGAAAAAATATATCATACAAATAAAGAAAGTCAAAATATACGGAAAAGGAAATTAAAAAAATCAATTATCAGAGTAAAATCAAGAGAAAATCTTAGGTGACATCTTGCATACAACAACACAATTGGAAGGAAATCATACTTTTCAATTAGTTTAACCATTCAACACTTTTGGCCCGTATACATATTGGAGGAACATTTTTTTTCAAATTTAATTGTCTGTGTCAATTCTACATAGATGAAATACATTACTTTTATGACGATTTAATCGTCAATATTTGAGAAGAGCCTATAGGCAAGACAATGTTTGTACTTGAGTATCCAGTTCAAAAGAATAGATCTAAGTAGAGTGACCCAAGTCTTTTATAAATTTCTAGATCTCCTTATAAACTTCTAATGTAGGACTTGTTCATAGCTAGCGCCAACAATTCCCCTTGAACAAGGCCAGCCATCCCGTCCGCCTAAGGGATCTTCTGAATCCACATGATGTAGCTTGAGACCTGACTCTGATATCACTTGTTAGAAATCTCTAGATCTCTCTTTACACTTTCAATATGAGACTCGTTCTCCTCCGATAGACAAGACCTCAAAGCCTCAAACCACGTAAAAAATTGCCTAGTACTTAATACTAGGTTAAGATACAACAATTTCTTAAGGCTTTTTACCAAATGGTGAGGATCATCTGAACAAGGAGATTAACCTGCTAAACTGCTATCTTCTGCTATCAGTGGACTGGTTCAGCTCATGATCTTTCCACTTGTTACTCTAAAACTCATTAAGATTAGACTTGCCTGGTTAGCCCAACTCAGAATGGATCCTGAATCGAGCAGGTAACCTTATATTAGACTCAATTGAATTATGAACCAAAGTCAAAGCTTCAGTTTTTCAAGAGCATTCTTTTCATAAAAATAAATAAATTAAATGATGATACAATATAGCTTCAATTTTCTACTTTCGATTTGTCGTGATATGGGAAACTGTGAAAAGCTAGTGAGGAAATTTCTTGACACTATAATCCAAAGATGATACTGTCTACATAATATCCATTTTTTTATGAAAGTTGCTTATAGAATATGCAAACAATGCTTGTTGTACCTTGAATCGACCAGCTCCTAATGCATTTTCTATCAATTAAAAGATTGGGTCATTTTTTTTTTAATAAGTGGAAATTCATTGACCCCATTTTGTGGTGATCATAGGTTAAGTTTCAAATTCATGACACCACCCACAAGTACTATAGATCAGATTAAGCACCCAAAGGATTTGAGGAATAGACCTCCCACACAAGATGAGAATACTCATTCGAACAAATAAAGCGATGGATCATCTTTATCACATGACATAGCTGAAACCCTAGAATACCACTACTGTTACAAGCCAACATATGAGAAAGAACAAAAAATCTTACCATTTTCACTTAATCCTATTTATTCATCTTGCAAACAGAATAAGAGGGATGTTGAAGAATGTCTTTCCCAATTGTGGGCAAGTCAAAGAGGCTAGTTTGATGTGAATTTGATTGAAGAAAAAGATGGGAAGCAGCTATTTTGGGAATACAAGCTTAGGGCATGGAAGATCTGGATCTTCTAGGAAGGGAAAGAAAAGCAATTCAGACAAGCCAAAGCAGCCCCAGAGAGGACTTGGAGTAGCTCAGTTAGAGAAGATCAGATTAAGCAGTGAAATGGGTAGTTCTTATCTGTCCTACCTTCACAACCCGTCCAACGGCAACCGGAATCAGGTCTCTTCCCGGGAGCTCTTTTCTTTTAAATGAAATTTATTTTGTTGCCTTTTTGGTGTTTCCCTCTTTATATATCTCTCTTGTGTTGCTTTTCATTTTCTTTTGTTCTTAAATCTCACGTACGAAGGATGATCCCACGGTGGAGAAGGCATTTTCATCATTACCGTCGTCGTCGTCGTCATCTCCATTTTATTCATCATCGTCATTTGGTTTTCATCCATACATGATGGTACGTGTGACTTGACTTCAGTAGACGGTGAATAGAAAAGAGACCTCGGTTAGAAAACCATGACTTGATAATATTCTTGAGATAGATCTCACTCTCAAGAGTTAGCCGTTGAGATAATAGTATTTCAAGTGTTATATGGAATCATTGATTTCTCAAATTAAACGATGTGAGACTTTTGTCACTTCACACCCGCCCTCACGTGCAGCTACGCCTTGCGGCTGCACATGGAACTTGCTCTGATATCATGTAAGAAAATCATGACTTGATAACATTCTTTAGGTATGACTTACTCTCGAAAGCTAGCCATTAGGAGAAGGGTGCTTCCAATGTTATACGAAGTTATTGATTTCTCAAATTAATTGATGTGGGAGTATTGTCACTTAACAATTTCTTCATGTTTCAGTCATCCATGGCATGTTTAATGTGTCAATAATCTCAAATTTTGTCCATTACTGTCTCTCTTAGTTAAATAAAATGCAAATTTAGATTTTTTCCCGCTTTTTTTTTATTAATAAGAGTAACGTATAATCTTCCAATCTAATGATACAACATGGTTTCAGATGGGTGCAGCCAACATGGAAACTACAAACACCAGAAATAGTGAACTTCAGCATAGTGGTGCATCCAGGTAAATTTATTTACATAATAGACTTTAATTTTTAATAACAACAAATTGAAATGAAATTTTATCACCTTATTCTATAAATTGATTTCTAATTTTCTTGTAAATTTCATAAGAAACGGATGGAACTCTACCAGCAGAATCATGCAGCCCCAACAAGTGCAATCAAGCATTATGCAAGAATTGGAGGTTATTCAAATTCAAATACACATCAAATATTTCTGGATTTTTTAATGATAATGAAGAAGCATTATCATTCATGGTACTGAATTCATTGTTGAACATTTACAATGTAGAAGGAGAGAAGGGACGAGTGGTCGGATTCCATGAGTACAAGAAACCAGAATTCTGATTCAAGTGATGCACAGGAACTGGATTTAGATCTCAAATTATCACTTTAAGGGGATTTGAAGGCTCTTCCATGTTAATTTTCACTTTAAACCAATTGGAAGATTGGTAAGTTGAAGTTTCTCCACTAATTTCTTGCTCTATGTAATGAGGTCTATGCCAACAACAAGGAGAGGAGGAAAATTTGTGGTTGTTTCTATAGTGAAGTAGTTTGAATAAACTAGCATGTCTTTAATGTGACACTTAAATGATCTGTAAATTATACGAGAATGCAAACAAGGGTTTATAAATGTATGGGCAACCTCTTCTTATAAGCCGGTTTTTAAAGATAAATTCTATTTTTGTGTTTTAACAATTAGCATACTACAAAATCAGCAATGAACTTTATCGGAGTATTGCTAAGGCAAAACCTTAGGATTTAAACCTAGAGAGCTCCCCAAGATTTCCTTTTTACTGATTTATTTATTTTTTGAGAACTGAAATATTCTTTGTTGCCAAATATTTCTCATGATCTTGATTCTGGCACCTTAACACTAAATTGTTGGTATTACCCAATGATCTAACATTAACTTTTTCTTTCTCACAATTTTAGTGCATTGATGGAACTATAGATTTGCTGCAGGACATTACTATTCTCAGGTGATAGTTAAGCCAATGAATAGTTTAATACTATCTGATTGAATTGAGCTCACTCTAGACAGATCTGTCAATACTTCATGGAAAAATAATTACTGGACTTTGAAGGATATTGCCCATTAGTGTGTTTGCTTGTTTCAAGAGGTGGGTTATCGTAGGAAATCAATTTCTGTAGTTCCAAATGCAAAATTGGGAGCAAGTTCTACGTCACTAGAGTTTTTCTAACTGTCAGGACCTGCATATCCAGCCTAAAAGACTGGACTGTTAGGTGGAGTGAACAAAGTCTTTTATAAATCTTTAGATCTCCTTCTACACTTCCAATACGAGACTCGTTCACAGTCAGCTCTGCACCAACTTGGTAGGGGTAATGGTGTGCCTAAAACACACTAGGAAACATTCACAACAAATTATTGTAGAATTGGTCGTGTACAGTGAAATGTATACGCTATCTTGATTGAGATTGCAAAATCAGAAACACCTACTAAGGGAAGCATTTCATGTTCTATAGAGTTTCAGTTACCAACTATGGAAAATCTAGGTTTGGTCCTTTTGGTGTCTCTTGTATCTCCTTCTATTGTTTTATATCACTTTGAGAGCTCCTGTTTTTCGTATCTATTGTGATAATTCGCTAGTTTGAGTCCACATCTGCCTCTTGAGAGATTTGTCAGATTTGGCAAGATGGAATGATCACAGTGAAGGACATTGCAAGGGAGTGCAAAGGCAAAATATTTGTAAGTTTTGACACACATTGCACTAGTTTCCATTGCTTGAAGAAATCTTGACCATTGAAAGTCCTCCCTGCAATCTCAATTAGGAGTACTAAATGCCATTCTACATGTTCTTCATTGGGCTGAAATCGGGCCGGGTCGGAAACCCGACCCGAGTTACTAATATATTGAACTCAATCCGAACTTTAGACATGGATGTCTTGACCCGACACGTCCCGAATTATAATCCGACTCAACCCGAAACCCGACCCAACCTGCATTTTGAACCTACTTTAGCCTACTTTTTACCGGGTCGGATTGAGTTTGATCGGGTCGGTCGGATTTACTTAAAAATCTCTCAACCCAACTCAAACCGAATTCAATGCGGGTTTCTGACTTCTCAACCCGACCCGACCCACTGACCCGACTTTCATGACCCAACCCGCATGATTTTCGGGTGGGGTCATGCGGGTTCGGGCCAAAACCCGACCCGAGTTACACCCCTATTCTTCAGTTTGTATTGGTTAGGGCTGCTATCGAAATCGAGAATTTGCAGAAAATCAGCATCACACTGTGATTCAAATTTTCTCATATTCATAAACAAACTATAAAAATATAAACCCTTGGATCATACCACAGTGAACGAAACGTCGTAAAGCCCTTCCCTTCTGTTTGAGAGGAAAAATATGAAGATTTGTGTAGTATATGGCATCCAAACTTCACAAGTAAAAGTTGCGGTGCTTCGAAATTGATGGAACAGAATAATTCTGCCATTGTAAAGCTCTCCTAGCCGGGATGCAACTGCACTGTCAACCTCAACAGTGTCCACGGGAGTTTGTCAAGCTCAACAGTAGAAGAAGAAGAAGAAGAAGAAGAAGGTGGTGGTGGTGAAGGATTGAAGGAAACATGAGATCATTACTCCACTATTCTCGTCCCTGCCATTAGGTGTAATCCAGGTTAATGTTTGTACAAAAGATTAGTCCTATTAGGTTATGGCCTTTAGGGAATAGAAATAATCGTAATATACAGCAGTTAATTAGAGTTCTATGGATATGGTAGGATTCAGGTTAGAAGATGGAACCAAAATAATGGTAGGGGAGTGATGTAGATATCACATCAGAAAATGAAAGAGGAGACTGTTTTACTTTTGATGTGGCAACTGGAGGGTGTATTTGATGCATGTGGAGCCCACTATGGACTCAGGGCCCACTTGGGAGCACTAAGGACCAAACTTGAAGACTCATGCTATCAAAACCCTAGAGAGGATTCAGTTTGCAAGGTTGAGGCGCCACCACTCCTGCAATGTCTCTCCTTGGCCTCCACCACTCCTACAATGTCTCTCTTTGGCCTCCCCAAACCCTAACTTTCCAAGGTTTTCCTCTCCTTTGGATGTATGGATTGCTTCTCCAACTTGGTTTGGGACTTTGGTTGCTTGTTGAAATCCTCGTGTGCGGATGATCATAGAAGCTTCTCATTGGTTGAAGCTACATCATCCTCCAAATGGCGTTTCCTCATTGGCTAGCTCTCTCTCTCCTTGGGCAAATGGTGTTTCCTCCAAATGGCGTTTCCACATGGGATAGTATGTTTGGTCACTCCACTTAACATACTAGTCTTTTGAGATGGAGACCTAGACTAAGGAGATATCTTTAGCGGACAGATGGCTGGCCTCGTTGGAGGAGATGATTGTTGGGGTTGCGGACGAGTCCCACATTAAAAGTGTAGAGGAAGATTTAGAGATTTATAAAAGACATGTGTCACTCCACTTAATAGTCTAGTCTTTTAGAATGGATACCTAGGTCCTAACAATAATCTACTTTATAGAGTATCAGACAAATATTGTGCTCATCATTAGAATAGAACATTTATGATTTTAGGTTTTTTTTTCCTAATTTTTTGAATGGTGAATTTATAATCAAGCAAACATAATATGCCAAATGTTGATTTTGGCTTATGTTAAAAACCAAATAATATGTAAAATTTCTACAAATATATTTTGTATACTTGCAACTAAGATTTTTTTTTTGGTATATACACCACCTAAGCACATGAACTCATGGGATCTATTGCCACAATAAGAATGACCCATGCAATGAAAATCTCTGTTGAGATTATAACACACTTTCACTAAATTGCATCCTAAAAGAGAAATAAAGGCAAAATGCGTAGACAAATTCAATATTATAATAGGAATTATATGGCAAAATGTTGTTTCAGATTACTATTGAACAATCTATTGGTAATTGGTAAGCAAGGTCCGAATATCGGCCGATATGTTGATATCTCAGCCGTATCATATTAACCGATATCACAATATTGTGTCATTTTACACTTTTGACCCTTTTAAAATAGAAAAATGATTTTATGGCTTTATATTATCATTTTTGTAGCAGTTTTTTTATAAAAAAGTAAATAATCCACCATCTATGTAAGAGGCAATACAGGGAGAATATTCCTCAATATGGGTTGCTTCTTACAGGACCTGAATGAGGTATCAGTATCTTTTAGACAATTTTTTTTAAAATATATATGAAAAATGAATTGTAGGATGATAAATGATGTATTGGTTGGAATTATTGTCCATTAAAAAAAGAGAGTTGTAGATAAGTTATAATCTACATCAAATCCATTACAATCTTTCACGTAAGAGTCTTGAATTTGAATCTCCTAATTAGCTGTGGATGTGGAGAGATGAATTTTTTTTTTTTGGATTAATATGTGGGAAACTCAGACACAGTTTTACTAAAACTCTCATGGATGAACCCACTATCCTTAGCCATACCAAGGTTAGGCCATGGGGACTCGAACCCACAACCTCCTGCTTCCCGAAACGGGTGGCAACCAGTTGAGCTACACCCATGTGGGTAAGAGAGAGGTGAATTTTTCATTATTATAATTTTGATTTTTCAAAATAATATAATTTTACAAATTTGGGTTGACCGTAATTTAAAAAAATAAAATAAAATAAATCCCCCAACTTTGTGGATGGCCGTGAAATGTTTCCGAAAAGAAAAAAAATGAAAAGAAAAGAAAAAGTAAAAAATACTCAGTCAAGTAAAAGTTTAAGGCCAAGAAGAAAACAAGGGAAATATAGTTTTTTGACCCCCGTCTCTCCTAAAGATGGCTTCCACCTTTGCCATTTTTCTAATTAAATCAAAGGTCAGAGTCCTTTGCATGGTCTGAGTTATAAAGGGTGGAATACATAGAGATGAAAAGGACCGATTGAAGGAGAAGAGGAGGAGGAGGAGAAATAGGAGGAGGAGGAGGAGGAGGAGGAGAAGCCAAAGGTGAGGATGGCTTTGCGCCGAGCAATGTTGATTTTCCTCCCTCTGTTCTCTGCAACAGCTCTTGCTCAGCTGTTGTTAGAAGATCCAACCTTGCCAAACGACAACGTTAATGATCCGTTCATCGGTCTCAGTCCTTCGCAGTCGGAGGCTTCAGAAGAAATCCCCTTCGGCACGGCCGCTGTACAAGGAAAAGGCAGAGGAGTAGGAAACAGAGTAGGAGGGAAGAGGCAGATTGGTGGGAATCTGAAGAAACCATCTCAACAAGAGAATGGTTTTAAAGGTAGGTGGGAATTGGTTAATGTGAATGCCGGTGTCTCGGCAATGCATTTGCAGTTGATGCCGAACAACGAGGCCATCATGTTCGACGCCACCGTCTTCGGCCCATCGGAGATTAGGTTCCCTGCCGGCAAAGCCTGCCGACCTGTGATTAGAAACAACGTAAAACAAGAGGATTGTTGGGCTCATGCTGTAGCCTTCGATATACAGACTTCGAAAGTCCGGACACTCAAGGTACTCTACTCATTTACTTCTCCTACCAATCAGTAACTTGGCTCAATGGGCACCTTAATAATCGGATTATAGGCACGGATTCTAATAAACTTTTCATTTTACCCCTCATCTATCAGAGGAAATCGGTTTACTTTTCAGTGAATCCGTTCACTTATTGGTGCACCAACTGGATCATTTGGAAATCAGTGCACCGATTTCTTGAGAGTCCAAATCGGTGCACCGACCGAATCATTTTACATATAAATCGGTTTTCTTTTCAGTGAATCGGTTCACTCATCGGTGTACCGGACAGTGCACCGATGAGTGAACCGATTCACTGAAAAAGTGAGCCGATTTCATCAGATGGGGGCAAAGTGAAAAATTTGAAAAACCCGTATCTACTAAAGGAGTGTTCGTTTGTTAGGATGACCACCCTTCTATTTATGAATGAAATTTGTCTCAAGTGTCTGGCCATAGAAGTTTTAAAATGTAATAAAATTAAAATATATATATATATATATATATATATATACATACATATATAACAGAAGTTTTATCTAGGTTGAAACTCGGGCGGGTTGGATTGAGTTTTATTAAATCCAATTCAATATATATAAAAAATTATTGAGTCCAACCTAATCCGACCTGAGCTCCTAACTTGAATTGCTCAACCCAATCTGACTGAGTTGCTGACCAGGCTCAACTTGGCTTGGACCTACAACTCGACCCATTTTTAGCTCAAATTTAGAGAAAAATAATAATTCAACATTCATTTAATTTCTAAATCAACATTTTTCAGCTTTATTCAATATGTAAAAAATGCTTTTGACACTAATATGAATCATAATAAAATAATATTATCTTCAAATCCAACAATTCATTAAAAAAAAGACACAAGAACATCTGAACACCAATACAACTGATAATGAAATTCTATATCTAAATTTTTCACCAGTTATGGTGTTATTCATCCCGCAAAAAATCAAGTCAAGTTGGATTAATTCGGGTTGAGTTGAGTTGATTATAAATTTCTGAGCCCAACTCAACTTAAATTTTATGTGAGTTTTTTTTTCCATGTGACTTAATTTTAAATTTACAAACACATAACCCAGTCTACCCAGTCTACTGATTCGGGTTGGGTCATGTGGGTCTGATTAAATTCGATCACAAGTTTCACCCCTACTTTTGTCTATCAAGTGAAGATCATGTGAGGAAAAAAATTGTGTTGCTTCTTCATAAGAGAAGGGTTTTGGTAAAATATAGCTAAGTATATGAAATTATGGATATAAGAGAGTCCTGTATTATTTAAAAGAGATGATTCTATAAAATAATTTTTAGGTTGGGCAATACATTTGGATCAAAGTGTTGGATAATAAAAAAAATAAAAAAAATAGATAAAGTCAAAGTAGTAGAGATGAGTATAATATGGTAGACGAGTATATTAATTTTAAAAGATAGAATTAAATAATATAAACTTGTTTAAAATAGTTTAATCACATAAGTAAAAAAATGAAAAATATAGAATTAAAATACTACAAATACAAGAACAAATAAATCACTAGAAATATAGAAAAAATGAAAATATATACGATAAACAGTAGTGTTTGATTTCACAGTCTATAAAAGAATCAAATGAAGAAACAGAATATCTCTAATCTATTTAAATACTGATTTAAAGAGATGAAATATCAATATTTTACTATAAAATAGAAAACTAGGGATGAAACTTGGGTCGGTTTTTAACCCGACCCGAGAAATCAGTGGATTTGGATTATGTATTTGTATATATCAGGTCTCATCGGGTTGGGAAAAACTTGCATGAAATTTGGATCGGGTTGGATTGAAAAATCAAAATTAACTCGACCTAAACCGACGTAACCTGGTCTAACTCGAGTGTACCAAGTTATAAAACAACACTTAAGTTGAATCAGGTAAAAAATTTGGATCGAGTCAAGTCAGGTTCAATAAATTCTAAAATGGGTAAGATTGAATTAAAACGCAACCGACCCAAGTTTCAGACAACATTTTATATTTCATGCGGCTCGAATTAAAACCCAGCTCAAGTTTCACCCCTAGTTTTATCTATCGAAGATTATATAAGGAAGATTCAGAAGGATGTTATTCTTTAAAAAAATATGTTGCTTGGCTTTTGGTAAAATATAAATAAGTAAATGAAATTATGGATATAAGAGAGTCCTATATTATTTTAAAAAGATGATTCGATAAAATAACGTTAATGTTAGGCAATACCCTTTGGATCAAAGTGTTGGATAATAAGAAAAAAAATAAATAAATAGAGGAGATGAGTTTATTAATTTTAAAAGATAGAACTAAATAATATAAACTCGTTTAAAATAGTTTGATCTCATAAGAAAAAAAAATGAAAACTATAGAATTAAAATGCTACAAATACAAGAACAAATAAATCACTCAAAATGTAGAAAAGAAAAAAGATAAAAAAAAAAAAATATGATAAATAGTAAAATGATTGATTTCAGAATCAATTGAAGAAACAGAAATCTTCTCATCTGTTTAAAAACTGATTTAAAGAGATGAAATATCAATATTTTACTTTACAATAGAAAACATTATACAAATTTTCTTTTTAAAACGTTAAACTTTGATGGGCTTTTATCCTTTGAAAAGATTTCCATGGACCTTCTTCTTCACTGAAGAAAGTTGTGTCTACAGGTCATGACAGATACATGGTGCTCATCGGGAGGGCTGTCGGCGGACGGGACACTGGTGCAAACCGGTGGATGGGGCGATGGTACCAGAGCTGCCCGATACTTGTCGCCTTGCAACACTTGTGAGTGGGTCGAGCACCCAACTGCTCTCTCTGTTCCAAGATGGTAAAATTCATTCATTCTTTATTTTCCCTTACATGATTTTGTAAATCTATAGAACGCATTAGAATTATTATTCTTAGTGTGTGTTTATCTCTAATTAATGATGTATTCGGTTTAGAATTAGATTAAGAGTTTGAGTTTGATTGTGATAGTACTAGGGTCGACTAGAGAATATAAATACATGTAATAACATCGTTATTAAATACAATACACAGTTTATTTCTTTTCGACATGGTATCAGCCTGAATTCGATTCTATTGAGTGAGCCTTTAGTAAGCACCCCTTTCTATCTCTTCTTCTGCAGGAGGAGATACACCGGCAGGGCCGGCCCTGAGATTTCGGGGGCCCTAGGCGTAGTCCCGGTCAGGGGCCCTTGAGATTGTGAATAATTTCTAATTTTTGGAATTAGACTTGGAGGCCCAAGTCACATAATTTCTAACTTGGGGGCAATTTCTAAGTTTTTGAAATTAGACATGCAGCTTTAAGACAAAACCTTTAAAATTAAAAAATAATTAAAATGAACAAAAATTGAAATGTTAAAGAATAATAGAGCCTGACATCATGAAAGTATGAGAATTAAAAGGTTGAAATTTCATCTATTATTCTATCAAATCACTAATGATCTCTAAATTAAAAGTCACAGTTTGATCTATATTGAGAAAATATATTGGTAGAATTGAATTGAGATGCATTGTAATATACAATGAATTAAAAACCCTTATAATGGAAATGATTGTGAAAGGGTAAAATTGAAAAATACAATAATTTTTAAAAACAATAATAATATATGGCACAAGTATCCTCATTTTCAATTTTAATTGAAAGAGGAATAACTAAGCAAGTCATACGAGAGAGAATATTGAGATCAAAGATGGAATAGAAGTTTTCAACTCGAGCATTTTACAATTATTTCTTGCCATCTTAATGCTGAAATGATTGGTATATTTTGAAATAAACTTTGAATATTTTGCTTAATCCAAATACGAAAACACTAACATATTTATATTTTAAAAATTTCTTTTATCTTTTTATAAAATCTTTTCTCATTTTATTCCAATTCATCTTACAACTTTAATCTCAGATTTACCTCCTACAATTCTCAAAATTTCAGCTTTATTGCCTGATCCACTTGAAAAAACAATAAGCCCAAAACTCAAAAAACTACCATTTTCCATTCCTTCCCACAAAAAGAGGACAAAGAAAGAAACCCAACAAGAGAAATCCAAATTCCAAAGTCCAATTTCATGGAAACCTGCTCCTCCTCAATTCTTTTCCTTACTTCACTCATTCTCTTCCTCTTGCAATCCTTACATTCCAAGACCTTTTTTTAAGAGCAGTGTGGGCCTTTTTTTAAGTGAGGCCACCCCTGCTCGGGGCCCTAATTTTTTGGGGGCCCTAGGCCTTGGCCTACCTTGCCTATGGCCAGGGCCGGGCCTGTACACCGGCAAAAGGAGGGAGGGACATCTATCTAAGATTTTCCCGTCGCTTGCAACTCTATTGTCACTCAAATCTATTTTTTATTATAATTTTTCAGGACATCCATAGACCACCGTCTCTAGAACTGTTCGAGGCTGGTAGGGTGGCACAAGGGTGTTGGGACTGGGCCACTCACCTATCAGGCTAGTCTTTTAAGTTGGAAATCCAGTCTTTTCAGTGGTATCAAAGATAGGCCCCCAAGTTTAATGCATGTGGACTCATGAATCCCCTAACCAAATGATGATTGGCAATGTTTTATCCGTCGGAGAGCCTCGTCCGAGAGAGGATTATTGGGGTGCAAAAGAGAGTCTCACATCGGTTGTGAGGAGAAAAAGTAAGGACTTATATGGGACTGAGTTACTCCACTCATGAGACTAGTCGTTTGGGCTCGAAGTCAAGTCCCAACAAAGGATTTTATATGGAGACCTTAGATGGATTTTATATGGAGACCTTAGATTATGATTAATTTATATTGAGGAGGATGTCTCAAGTGTTATATGGAGTCATTGGTTTCTCGAATTAAGCGATGTGAGATTTTTTGTCTTTTTTACATCCTCCCTCACTTGCAGTTTGACCCTATGTCTGCACATGTAAACTTGCTCTAATACCATGTTAGAAAACCATGACTTAATAACATTTTTGAGGTAGAACGCTCTCCCAAAAACTAACGGTTGAGAGGAGGGTGTCTCAAATGTTATATAGAGTCATTAGTTTCTCAAGTCAACCGGACGTTAGATTTTTTGTTATTTTTGTTCTTGGCTATTCAATTGAGAATGTAGCATCATTTTATGTTGTTGAAACTACTACAGGTACTCCACACAGCAGATACTTCCGGACGGCAGCTTCATACTCTTCGGCGGCCGTCGCCAATTCAATTTCGAGTTTATACCGAAACCCGGGATGTCGAACCAGGGCAACTTCATGTTTCCGTTCCTCAGAGAGACTACAGACCAAGTTGAGGACAATCTCTACCCCTTTGTCCACCTCTCCACTGATGGAAACCTCTTCATATTGGCCAACAACAGGTCTGTCCTCTTCAATCCCACAACCAAAGCCATTATCCGAGAATTCCCCGTTCTTCCCGGCGGAGCAAGAAACTACCCCGGCTCTGGCTTCTCTGCTCTCCTTCCCCTTCGCCTCCGAGGCGACAAGGTGAAGGTCATCAACGCTGAGGTCCTCGTATGCGGTGGCTCCCCACATGGTTCGCCCCAGCTTGCCGCAGTCGGCAAATTCATACCGGCACTGCGCACATGCGGCCGAATTACCATAACCCAGCCCAATCCCATTTGGCGGCTCGAGCTGATGCCGACGCCGAGGGTGATGAGTGACATGCTGTTGCTGCCAAATGCTGATGTGCTGATCATCAATGGTGCAAAGAATGGCTGTGCTGGGTGGGGCTTTGCTTCCGAGCCTGCCCTTGAGCCCATTCTCTACAAGCCCAAGGGCCCAAGAAACCAGCGGTTCACCTTACTAAACCCAACCACAATTCCACGCATGTACCACTCCTCCAGCGCTGTTCTGCCCGACGGCAGAATCCTCGTCGCCGGCAGCAACACCAACAATGGTTACAATTTTACCGGCGTGCCGTTCCCCACCGAGCTTAGAGTGGAGAAATTCTCACCACCTTACTTGGACCCATTGTTGGGCCCTCACAGGCCCAAGCTTGTCGGTCCGACCCCGAAAACTATCAATTATCGGCAAATTTTCAAGGTGACGGTAAACAGCTTAGATGTGTTGCAGTTCACAGACGCTACGGTGACCATGTATTCACCACCATTTACCACTCATGGAATTTCCATGAATCAACGGCTGTTGATTCTTAGGGTTAATGAGGTGGTGAAGGTGGGCCTCAACAACTACGATATCACCGTCATCGCCCCGCCGACGACTGTGATTGCCCCGGCCGGGTATTATCTGCTGTTCGTCGTCCATCGTGGTCTGCCTAGTGAAGGAGTGTGGATTCAAATCCATTAGAAAGAAGAGAGGATAGTTACACTGCTGAGCAACCATTTTTACTGATTTGTTTATCAAATTTTTTTTTTTTTTGATCTCTTCCTTTTTGTTGCAATGGAGATGAAGGAGAGGGTTGCGCTGGCATTCGATTCTTCAATTCTTATTGAGTTTTTATATGGGATCTTCGGATTCATTTTTACCTACTATTTTCATTTCTGTCCAAAAGATAAACTCAACTATTTATTACATACACTTTGACGTATGATATAAAAACATGCTGCTAACTTTTTTTTCTTCCGAACTTTAGACTAAAAATAGATCGGATTATCGGGCCAGCAACTTAGGTCAGGTCGGGCCAGCAACTCGGGTCTAGCTGAGCAATTGGGGCCAACAACTCAAGTCGGGTTGAGCAATTCGGGCCAGCAACTTGAGTTGAATTGAGCAATACAGATCAACAATTCAGGTCGGATCGGATCGAGTCAAAATCAATAAATTTTTATATTGAGTTAGTATTCTTCATGATGTTGGGATCTAATTAGAGACGTGAACAGATTGGATTTGGGTTAGACATGGAATATAAACTAAGTATTATTATTTAATAAACTAAGTATTATTACATAAAAAAAACCATGTGTCTTAAACTTACAAAATTTGGACCATTTTAAAGTGCTAATATAATCAATATAGACTCCGCACTTAAATATAGACATTCTTAAATATAGACATTTCAAATGGCTGATGGAACCCATCAAATCTGGAGGGTGCAATGTAAGAGATAGGGTTTAAACTCGGGTTACGTTTGGTGCACTCAAATCCGATCAGACTTGAAATATACAAATACATAACCTAAACTCACTTATTTCTCGAGTCGGGACAGGCATGTCCGATTTTAACGCAACCCAAGTTTCAACCCTAGTATGAGATGTATGAGAAGGCCATTTTTCAATAATCAGATGATGAACTAATCCCAATTCCTATAAAGGTTTGACAGGGAAACCAACATGCAACACTTGCAAATTGCAAATACCATTACTATTTTGTTAAGAGTAAAGAATAATAGAGTGTGTTCTTTTATGTAGGGCTTACCAACAGCAGTAAATAAGAATTTGTTGAAAAGTTTAATGCCTTCAATATAAGTAAGATCAACTAAATTAAAGATCATAAAAGTTTAGAAAATTGATATAATTGGAAGTGTTTAATTAAAGATAAAAAAAAACACTTACTCGGTCCTATTAAAATGAGTCTTTCTTATAAGATAAAGACATTTTTTATTGTCTACATGAGTGTAGCTCAATCGGTAATCTTCCATTTTAGGAAGCGGGAGGTGCTAGATTCAAGCTCTTGTGACCTCACCTGCTGTGTCCTAAGGGCAGTGGGCATCACCCGTGGAGGTTTTTTACTGGGTTTCCCGTGGTTTTTTTTTTTTCTCTCTCTCCCTTTAATTTGTTTTGATGGGTTGAATCCTATATATAAGGGTCATTCTGGCCACCTTCAAAAGCGTGCAGACTTGCGTTTGTAGCTTCTACAACAGAGAGAAGATCTTCTTCATTGAAGCTGGTGGCATGGGGAATTTTCATATTTCCTTCATTTCTCTGGTTTCTCTAATTTCACTTAATCAAAATATAGCTTATGCTAATTTTTACAAGAACACTGTGATCACTTGGGGTGCTCAACATGTTTTGATTTCAGCCTACGGTGAGGATCTTCAACTTGCACTTGACAAAGATTCAGGTATTAAGTTATTTTTATTATTTTTGAATATTTTTTTTTAATACGATTGAGATATTTTCCTCCATATTTTATGATGCATCTAGTATCCATACACATTTTTCAGACAAAAATAATAATTTTCTAAGAAAAAAGAAGTGTGACATGGAGAATCATCGATGCGACGACGAAAAATGTATTAAAATATTGATCTTTGTCTTCTTTCTTTTCTTAGGAAAATGAATTCTAACATGTTACAAAGTTTAATGGCCAATGATCATTTGATTTTGAGTTCATGGCGATTGCATGGTGCATTGAGTTTTAAGCATTTCTCCAATTCATAGAAGTTTTAATCATATTTAAGCAGTGGAAAGTAGAGTGCGGATTTGATAGAGTTGAAAGGTTTTAAGGGCAATCCAGCTTTATCAAGTTTTCTTTGACGGTGGAAATGCGTCAAACTTGATGTGATTGAGCGGACGGGCTTAATAACGTGAAATAAGATCAAATTGGGTATAAGTGTAATTCACGAGGTAGGGTAAGATGTAAACAGGGTATTAGACACCCAAGTGAGTCAGTAGATCCCGCAATATCACTGACTTGAATGAGTTATCGCCACTCATGAAAGATATATAACTCTCTTAAATTGAGACTGTGCTATAAAAGAATATATACACTGAAATACATAAAATATTATTTAATTTTGAAGAAACCACTCTGCTTGTGATTCTAAGTTCATTTTTATCTAATTCAGTATGTTGAACCCTAAATCCATTTTAAGAAGTGGGAGTCCTGAATTCGATTTTCACTCTACTCCAAAAGACCACTCTTTGTAGAGTTACCCAGCGTGTGTAGGTAGGAAGGCTTCCACATACTCGGACTCTAAGAGGCTTGGACACCTGGATCATAAAAAAAAAAAGGTCTAAGGACAAAGCATGGGCCTACGCTCATATAGAAGTTTCAATAACAAAATCTCATTTAAAGAAGCTGCAGGCCCAAACTACAGACAAATTTCAAGAAAGAAAAGTGCTGATGTAAATTGGCTGAGGTGAGCTAAATTTAGAATGACCAGAAAATTGTTTAATGCAAGGCCAAGCCCAGGCCCAGGCCCAGATGGGTTACAATCATAAGATCTAAACGCAATCTAACAGGAGGATCCGCGTTATGACTCGTATTAAATCCTTAAAACAAACCATATCAACACATTTCAGAGTCAGATCCAACATCAAAGCCTCTGAACAATTGGAACTAAACCTAGGCCCATACTAGAATTTTACAGGCCCAATACAGATGAATTGCTGACCCAACATGACCAGTTTAGTGACAGACCAAGAAAGAGCTTGTGATTGAATGTTAAACTCACTGGCTTTTTACCTTGCATCGTCTTCTCATGCTACGGCATGCAATCAAAGAAGCAGTTCCTCTTCGGAAGTATGGAAATGATTATCAAATTGGTTCCCTGCAACTCAGCCGGCACTGTTACAGCATTTTATGTAAGTTCCATCCAAGCAAGAACCAATTTGGGTTGGAGCAACTACTATTGAAAATCTAACCGATTGAGTTAGAACTTGGCCGACCTAACTCGGTTAGACCAGGAACAAATTCACCAGATACAGAAAGAACTAAGTTCTTTCTCCTCGTTCTTGCAGCTTCGATCCAAAGGCAACAAGCAAGACGACGTTGACTTTTGAGTTCTTGGGAAATATATGTGAACGGCCTTATGTTCTTAACACAAATGTTTACATCCAAGGCATTGGAAGAAGAGAGCAGAAAATCAACCTCTGGTTTGATCCTACTTCTGATTTCCACAACTATACCATACATTGGAACCCCAATCAGACAGTGTAAGTTTCATAATCTATCCATGTTTCTTCCACATCATTGTCACTGTAGCGGTGTAATTTGGACATGAAATGATAAATGTAGTGAAAATGTATATAAATTGCATGGCCAGATGATTCAGGGAACTCAACACACAATTTCCAAAAAGAAAATTATTGTATAGAAAATATATTCTAACAGAATATTACATTTATTCATTTAACATATCTTGTTGAGGCTCTTTGCAAACGAGTCCCACATTAGAAGTGTAGAGGGAAATCTAGGGATTTATAAAAGACTTTGATCACTCCACCTAACAGACTAGTCTTTGGACTGGAGACAAGTGGTATCAGAGTCAAGTCTCAGGCTACCTCTCGTGGACCCAGAAATCCCCTAGGTAGACGGGATGTCTGGGCTCATTTGAGTGGGAGATTGTTGGGCTGGCTGCGAATGAGTCTCATATTGGAGTGTAGAGAGATCTAGGGATTTATAAAGGATTAGGGTCACTCCACCTAACAGGCTAGTCTTTTGGACTAGATACCCATGTCCTAACATATCTAACATGTCACAAATTCTGCATAGTTCATCCATGTCCATGGCGTCAGTAATCATGTACTGCTGATATTACACAATGCAAAATGTTCATGAAGATGATCAACCAAATTAGGTTGTAATCTTCCTTGCAGCTCACCATGTTTCTGATATCCCAGGTGGTTCATTGATGGGATTCCCATTCGAGTTTTCCACAACTATGAAAGCATAGGAATTCCTTACCTCAACAAGCAACCAATGCACATTCTTTCTAGCATATGGAATGGAGAAGACTGGGCAACAGAAGGTGGGAGAATTAAGATTAATTGGACATATGCGCCCTTCATTTCTAGATTCCGCCAGTTCAGGCCAAGGGCTTGCAAGTGGAACGGGCCGATCAGCTTTGCCGAATGTACCTCTACTTCTGCAGGTAAGTACTGGTGGAATTATCCTATATTCAGCAAGCTAAATGAAACTCAGATGGAACAGATGAAACGGGTCAGAGAAGAGTATATCACCTATGATTACTGTAAAGATACTAAAAGATTCAGCAGGAACATGTCTCTAGAGTGTTCTCACCAGCCTATTCAGTCGAGTTGAACATGTGCAGCTTGAAGTTTAGCAAGAAAATATACAAATAATGTAATTGAGGGGATAAATAAGCCTACATGGCTCCATTTTTTAATCAATTAAACTGGTTGCAAAAATAAATTTTCCATGTTTAATGAAACCAATAAGAAAATGTGATTGAAAAGAAAAATATTCTTTCCTAGAAAATGAGATTGGATTTTGATGTGTTCTGAACACCCCATGGATTAGATACCCAAGTTTCTCTATTCATATCTGATTTTTTTTATCATTAACTTATTCATTGGAATGAAATATAGCCCCTTTACAATACACAAGTATGTCAAAGGCATGCTGCAGAGGAAGAAATTTTTCTTTACTTTATCGAAACAGACTATAGCATGTGGAGTAGCAAGAACATGATTCTCTTGAGTCGTATCACATCGATTCATGTCGTTGATTTGTTTGGCTTTACTTCAAATGCAAAATAATTGCTTAATCATGATTATTTTTGCATTCAATGTTTAGGGTTCATTAACACATACACCATTATGGTAAAGATAAACCTAGGAACTAAGGTTATGAGATCAGGCTGCTCTCCCTCTCCCCTACCTACTCTCCTCCCCTTCCCCACCCCAATTCGGAAAAAAAAAAAATACCAAGATAACTAATTTCAGAGTGCAAAGTATGACAATAGACGGAGTATATCATACCATAAATCAGAGAAAGAATTGCCGATTCATACACTGTTAGCTAGCATTGCAGATATGAGGAACAATCTCAAAAAAAGGAATTAACTCGACTACAATTAGGTTAGTTGAGTAAATACATACACTCAAAGACCGGAAATTAACTCAACCGCAATCAGCTTTAACAGTAGTTTGAATGACATACTGGTTTCACTTGCAATTGGGGGTACATCCAAATTCTGTCTACCAACATAAAACTGATAATAAATCTTGAATTTGGATAAGAACATGCATCTTCAAAAAAATCAATTACTGCTGGAAATTACTCTTATCATAGTTACCTACCAGAGAATTCATTTCCATTCTCAAACAGGTACATTTGGTGTTTCCTGTTTCCTCGAATTCGTTTCTCACTTAGGTATAAATACTAATCAAAATTTTGCAAAATATAGTCTGCCATATATACAATTGTAGGTTTACCTCCTGCATCCATTTCCAATCCTGGAAACTGAGAGGATTATGCCTTCAATTGTGCCCTAAAATCATAACATAGATAGCAGACTCAAAATATGAATTGGACCATTTATTAGGTGGTTGCAATTGAGGCTACGCATTCAAATTGAAACACTGGACATGAACTCCAAATATCATAAGAGTCAAACAATGAATTCAATTCACAAATTGGGCCTTCTAAATTTCTCATACTAAGTCATATTTCCGTCACAAAATACAAATCCAGAGACCTAAAACGATAATACCAATGCCAAATCATAAAACAGATAAATAGACTCTGAATTCAAATTAAAAAAATGGAATTTTCTAATTTAATAACTCGAACCACCAAAACATTAACTTCACTGACAAAGTGTCAATATTGACAAGAATCCCAACGCCACATCAATGCACAGATACAGATTCTGAATTTTAATTGGAAAGTGGGTTTTGCTAATTCGATCATATATTTCACCAAAACAATAATTTACTCTCAATTGCAGCTACGCATCAAAATTGGAAAACCGTCTTAACTCAGAAAATCATAGCAAACAAACTTTGGATTCAAATTCTCAAAGTGGGTCTTCTGAAGTTCATACAGAAGAACGATATTTGCATCACGAAATACAAATCCAGACACCCATGACAATAAGAATAGTACCAAACAGAGCAAACCCAATACGAGTCTCTTCGCCTAGGAGCATGGCGGAGACGGCTGTGGCGGCGAATGTGGTGGCATTGGTGACGGGGACGGCAAGAGAGATGGGGGCGTCGCTCAAGATGGAGAAGAAAGCCGCAGATGCAGAGAGATTTATGAGAAAAGGGAGTGAGTATTGCCAAGTGAGGAGGAGATTAAGCCATTGTTTGACATAGCGAAGAAAGCGTTGGTGGAGTTGACGGTTAGAAGGTTGGTGGTGCTTCGATGCAGAGGCCTTGAGCTTCTGGTCCCATATTAGCGCACCCCGGCGCATTATAGCGTTCGTGGCGCCCCATACGACGCCGATGGCTATCATCTTCTCCACATCACTCATCTTTCTGTGATTTCCTCTCTCTCTCTGAGATGTAAGCAGATCGGGTCCGTGGGTTCATCCGACCGATGTAAGCAGATCGGGTCCGTGGGTTCTTCCGACCCAAACCAGGGAATTGACCCGTCTCCTCATTGTGAAATTATTAAATAAGGTTGATCACACGAAAAGGTGGGATAAGATTGAATCAGTTGATGTCGATTTTTATTTTAAAAATATTTAAATTTCATTATCTCTCTTTGTTGATACTTGATACAACATAATATTTATCATTAATAAAAAAAAATTACAATTGAATTGAAATAGACATTGATACATGATAAATTAAGAGATCCTATAATATATCTTAATCTAATAGGAATTGGGTCTCGTAATTTATCATAATAAGATATTGAAATCTAATATTTTGTTAATAAAAATGAACTTGACATATAGAATTTAATCAACTTACCCTAATTAATAATAAGATTAAGCTCATCTTTATGTTCTTTTTTTTTTTTCCCTTTGAGTGAATAAATTTCTTGCTCTTTCATTTAAAAAAAAAATTAAGCTCATCTAATTTTAATTTTCACGAGGGTTTCTTGCATTTACCATTCCTTCCATCAATAATCTTCTTTCAAAGTTTTTTAAGAGCGATTAGTAGAATCTAATTTTACTGCTACACAAATTAGAAAGCGACACATCATCAATTTTGTAAATCACATTTATTTAAGTACTTATTATTTAATTTTAATATTTATCATTTTCCTTGAGCAGTCAACTTTACCTTTTAGTATTCAATTCCAATATTTAACTTTTAATTTTAGTATTTAACTGGCAAATTTAGTATTTAGGGTTTTAATTCAGAAAAATTATTCTATGTTTTCATCCTAATGGTAATGGTTCAAATGATGTCATTTATGTGAGTCCATCGGTCAATTATATAAATTATTCATTAATTTATAAATGTAAAGATCCATTTAGATTTTCTAAAATTGTTCAAATGAGAGACATGTATAAACTTTATGAATTTTTTAATATAAGTACGTTTTATTTCATCGAACTAGCAATGGGTCAAATAGTTTAATAAAATCTAAAAAATATGAAGATGTATCTCTGTATTTAGAAATTTAAGGAATAGTTTAAAATTTTAAGAGATGGACCCCACATGTCTCAAATAATATGATTTAAAATCATCATAACAGTTAGAATGACAACATAAGATTGTTTCTATTTGGCCATCAACTTTAATATTCAATATTTGACAATACTTTAACATATATATTTAACATTCAAATTTAAAAGGTCAAAATTCAAATTTTCACATTTAGAATCTACAAAAGCCCTGGGAGTAGGCCTCATGTTGGGCCTACCTGATCATGAATCTAAATCATTTTATTTTGATCTGTCGCCCATTTGACCATGCATCTAAAATGGGGTCCCCGTTTACACACTCAGATTTTCTGCTTCTACACACCCATTTTCGGGTGGAGATGGTTAATTACCATTTTGCCCCTGCGTTTCAATTCTTTCGAACGAATTCCCAGTTCATTTCACCATTCGTTCGAACGAATGGAATCAAACCCATCCAATTTTGATTCGTTCGAACGAATCACCCTTTTAAACCGATTCGTTCGAATGAATGAAGCGGGTGAACAGTATCACGGGTTACTGTTCACCCGTGTTATTGTTCACCCGTGAAGGGTGTACGAACGAATTCATTGAATGAATCAGTGATTCATTCGAATGAATCGATTTTTTTTTAAATTTCAAAATTATTTTTTAAGCATTGTGTATTTCCAAAATTTTTCAAATTAAATATCCGGACTAATTACGATAATCTGATAAAAATACTTTAACACTTCAAGGTGTTTTGACACTCCGAAATATTTAAAACACAGTCTTTTACAAATAAGAGTATTCCTAAGGTGTGCCGAAAACATATTTAGAAGTGTCAAAAGATCTTGAAGTCTTAAAGTATATTTATTCGGTCATCGTAATTAGTCCGGATATTCAATTTGAGAAATTTTGGAAATACACAGTGCTTAAAAAATAACTTTAAAGTTGTAAAGGAGATTTTATTATTTAATACACTATGCACATTATTTTTTAAGCACCGTGTATTTTCAAAATTTCTCAAATTGAATATCCGGACTAATTACGATGACCTGATAAAGACTTCAAGTTCTTTTGACACTCCTAAATATGTTTTCGGCATATCCTAGGAATACCCTTATTTGTAAAATACTGTGTTTTAAATATTTAGGAGTGTCAAAACACCTTAAAGTCTTAAAATATTTTTATCAGATTATCGTAATTAGTTCGAATATTTAATTTGAAAAATTTTAGAAATACACATTGCTTAAAAATAACTTTGAAATTAAAAAAAAAAATCGATTCATTCGAATGAATCAATTCATTGGTGATTCGTTCAGTTCATTAGAATGAATCAGGCTCTTAGAATGAATCAGTCTGATTCTGATTCATTCGAATGAATCAGTTTTTTTTTTAAATTTCAAAGTTATTTTTTAAACACTGTATATTTTTAAAATTTCTCAAATTAAATATCTGGACTAATTATAAAAATACTTTAAGACTTCAAGGTCATTTGACCCTCCTAAATATTTAAAACACAGTATTTTACAAATAAGAGTATCCCTAAGGTGTGTCGAAAACACATTTAGGAGTGTCAAAAGACCTTGAAGTCTTAAAGTATATTTTTTAGGTTATCGTAATTAGTCCGGATATTTAATTTGAGAAATTTTGAAAATACACGGTGCTTAAAAAATAATGTGCATAGTGTATTAAATAATAAAATCTCCTTTAAAACTTCAAAGTTATTTTTTAAGCACTGTGTATTTCCAAAATTTCTCAAATTGAATATTCGGACTAATTACGATAATCTGATAAAAATACTTTAAGACTTTAAGGTCTTTTGACACTCCTAAATGTATTTTCGATACACCCTAGGGATACCCTTATTTGTAAAATACTGTGTTTTAAATATTTAGGAGTATCAAAAGACTTTGAAGTTTTAAAGTATTTTTATCAGATTATAGTAATTAATCCGAATATTTAATTTGAGAAATTTTAAAAATACACAGTATTTAAAAAATAACTTTGAAATTTAAAAAAAAACTGATTCACGGATGAACAGTAACTCATGTTACGTTCACCCATTTCCTTCACGACGGATGAACAGTAACATGGGTGAACAGTACCCGCGTCAAAATTTGGGGAAATGAATTGGGAATTCTTTCGAACGAATGGAAATGTAGGGACAAAATGGTAATTAGTTACCTCCACTCGAAAACGGGTGTGTAGAGATAGAAAATTCGAGTGTGTAAACGTGGACCCCTAAAATGTGAGAATATTGTTTTCCCTTTTAGATTTTAAGTCCATCTTGATTGGATATCCATTACATACATGCTTACTCCTTTATGTAGGGTTGAAGTTACAAACTCGATTTATTCTTGTGGTAGCCCCACCTTGATATCATATAAAACACATAAGTAGAACTCATCCTTAAAAATTAACTAGAAAAGAGAGAGTATGCATGTACTTATAAATTTAAAGACCTAAAAGTTCAGTCGCGATGACTATCTAAACTAAATCTCAAATAAAAAGAAATAGGGCAAAATAATGTAGATAAGCAAATTCACAATGATGGTGATGGTAAGATAACGGTGGGATGATGGTGGTGATGATGATAGTGGTGGTCCATCCATAAGAAAATGATGGCAAGATAGGGGATTCCATACAGATCATGAGGAAAAAAATCAGTCGGGGATGGGCACACAAGTAGCCAATGAACAGTAAGTGGAAAGGATTCTATCAACATGGCAATAGCAAGTGGAAAATAGGCAAAAATGTGAAGTACAGAAGTACTGCAAGGGTGGATTGATGGGTAGGAGGTAGAACATAGGTAGATAGGGTTGGGAGCAATGGACCAACAATGAAGATAGAGGTTGAGTTTAGAAATTGATGGGGCCGCTTATCATAACATGGGATTTTTTTGTAAGGAGACACGGGTTTTAAAAATTTTATGTGACCAGTCCACTTTATCTTTCATTATTTCTAATCCCGTTAAAAAATAAAATTATAAGTGCACCGCTTATAATTATAAGTACACTGCTCGGTTCAACGCATAGGTGCACCGCTGTGCTTTACTTAAGATTTGCATACGGAAGGGTGGGAGTAAAGTGAGAATTTCACTTTATCCTATGTCTCTGAATAAAAAATACCCGTGTTAGAATGGGTGGTCAATTGATGATTGCAAAGATGGAGCGCAAACAAGTTCAAGTAAGGATCCAATGGTTCTAAGTGCTCTTGATTATCAGACTTTTACTTTGATATTGTGTTAATAGAAGAGAGTGGAGCAGAAACAAATAATGAGAGAGAGACATACATCTACCTAAAATAGAGATTATTATAATCCAATAATAACAAGGTGTTAGCTTATCAAATTAATCAATATCAAAAAAATAACCATTGAACATATGTTATTTTGTGTTTGTAATGAGTTTTGTACTGAATGTGGTAACATAACCCTCAAAAGAATAATCCAAAAGGGTTGGAGTGATGATCAGGAATCTGTCTTAGAAAGTGAAAGTCCTAAGTTCGATTCTCACTCGACTCTAAAGGGTCATTTCTAGTAGAATTACTGGATGTGTTGGTAAAGAGACTTGTACATGTTCCGAGTATTAGTCGAGTACTCCAAAAATAATGAACATTTTAATCATAAAAAAAGTAATCCTCAATAAAATCGCTAAAATCTCAAAGGTAAACTTATACACTTCTTATTTTTGTAAGATGATTCCTATCTAAATCATTTATATCCGTCATTAATCGTTATTAAATCATTTATATCCGTCACTAATCGTTATTAGTCAATGACAAGTCTCTTAAATGTACAAACTTACTTAAATACAGTGGTACCTATAGCTTTCATGAATTTTTCATCCACTAAAAAATATGACATATTTTTCTAATACAAATGTATTAAATCCCAATTTTTTATGAAATATACTATGTATGATTCGAAAAGCCAACTTCAGATAGAGGGGACAAAGACTTTAAATGTAATGATTGATGATAAAGAATAAAAGTGAATTTTTAGCAAATAGTGGATGACTAATTGTCAACTAATGAATGGTATTAGCGTTAATTATTTAGATTTAGCACAGTTGGATGTTTCCTTGTGGATATTAGTATGTAATTTATTTGTTTTCTTTTTTCATTATTTTATCCTTTTTTGTATTTTAATACATTTCTTGTACTTCGTATTCTGCACTCTATAAATACAAATACATCCAGCCTCTCTCCTCAATTGAAGAAGACACGTTAAACTCTGTTTCTCACTTTTACAAATGGCTTGGATCTTATTACACCATTTAAGCAAGGTTAATCAGTAATTAACAACAAAAATGAACAAAAATGAAATTGCTTGAACATAAATGAAGGTAGCGATCCTCCCATGAGCATTTTGTGTAACCCGACACGGGTTTTACTGTATTACTCATTTTGCCATTCGAATCGGTTAGCCGAACCCTTCGAATCACTTATATCAAAGGGTTCAGTGAGCCGATTCGAAAGGCAAAATGGACAATTCAGTAAAACTTATATTGGTTTATACAAAATGTCCGTCGAAAGATTACTTACCTAAATCAAACAAATATAGTAAATTTCATGAGATTATACAAACTAGAGAGACTGGTGTCACAGGTGTGCCTAGAAAGGAAGAATGGAGATGCCTGCTCCTGCTCATCTATCAGTCTTTGGCTGGAATGGACACGGCTGAGCAATGAAAGAAACATGATTATCACCGGCGACGATCACAAACTTGCATTCTGGATTTGTCCTTCGTGTAGAAATCCTGTTCTGTTGATTGGGACTCGGTGTCTGCAATTCAATCCGATGGTTTGGAGTCTGAGCTCCGGTCGATTGCTGCCTCTTCAGACACCTAATTATAATAAAAAGAAGAGCCCTTACTCCTAGAATGACGCCGATAACCATCAAGACCATCAAAATATAGTCCTTAGCAGAGTTCACGTGTTTGCACCCGGTTAAGACTGCAAAACAGGCCATGGCTAGCACACAGAACGGAGAGATCTACATGGAGCAACGCGACATAAGCAATTGAAGAGGAAAGGTTCTTGGGTTCTTTACTTGGTTCACTCACACACAATTTTCAGTTCTCATTCCTTGCTTAAGAGAGGGAAATGAATGCCTCTACTGCTAAGTTTGGTATACTTTTGGAAGGGGAGCTTGTTCCAAAAGGAGAGGGGAGGGTATCACAGTTAATACAATTTGGAGGATCAAATCTAAATTTTATGTAGAAGTAATATACTAATATTCAAGAATATAATGGTATATTTTCCCAATAAAAGCAATCAGCATTCAGAATAATTCCTTATCTGAGGTTTGAGAAAGGCAGATGGCCAAAGAGAAACTGACATTATTCTGTGACCTGTCTTGGAATCTGATGAACTCACCTTTGGTGGCTCGAAAATGACTTCAATTGGATGGATATGAATGTTCTTTTGATATTTTGTATCATATGGAGATCTCTACACTATATTGGAAATCAGCCTTAAAATTGGGAGTTCTCAAACTCAAGAGGGGTTGGTCTGACCGTCAAGAAGCTCCATTCATGAAGAGAGGTATTGAGTTTGATTCATGCTCGACATCTCTTTGGGTCACTTTCCGTAATTGCTTAGCTGATGTGTATGAGATTGGGAGGTTTTCATATGCTCTAAGGACTAGTCGAATTAAAATGTTTCATATCAAAATACAGGTGAGACCCCTGGACACTTTATCATCAAAAAAAAAATTTGAGAGTTCTCAAAATGTAAGGGTTTCTTTGTAATTTTGTATTTTGTGCGTTTATATATTGTATCTCTATAACCCAAAGGGATTTGAGTGGTGGGCACGAATCCGCTTCAAGAAGTGGGAGTTTCGAGTTTGATTCGCACTCCACCCCAAAGGGTCACTCTCCGTAAAGTTACCCGTTGTGTGTGGATAGAGAAGCTTATAAGATTGGTCAGATACTCTAAAGGGCATAAATACCTTAATCATAAAAATATATATATACAGTCACAGTTATTCATTTGTATTGAAATAATAGAGACTCAAGTTTCAATCTTTTTTTGACCATTGCAGCAATACATTTGTGGGCTATCAAATCGACAGCTTACCTTTAAAGAGCAAGTTCACATAGGCAGGATTGAATGGCTGAGATTATCTAATCACCGAATGATAGGGAAAATGGACCCAGTGTCAAAGAATTGGAGCTGGGCTTGGACCATTTTTTAATTGCTGTAATTCCATGTTGGGGTCTTAGAAATCTGCATTGACAATTGTTTCAAGAGACGACAGCTGAGCCCATTGCCAGTCCCATTTATTGCTCTAGGACTCTATCTTCTGGGCCTATATGTGGTTAAGAATATTAGGCCCATGAAATAATCCAAATGATCCAAGGCTTAGCTAGACATGATTGCATATAGAGCTGAAGTCCAACTTGGATGGTTTGAGACACAGTCCAAGGAGGTGAAACTCAAGCTGGATTTGGGCATGGAATCAAGTTTAGTTTTCGGCTTTGACTGGACCATCTAAATGACTTATTCTGATTTTACTTGTCCATTACTAATACAAAGGCCTATATCTAGCCCATAAAGAAATCTTTGCCTAAATCGAACCCAATAAGGCTTAGCTTGTCCAGCCCATAAAGAAATCTTTGCCTAAATCGAACCCAATATGTTGATGGGCTTGGCTAGGAAGAGAAGGTCCTGTTCTATGATAAATATCAAGCCCTAATCCCGTATTGGAGAAATCTAGATTTCACAATTCTTTCTATTGAGATCTACATCGAGCCTATATACAATGCAAATTGCAAAAGTCAATAAGAAGGTCATGTTGAGGCCCAGGCCCAGCCCACGATGGTGCAACACTGTGGAGTGAATTTATCTACATCTAGTCATTCTAATTATGTGATCATGAGCCTTCTTATCTTATCTATTTAAGCAATTGGTTCTCTCTCAAAAGTGTGGATCCTACACTATAATAGATGGGAGCATGGGTGGAAATCTTGTTATCGGGCGATGAACTTTTTCCCTCTTATTTTTTTTCTTTTCTTTTTTTTTAAAAAAATGACCTTTATCGGCCGACATCGACCCTAAATATCTCAGATATACATCGGATATTGGCCGATACAATACGTATCAACCGAGATTATTACTCCTGGATGGGAGTTTCCATAAGGGAGTCATGATTTATCCTTAATCATGTGATAAATACAAAATATTGTGATAATTTGAGGAGTAACAATGATTTAATAATTTCAACCTAGGTATTATTGATTTTAAATCTTACTATTGGCAGCAAAATATTATCAATTATATAATTGACTAATGGGCTTAAACTTTGTAGTTATCCGACCATTCTATCTTTCCACTAATGGCATATGCTTATTTATTTATTTTTATTATTGGATATCTCTGTACTTAAAATGGTAAAAAATTTGACACATTTTATTAGATAAGGGTTGGTTTCTTTGTGTCTATAACCTACCTAACGCTTCACATAGCCCCCCTCTCTCCTATATTTTTTAAAACCACCTTTTATCGGCCGATATCCAATATTAAGAGCATAATTGCGAAGTATTTCAAAGTAAACAAATTTGAAATCAAGAGCGATTGTTGACCATTCAATCAAAATTTATTGAAATTAATAAGCATCTCACAACATATATCGGTTGTATGCTTATAATATCGGCCAAATATCAGCCAATAACCGTTTTTTTTTTTTTGAAAGATTGATATTCTTCATTTGCCCAGACCGATATCTCGATTGATATTTTGATTTTTTTAATTTTCAAAAATAATAAAAAAAACTCACACTTTTTTCAATTTCTTAATTTTTTATTAAAAAAAAACTATCAATATTTTAAAACAAGTAAGAGAGAAAATAATATCAATTGATATTTCGACCGATATTTGAGATATTGACTAAAATCATAAAAAATTGATATTAAATCCCCTGATAAAAATAAAAATCAGCCAATATTCGGCCGAACTTTTTTTTCTCTGGCCAATACCATACGTATCGGCCGAGATATATTGGCATTAGAAAACCCGATATAACTCGGCGGATACGCAGTGTATCGGCCGCATCCTATCAAATAAATGAAGTGACTTGGATCGAAAGTAGGATTAGTCATTTCAAGTAAGACAAAAAAATATAATTATCATTCTATTTTCGTGTATTTTGATTGGATTTTAGAGTTCTATTTTTTTTTCTTACTATCCCTTGATTCCAACCTTTCAAATTTCTTATTATGTGAAAAGAACCTCTAATACAATTTGTAAGAGCTTGTTGTTAAAGTTCAAAGATGGTGGATTCAAGTCCTGTAAACATCAGATGGGCAATCGACATACGGGAATAATTATTAAATCTTAAAGATCAATTCAAAATCGATAAGATAAATGACTTAGATAATAATGATGTTACTTATTCTATAATCTAAATTTTTAGCGGTAATCCTTCACACAGTACCTCTTATCAGGGGTTTTAATATCGGCTGATGTACGATATATATCGTCGATATCGTCCGATATCAATGATTTTAATTAAGAAAGAAATAGGAGAAAGAAATTTCACAATCGATATCGGTCGATACCGAGATTTTAACCCATGCCTCTTATATCATAAATCTTTGATTCTATGAGAAAGTTTGGAGAATGATTCAATTTGCAAACTAAAAATTTCTATTAAACCAATTCATTTATAAACCAATTCCCAACATTTTACATTAAAACATACAATTTCAACAAAACATGTCAAAATATGCTAAAAATAAAAAATAAAAAAAATGGAAACATTTAAGTTATCCATAAGTTCTATGGATAATACACAGAAACTTATTGATCAAAATCTCAATGTGCATCCATAATTCCATGTGAGCTGAGCTACGTATACACCTTATGTTTGGTGTATACACCAAACGACAAACCTATCCAAGCCTGAAGACCCGTAAAGGTGAGGTCCAGGAATGATTCAAAATTGAAGCATTAACATGACATGATTAATTCTTTACCAAGTCTTGTAATGCTTTGTTTTTTGTTTGTTCATTCTGAAAACACATGGTAGGGTTGCAACTGAGGTCGGCAGAGGAATCATGTGGATTGGGTCGAGCATTTCAGGCCAGCAGGTCGAGTTGAGAAAATAAAAATCTGTATGAAATTTAGGTCGGATCAGGTTGGGTTGAGGATTTTAAAAGTTAGCCCAATCCGACCCGATTAAAATTAGGTTAAAATGAGTTCAGAATACGGGTCGGGTCAGAATTTGGGTTAAAATTTTGGTCAAATCGGATTGTGAAGTTTGGGTTAAAAATTTGGGTCGGGTGGGGTTCCATATATGTCAACTTAGGTCGGATTGGGTTTTAAAGAACCCAACCCGCCTAACCTGAGTTGAAGCCCTAACACATGGCATTATTGATTATTAATGAGTTGTGTGGCCCACAAAATGGGGCAAGATGGTGGACCACATGTAAAACCATCCAATCAGGATCGTTGCTTTTAATCATGGATTTGGTTGAAAGTCCACTGCAATTTATACCAATTTATTATTCCTCCACAAACTAAAATGTCACCACACTAGGAATAAATGATCATTAACAAAATAAAAAGCCATATGAATTTGAAATATATAAATAGGACAACACATGACTGATACTTTCCATTTTTTAAATTAACATCATGAGATCAAATAAACTAAGACTGCAATATTTAATACAAATCATTGGTGTTTGGGATATTATGCTGAGTACTTTAGTATAAGATCTACTAAATAAAATGATGATGTGGGCTAAAGGCATTTGTTGAATATGTAACACACTAAAATCTATCTTAGTAAAGTTAATGAAATCATGTTTTTAAATATTATAAAGTTTAAATTTAAAAAATAACTTAAAGCGATCAAATTTGATGGACTCTATATTTAGATACTCGGTATTGTACACCACAGGGGTAAAAAAATCGAATCAGCCGAGATATCGGTCGATATCTCTCTCACTCCCTTTTAACATATCGGATATGTATTTTTTTTTTTGAATAAAAAAATTAAAAAATAAAAATATTGAGCAAGATATTGTTCTGGGCCCACCGCCAATATGGACCCTTTTTTTTTTTTAAAAAAAATGATATTCATGAACATCCGTCGATACTTTCACCGTACGACTGATATATTTCATATCGATCGATATATATTGAGGTTCAAAAATTCAATATATATTAGTCGATATGTATCATATCGGTCAACATTATAATCCTAATGCACAATATACCAATGTGCGTGCCAAAAGACAATAAGTAGCTTGAAATAACATTGTAAGGGTTAATGGATAACTTGGAACTTGTAAGGGTTAAAATAAAATCTTTAGTTTTAAGAGATCTTTCTAATAAATTCGTAAACTGTGAAGGGTGTTTTTAGAAATTTTCAGCGTACACACCAAGGTTGCGTTTGGATAAGGGGTAAATTTTATTGGGGTTACTCCTGAGTAAGGGTCATCTTTGAACAGATGTTACCCTTATCTTGTTTGTTAATTATAGTGGTAAAGTAAGAACTTAGTTTAAAGGTAAAAATTCTTATTTGCTAACTATATAAGAAGGGGTAACCTGATATATTAACAATTTTATTAGAATTAATATTTTTTATTAAATTCATATAATAAAAAATTATAAAACATAATTATTAAATAATATTCATCAATTAAAAATATTTTAAAATATTTTTGCTCTATAGGTGTAAAGAGGGGGTAAAGAAGGGTAATATATTAACAATTTTATTAGAATTAATAATTTTATTAAATTAATATAATACAAAAAATAATAAAACATAATTATTAAATAATATTCATCAATTAAATAATATTTAAAATATTTTTTCTCTATAGATGCAAAGAGGGGTAATATATTAACAATTTTATTAGAATTAATCATTTTTATTAAAATCTTATAATATAAAAAAATATATAATTTTATAAAATATTCATCAATTAAAAAATATTTTAAAATATTTTTACTCTAACGTGCAAAGGGGTAAAAAGGGTCAAGGATTTTATGAGAGGGAACACCCCTCCATTACCAAACAAGATAAGCAGGAAGTTAGAGTTGCATCCGAGCCACTTCTTAACGCAAGTCTTGTCATCATTAGACACTGTACCTACGTGCTATCAGACAACCCCATTACTCTTCACTTACCATTTTATTTAAATAAAAAATAATCTATTGTGATGGATATATTAAAAAATCATATTTATATTGATAATAATTATTTTGATTAAATTGATAAAAATAAAATTATAAAAAATTAAAAATAATATAAGATTCATCGAAGGTGTGGACAGAATATGCACTTTAAGATGGTGGGTGATCATCCCAGTAAGAAAGAAAGGTTTAGTGAAATTAAGATTGTCCGAGATTGGTCTTTCATATTTTAAATTTTAAATTTGATAAATGTGTGCGAGTTGTCGAAGTTGATTAGAAAAGAAAATGTTGAATGTATAGGACTTCTTGAAAGTGGTATTTTCAAGGCCATTCAAGTTATATTTGATAAATTTTTTTGACTATTAAAGTGTTCAGATTTTTTAAAGTACTCGACTAATCATCGAGGTATGTGTAAGGTTCCCTATTCACACACCAAGTAAAGTAAATTTACAGAAAGTGGTCCTTTGGAATGAAGTGAGAATCAAACTTAAAACTTTCACTTCTTGATACGAACTCTGATCATCATTCTAACTCCTTTGAATTGTATATTTGGTAATCTTATAAAGTAAGAAAACTACTTTTTTTATAATCATAATTTTATTCACTAGGTTCATCTAAATTTCATGCGAATTCGAGCCCCCATGGACTAATCTTAGTGTGTCTTAGGGTTAGTGGGCTCACCCATGAGGATTTTACATAGGGGTGAAATTCGGGTTGAGTTTTGGCCCGAACCCGCATGACCTAATCCAAAAATCATGCGGGTCGGGTTATGAAAGTCGGGTCAGTGGGTCGGGTTGGGTTGAGAAGTCAGAAATCCTCGTTGAATTTGGGTTGGATTAGGAGATTTTTAAGTTATCCGACCCGACCCGATCATGCCCGACCCGACCCGGTAAAGAGTAGGCTAAAGTAAGTTCAAAATACGGGTCGGGTCGAGTTTTGGGTTGAGTCGAGTTAAAATTCTAGTCGGATCAAGACGTCTAAGTCGAAAGTTCAGGTCGAATCGGGTCGGTTTTCATTTATTAGTAACTCGGGCCGGGTTGGATTTTAAAAAATACGATCCGACCCGGCCTGATTTTAGCCCTAGTTTTACTCTAGGTATCCAGGTTTCTCACACTTAAATTAAAAAAAAAATTCAAAAATTAGTTCAAATGCAGAAATTAAACACTGATCTATCAAGATGGCTTTCTGAATGCTGACCTTGCTTCATTCACAAGTAGTCTCTTTAAGTGTTACTTCAGACTCTAAAGTCTTACCTCACATTCATTTGCATGAGGGCCGATGATTGTGACAATCATATTAAGAAATGGTAGGACGGTTCATTAAAGTTATCCCCTCAATGTCAGTATCATGTCCTAATTCATGTGCACAAATAATAATTAAAAACCTACAAGAATGGAGTGGCCTATACTGTATATGAGTTGGATTCAAATAAATTAAAATTATATTTGGATGGTATTTTTAGGATGATATTTTTTTATAAAAAATTAGATAATTTTATTATTGAATGAATTTTTAATTTAACAGTGAGATATTCACATTCGAATTCAAATTGAGTAAAGATTCAATTTATGAGGATCGAATCAGTGGGAAAAAAAAAAAGAGAGAGAAAACTAGTGAAGCCCTAATGAACCCCATATAAGGCTCTTGCGGAGATTCATCAAAGACTTGCTACACATTTCCATGATAATAAGAATTTCTAATGTATCAATCAGTAATCAGCATCTGTTGAATTAGATTTCTCTCTCTCAGAGGTTTAAAATTCGGTATCGATCGTGAAATTTCTCTTTTTTTTTAAAGATCTATGGTCAGTGTGGCAAAACTTTCAATTATTTACATTAGTGGAGCGATCATGGCCGCAAACATAGTAAGCGGCTTCCATTTGAATGGCTAATGGCTAATGGCTTGGCTAGCCAATATGGTTCAATATTATTTATTGTTCCAGCTTCTAAGAAAAAAGTAAGTGGGTGTCTTCTTTTACAAGTATAATAGGTTGAATTGATACTGAATCTTGTAAACTATTGTATTTTTCAAAGTAAACTTTGGATAAAATATATTTTTTTCTCTTATTTTCAAGCTACGAATATAAACTATTGAATACGCTGTAGAAGTTTTGAATTGAGTGGGTCATCTTGGAAAGATTAACCATGGCTAAACTTGTGTATGCTTGGCTCTGCCCTGTTCAGGACTTCAGGTCAATTTGTGCAAAAGCAAACGCAGTCTAATGAAGGGCAAGATCCAACAGTTGGGTTAGGCTCAACACGATTGGAACATATCAATTTAGTTATCTTAATATTAGACTTGGCGATAGGTTACTTTGCGTCGAATTTGTTAAGATTAGGTATCTAATTCAAAAGACTAGTCCATTAAATGAAGTGACCAAAGTCTAATATAAGTCCCCAAATCTCTCTCTTCACAATAAGTATGGGACTCGTTCACTGTCCAAATTATCCTTCCCTCAAATGAGGTTCTCTGACTTATACAATGTCACCAGCCATTCCTGCCTGACTAGGGGATCCCCTGAGTCCACATGCATTAACTTGGAGATATGGCTCTAATACCACTTATTAGGACTAGGTATTTAGCCCAAAGTATAACTCATTAGGTGGAGTGACCTAAGTGTAATATAAGTCCCTAAATCTCCTCCTTCACAACAAATGTCGAACTCGTTTGCTACCCTAACAGAATTTGGGTTGGATCTTGTTCACGTTGGATCTATTTGGGTTAGGTATTCTTCGGGTCTTGTTAAACGGGTTAGGTCGGTTTGAGTCTATTTTGGGTTTGAGTTCAGGTCAATTTGGGTTCATTCATTTACTTGATTAAAAAGACTTTTCTAATTAGAGACATATCAAGACTACCTTTAAATGAGTGTAGTGGTCAAGTGGCTGCATGTATTGCATATAGATATGGTAATAATCGGATCAGTCAGATCTATCCATTTATTTTCAGATTCAAATTTGGTCTACCTATTTATAAAGAGTTTCGGGTTAAGTCAGTTTATTTATCTAAATAGGTTGGTGTGGGTTGTTGAGATTTTGCTAAGTCTACTAAAGATCATTGGTTTGTTGGATTACAATCCAAAATTCTTTAACTACATTTTCGTATTTGATCTTTAGAGATTTAAAATTAAATAAACATTTTCATTCAAGCAAATTCTTTTCAGCATCTTATATATCTACGCCTTCCAAATTCAAGCAATCTCCCATTCAAATTTAAAATACAAGAAGCTCGACAAAAATGAAGTACTGGCGAAAATTAACATATATCTTTTTTATACTAAGTGTCACAGGACTAACGCTAATTCTTTCTTGATTCAACTTGTGCAACACTCACTTGAACAATCTGTCGCCAAGCGAGTCAGCATTACCGCCAATATAGCCACTCTTTCAATCAATGTGATTACACCAAACTACACTCAAACTTGCATAAGAGGTTGAGAAAAAGATAAAACACCAAGGCTGCATTTGGATGAGAGAGAAATTTTACAAGGGTTAAACCCTTGATGAGGGGTTATCCTGAGTATTATGAATACCCTTTTATTTTTTATTTCTATCCCTTAGTTATCAAATAAGGATAATGGGAGATTATCTCCCATTATTCTCATCCAAACACAGTTTAAGATTTAATCAATACAAACTCAACTTATATTGATGAATTAAGAGAAGTACGAGATAATCACTCAAACTAAAAATGAGCACAAAGCTTAGGGTTGAGAGCTAGAACTCTTGGCTAGCTTGACTCCTCTCTCAAACTACGCTTCCATGACATAAGGCTAACTTCAAATCGAATTGAATGCTCAAGCCTCACTAACAAGCTACCAAAAAAGCCAAGCTTAATCCACTAATCCATCTTACGTGAGGTTGGCACGATTGTGAGCAATACTGAAGAGAGAGAGAAACAGAGAAGGAGAAAGAATAATAATGAGAAAGGGTGTCATCTTAAGATGCTGAATGATAGAATAGAAAAAGAAGACATGCGCCAAAAAAGAAAGATATAATAATAATAATATAAGGGCAAATCATGTGTGAGAGTGGAATCTTGATAAGAATAAGAGAGAGATGGTGATGGCTTCTCTATCAATAATACAAGTTCGGTCGAAACGGATTTTAATAAATTCAATTCAATTCATGTAAAAAATTATTGAACCTGATTCGATTCGACCCGAATTACTAACCCGCGACTCAACCTGAGTGTTATTTTATAATTTAGTGCACTTGAGTTAGATCGAATCGAGTCAGGTTGCTTTTAATTTTTCAATCCGACTATACCTAAATTTCATGTGGATTTATTTTTTTCTAATCTGATCCAATGTGAGAAAAAGAAGACATGGGCCAAAAAAGAAAGATGATAACAATAGTAATATAAGGGCAAATGATGTGTGAGAGTGGAATCTTGATAAGAATAAAAGAGAGTGGAATGTTGATAAGAATAAAAGAGAGATGCTGATGGCTTCTATGTCAATAATACAAGTCACGTCGAATCGGATTTTAATAAATTCAATTCAACTCATGTAAAAAATTATTGAACCTGATTCGATCCGACCCGATCCGAATTACTAATCCGCGACTCAACTTTATTAGTAATATTCACTCATCCGTAATTCCATCCGCTCGTGATTATCTTCATCGATAATCACGGGCTATGAAAAAAGAAACTGAAGATTTATTTCTTCCTGATTTTGTGTTGTATGATGGAGAAAGTCTCTCCTTTGTGTTGATATATACTGTGTAATTAAATGAGATGAAATGAGAAGAAATATTTACTTCAATAAACTTGAGTACTCTTTTATAATTTGGTGCACTTGAATTGGATGAAATCGAATTGAGTTGCTTTTAATTTTTCACTCTGACTAGATCAAAATTTTATACAAATTTATTTTTTTCTAACCTGATCCGAAGTGAGAAAAAAAAGACATGCCACAAAAAAGAAAGATATAATAATAATAATGAAAGGGGAGATAATGGGTGAGAGTGGAATCTTTCATTAGAATAAGAGAAAGATGATGATGGCTTCTCCGCCAAGAAAGCCAATTTACTTGCAGAAATCTCTATCACTGTGACAGTGTCAAAAGATAAAAGCAAACAATAAAAATAAGTAATGAAACGATGACAGAGAGGCTTGGTATGATCGGAAAGAAAGGGTGTCAATATAGACACCGACTTTTTCTTCCATCAGACATCGAATTTCAGATTTTAGATGAAAATTACCATTTTGGTCTTACACGCATGAAGGAATCGATCGATTGAAGTACAAGCTGATTCCCGAGCGGAAGAAATGCAGTATTATCGTGTGATCGATCTGTTTATGAATAGCAGCGTAACAGATCGATCGCACGATCGTGACATCGATCTGTTTATGAATAATGATAAAATAATTATATTTAAAAATAATAAAATTTCCTTTAAAACTTTAAAGTTATTTTTTAAGCATTGTGTATTTTCAAAATTTCTCAAATTTAATATCTTGACTAATTACGATAACCTGATAAAAATACTTTAAGACTTCAAGGTCTTTTGACACTCCTAAATATTTAAAACACAGTATTTTACAAATAAAGGTATCCCTAGGGTATGTCAAAAACACATTTAGGAGTATTAAAAGACCTTGAAGTCTTAAAGTATTTTTATCAGGTTATCGTAATTAGTCCGGATATTTAATTTGAGAAATTTTGAAAATACACAGTGCTTAAAAAATAACGTTAAAGTTTTATCTTTCCTTTAAAACTTTAAAGTTATTTTTTAGGCACTGTGTATTTTCAAAATTTCTCAAATTGAATATTCGGACTAATTACGATAACCTGATAAAAATACTTTAAAACGTCAAGTCTTTTGACACACCTAAATATTTAAAAAACAGTATTTTAAATATAAGGGTATCCCTAGGGTGTGCCGAAAACACATTTAGGAGTGTCAAAAGACCTTGAAGTCTTAAAGTATTTTTATCAGATTATCGTAATTAGTCCGGATATTTAATTTGAGAAATTTTAAAAATACACAGTGCCTAAAAAATAACTTTAAAGTTTTAAAGAAAAGATAAAATTTTAACATTATTTTTTAAGCACTGTGTATTTTTAAAATTTCTCAAATTAAATATCTGGACTAATTACGATAACCTGATAAAAATACTTTAAGACTTCAAGGTCTTTTGACACTCCTAAATGTGTTTTTGACATACCCTAGGGATACCCTTATTTGTAAAATACTGTGTTTTAAATATTTAGGAGTGTTAAAAGACCTTAAAGTCTTAAAGTATTTTTATCAGGTTATCGTAATTAGTCCAGATATTAAATTTGAGAAATTTTGAAAATACACAGTGCCTAAAAAATAACTTTAAAGTTTTAAAGGAAATTTTATTATTTAAATAATATAATTATTTTTAAACAGATCGATCTGTTACGCTGCTAACATGATTTTTTCGCTGATTTTTTCATTCGAAAACAGTTCGATCGCTTCATCGTGCGATCGATCTGTTTTTGCAGTTTTCTTCCACTCGTTCGGAAATCAATCGATCGATTCCTTCATACGTGAAGGGCAGAATGGTAATTTTCACCTAAAATCTAAAATTCGGTGTCGGTTGGCAGAAAACGTCGGTGTCTATATTGGAACCGAGAATTTTCTTTTCCTTTTTAACGTGAAGAAAAAAGAAGGGCTGGGACATGAAGTAGACAACAACGGCCACTCTCCTTCACTTATTGGAAAAAGACATTATTAATGAATGACAGAAGGTTAGAAACAATAGACAAGAGTTGGAGAAAGAGGGCGTGAGGAGGGTGAGGAATTTGGGATTTTTTTTTTAAATATTGGTTAGTTTATTCATTCAAAACAGAGTCCAAAGAGAATAAAAGACAATAAAAAAAAAAAAAAACTGGGCCAGGCAATAAAAAAACTAGAGAATCTATTGCTATCATCACATGTCATTTATTATATTAATTTAGAGTTAATCTTTATTAGCGCTAAACCATCTATGTTGTCATTACTTGGGTTTTAATTTGACCTGTATGATTTGACTGGAGAAATCAGTACGTTTGGATTATGTATTTGTATATTTTAAGTATGTTGGGTTGGAGTGAGTTGAAAAATTTTAAATCAAGTCGACTGTACTTGATGTAACTGAATTCAGTCTGAGTATACCAAGTTATAAAATAATACTCAGATTGAGTCGGGTCACGTTCAACGAGTTTTGACATGGGTTGGATGGGTTTATTAAAATAGAAAAATTATTTGATGAGGATTCACTTTTGATATGAGTTAAATATTTCTTTTTTTTAACTAATCTTCATATATGTGCAACCTCCCTACCTATATATATCAACTAACTCCATCGGAAATTACCCTCTTAGATGGAGTGAGAATTGTGAGTTAAATATTTTTCCTTGTTTTTCTTTAGATCTAAGAGATATTGCTTTATAATTACACTTGTACAGCTTGAAACTCTAAACCCTAAAACTTGTCTCATTCTGCGTATTATTTAAATATAAAAATTCTAACCATATATTCAATTGGAGCTTAATTCAATAATAAAATTTATATGAAGTGGGGCTATAGTTTGAGATAAAAATGACGTTATTTTTCACCCATCACCACGTATTTGATGGTGATTTTCCATTTTAATTTTAATTTAATAATATTAGATAATATTTTATTATTATCTTTACAACCTAGTACGAATATAAAGGTTACAAGGGTGGACCAGGAAAGATGATGAGAATTTCTCCACCACAATGGCAGTCCTACAATTAATCTCAAATATCAAGGGCATTTATATAATTCTGTATGGAGTTTGTATGGATATGGTAGATTCTAGGGTTGGTGGAATCCCATTCTCTTCTAAACGGGTCTCGCTGTTTATAAATACGGCATTTCCTCAAGCAGCGAGAAGGACAGTGGGAAGTGGGAAGGATCGGCGAATTACCGGAGGACGGAATGGCGAAGATAGCCTTGGGGAACAGGGAGGAGGCAACTCAGCCCGACTGCCTCCGCGCCTTGGTGGCTGAGCTCGTCTGCACCTTCTTTTTTGTATTCATCGGCGTCGGTACCTCCATGGCTGCCGGTAATTTCTAATCTCTTGGAATCGCTTGCAATAGGAACTCAAAGTTTGAGAGAGGTTCATCCTTGTGCAGGTGGGCCTGTGAGCCCACCTGAATGAGCTCTAAGTGATCGGATTGAATCCAAATTCCAAGTTGCGGCTAAGAAAAAAAATTGGTTAAAATCCAAATTTCGTCAGAATTTTCTGGATTTTAAGAGAGTGATATCCAAATATTGTAAAATATGAAATTTATTGGAAATGGGTCTGAACCTGACATCGAAATTTTCAGCTGAAATTTCAGATTTTTTAGTGATATAGATTTCTTTGAAATTTTTGATAAAAAATAAAATAAAATCAAAGGCATGGAATGGTATAGAAAGGGCGTAAAGTTTTCAGTCCATTAAGGGCCCAATAAATCAATTTCAGTCGAAATCCCTTCGCTCAAAGGTCTAATTCATGAATTTAAATTCTGGGTGGGTTAAGGTAATCTTGTTCTGATGATTCTGATGGATGAACCATTTGATTTTAAATGGGCTCCGGGCCCAATTTAAGAGTACTGAAGCTAGCCATCCAATGGGTCCTTCTTAAATTGGCCATGACCCTAATTTTGCACAGTATTGAAAGGCATGTACATAAAAATATACAACATGATTATTGTAGTCATGTTTCATTTTCCTCTTGCCAAGGGAGAAACTCATGTGTTCATGTATGTATGTATGTAACAGACAAGATGATCGGAGGAGCTAACTCGATTATGGGCCTCTCAGCAATCGCCGCGGCCCATGGGCTAGCGATTGCTGTGATGGTCTCTGCCGGGCTACACATATCCGGCGGTCATCTGAATCCAGCCGTTTCGTTGAGCCTCATTATTGGGGGCCACATAACAATCATCCGGTCCATCCTCTATTGGATTGCTCAGCTTATTGGCTCGGTACTAGCTTGCCTACTCCTCAGATACTTAACTGGAGGACTGGTTGGTCACACTCATAATCTTTACTTTCAATTAAATGCAAAAATTCTTGATTATTTAGATACATGAATAAATATATAATTTCTGAACTGACTCACCAACCTCACAATAGTGAGTTTACATTCACATTTTCCTATAGTGACCAACCTATGAAACAGGCCTAACCTTATCCCTTTGCACCATTTTCTAAAGCGAGCCATTGAGCCCTGGTTATTTAATATTTGAATGGTGACCCATTTAGTAATTTGGTGAGACTCAATATTGCCATTCTTGACAGTCAATTTAACTTGAACCTGACTCAATCTTGTCACCCATTCAATTAGTTATTTGACATTACAATAGACATGAAGTGATATGATGTGCACCTCTGTATCTGTGTATCTCCAAATTCCCTTGACAGTGAAAAATGAAGTTAGATATCCAATTTTCAACCATGTAGCTAAAATAATATAATCGAAAAGATGAGACTGAATGATGTAGAACCGACTTCAAGCCACAATATTGTCCGCTTTGACCAGTCTAGAATCCACTAGGTTGGGCTCACGATTTCATTTTTCGGCGCATGAAAATGCTTCATGTCTAAGGGAGAGGGAATCCACCTTATAGCCAAGCCTCTAGACACTTACTCTTCCAATGTTGGACTAATGTCCAACCCAAAATCCACCAGGCTGGGAAACGGGACTCCTCACCTCCAGAGCAACCTGGAATCCACTAGGCCACGCTTCATTCACTCCACCTGTTAAGTAGAGGCATCCTCGGCTCTGATACCATCTGATGTAGAAAACAACCTCGAGGTACGATATGGTTCACCTTGATCGACCTGTAATCCACCAGGTTAGGCTCACGGTTTTGTTTTTCGTCACATGAAAACGTGTCATACCTAGGGGAGAGGGAATCCACCTTATAACCAAGACTCTGGACGCTTACGCTTCCAATGTGGGACTAATGCTCAACTCAAAATCCACCAGGTTGGCAAGCGGGACTCCTCACCGTCAGGGCGACCTGGAATCCACAAGGCCATGCATCATTCACTCCACCTTTACAGGAGAGGCGTCCTTGGCTCTGATATCATCTGATGTCGAACCGACCCCGAGGTACAATATTGTCCACCTTGACCGGCCTGTAATCCACTAGGTTAGGCTCACGACTTTGTTTTTCAGCATATGAAGATGCAACATACCCAAAGGAGAGGCAATCCACCTTATGGCCAGGACTATGGATGCTTACTCTTCCAATGTATGACTAATGCTCAACCTAGAATCCACCAGACTGGCAAGCGAGACTCCTCACCTCCACAGCAACTCAGAATCCACTAGGCCCCACATCACTAAATATTTAATTTACATATTTATCTTTAACGTACGTTGGGACCCGTGACTTCACAAATTACAATATCTTAAAATAGTGGAGTCAATGACTCGACGTTTTTTTCTCCATGGATCCAATAAGAATTTCAAACCAAGAATTCATTATACATCAATTTGTTATACGGCTATACGCAAGTTACTCAACTTGATAAGATATTAAGAGACTCAGCAAGTTTCGTTTAAACGAGACAAAAGAAATAACTCGACTTTATTGAATATCAAATGGGGTGAGAATTTTGTAAATTTATTATTGACAATAATAATTCATTTTTTCTTTTCAGGAAACACCAGTGCATAGACTTGCTTCGGGCATTGACTTCGGCCAAGGAGTGATAATGGAGATAGTATTGACCTTCTGTTTGCTGTTCACTGTGTATGCTACCATGGTAGACCCTAAAAAGCTGGTTCCAGTATGGTTTGGCCCTGTTCTTGTTGGCCTTGTGGTGGCAGCCAACAACTTAGCAGGTGGGGCCTTCTCTGGGGCCTCAATGAACCCTGCAAGATCCTTTGGGCCTGCTTTGGCCAGTTGGAACTGGACTGACCATTGGGTCTACTGGGTGGGACCAATTGTTGGTGGACTTCTTGCTGGTCTTATTTATGAGAATTTCTTCATCATCAGGACTCATGTTCCCATCCCAAGGGAAGAAGAAAGTTTCTAATTCTAAAGGATTGAATCTCCCTTTGAATCTGTATTGTATCTTTCTTCTTCTTGCTCTCATCTTCTCATTAGTGTGGGTTTGTGAATTTCTTTCTAAGCTTATTTTTGAAGCTATGTATCTATTGTTTAAATCAGTGATCTTGTAATTGTTCATCACTTTCAATTCATCAGATTTGTAATCAGTTTAACATGTCACTTGTTTTATATTTTATTTTTAATTAATTGTCAAAAGCATAGAAGTGCGTTTCAATGAATATGTAAGTCGAGAAATGATTCAATGGAGTCTTTTTTTTTGAAATTTAATTGTGGGAAACTGCAGAAAATCCAGAGTAAAACCCCCACGGGTGATACTCATTGCTTTAGGGTACACTAAGTTAGGCCAAGAGGGCTCGAACTTGGCACCTTCTGCTTCTTGAGATAGGAGGTTAACCAGTTGAGCTTTAATCCGTAAGAATGACAACAAATGGTGACATTTGAAAAATCATTTATCTATTTTTACATACACATCGCCATTGAGTACATCTAATGAGAGGGGTACGATAGACTTTATAAGTTTTACAGTTTAGATTTTTAATAAGTAGACTCCACATGCTCCAAATGCCACGGATTTTTGTCATCCTTTATCATGAGGAGACGAGAACATAGGGTCATTCCTCCTCGTGTAAGTATGCCTGAGGCCCTTATATTTCCTAGCACTTGTAAGGTGTACATGGAGTGACTTGAGCCCACATAGATTGCTAGAAACAAATAAATGACAATACAACAAAAACACAAACAAAAGTTTAGAAGCATAAGTAAGATTTACATATTTTGTTAGTATACTTGTGTTTACAATGAGACGGGTAATAAAATGGGTAATGAAGTTCAAAACAATATTCTCTCTTTCCCAAACCACTCACAATATAAAATAACGGTAGCAATCTTCCCACGGGAGTTTTGTGTAACCAGACACGGGTTTTAGTGTATTGTCAATTTTAGCCTTCCCAGCTCACTTACAAGCACTGGAAAACAGAGTAAATTAGGTCACTAAGTGACTAGTAAGTGATCCGGTAAGTGAGTCGATTTGTTCTTTATTCCTTTTTTTTAAATTTTTGGTACGGCATAGACGAAGGGTAAGATTGACAATACACTAAAATTCGTTTCTGATTACACAAAACTCCTGTGAGAGGATTGCTGGCCTAAGTAATTTGCAATTATAAAAATCCCTCAAAAAGTTGTTATATAACTAGATTAAATTACAAAAATTCCATTATGCCCTAGGTTGGGGGTTATGTCCCTAAAACCCCAACATGGGCATGTTCAAATTTGAAGTTCAGTGTCTTTTATACCTTAAATCTCCATATAATACAAGACATCTACACAATATAAATTATTCATGTATTATCTATTGTTGAAAAGAATGGTTAAATGGTCCATTTCACACTTGTGGATCCTAATTATATCTATACTGACTTAGAAAAGTTTACTACATTCTCATTTTACATCTTAGTTGCCTTTCATCCTTTTTATCTTTCTCAATTGGCTTCACCTGTCTCTTTCTTTACCATTGACCCATGGTTGCCTCTTTGGGATGGATGTCTCTTTTTAACTTTTATCAGGTTGATAAGATCTCAAAGTGTTAAGTCTTAATTTCCTCTTCACTCTCAAGAGGTGCAACCTTTGTGCAGCCTTTTGGTGGTCTGATGTGATTCATCTAACCCATCATTCTTTTAGTTGTCCACTTTAAACGTGAAAATAAGCACATCTTTTTGAAAAAGTTTCAAGTATATTAGGGCTGCAGCTTGATGTCCCGACCCGATAAATCATGCGGGACGGGTCGGATAGGGTTAAGAAGACAAAAACTCGAATGGAATTCGGATCGTGTCGGGTTTAGAATTTTACAAGTTAATTCAACTCGACCCGACCTAACTAAAATTAGACTAAAATGGGTTCAAAATGTGGGTTGAGTCAAAATTTGGGTTAATTTGTGTTAGAATTAAGATCGGATCGAGTTGGGTTCCATAAATATTAAGTCGGGTCTGGCCTGAGTTGCAACCCTGGAGTATATATAGAGGTATAATCATCTACTTAAAAGTAATCAATGAAAAAGGATGTTACATGACAAAAACATTTACTACGAAGGATATACATGTAATTAAAAAAATCAGTGTGTATTTCAAAAAAAAATTGTTACTTGTGGGCCAACAATCCACAGACCCACCAAGCAAAAAAAAATTGGATTTTGTGTGGTGACCTCTGCCTAAACCCAATTTAGTTTGCTTGTTCCGCCCAATGGGCCACATCCATTGGGTTTGTTAGGTGTGACTTATCACATGGGCCACATCCATTTCTACGATGGGCCCAACTAAACATATTGAAAACCCATTCAATGCCGACATCCAGAATGTGAAGAGTGCTTTCTCTGCCGCCTGGAACCTGCAATCCGTTGATTCCATTCCATCTAAACCTCCTGAGTCCAGATCTGTGGTGAATGTTGGTCTGTCCATTCCTTTGGGCTCTTTGATTATTGCCAAATTCTCCTATGATAATACCATTCTCTTGAGTGCCAGATATTTGTGCTCTGATACTGACACTTCGGGTTTCTTTTGCATAAGCCCATCTCATCAGGAGATCACTCTCTCAATGCTCATCTTCACCTAGCATACTCTCCTGTATCTCTTGAAGCTAAACACCCCTCTCAGTCATGTCATTCTTGGAGATGAAATTGCTTGTCTGATACCAAGTTTTAAATCTGGATCTTGGAATTTTTGGAGCCACGTCAATGCCATCCTCTCTAACTTCAACAATGGTGATTTATTTTTTCCAATTGTAAGAGGATCTTAATTGCTACTCTTGCTGGCCTCCTCCCCGATGGATACTGTACTGGTATTTTCGCTGATTCAACTGGAATCCCACAGTAGGATATCTGCTTTGCGTTTTCGCTGGTTTTGGCTATTCTAGCCTGTCTCCTACTTCCTGTTTCTTTGCAGAGCTATCTTTGGTCTCCATGGGCCTGTCTTTTGTTATTTTGACTTTTGGGCCTGACCCTGGCTATGGGCTTCTCTTGTGTATATTTTCTTTGGGCTCTCTTGAATGATATCTACTAACCGATTCATTAAAAAAAACATGTTGAAAACCATGGCATTGCTTACAAATAGGATTCAACCAGCTAGGGAGTAGGGCTTGGGCATGAAATTTCTGACCCTACAACAAATTGATCTGGCTTAATTTAATCCAGTCGATTAAACATGAATATTGACCTCAGGCCCAACTCAAGTATAGGTTGGGTTCATGCTAGATCTCAGGCCCAACTTAAACTACCTGAGTGGCTAAGTTACATCTCTAGTATTATAGAAGCCATTTGTTCTCTGAAATCTCAATGAAGACACTTGGATCAATACGAAAAGGTGTCTTGGGCCTAAGTTATGGGGTCTATCCTAAACTTGGACCAATTAAAATTGGGTAAATCCTAGCTCAAATTTAGAGTACATATCTCTCTTAACATGTTCTCTCTTTTTTATTAAAAAAAATAAAAATTCAATGACAATTAGCATCTGCATCAAAATCAAAGTAGTTTTTTTTTTTTTTAAAAAAAAGAAATTTCAAACCCATTTTTTTTTTTTTTCATGTTTGTTGAAAGATGGGATTCATAATGATAGTGTGCACTGAGGCACATGTGAAAAAAGTATATTTTGCTATTTAAAGGGTCATATTTCCAAAAAAAAAATAAAAAATACTTTCTTTTGAGGAGAGTATGAAAGTTGGCTTTTCTCTCTACTTTCTAATGTGTAGAAATACACAAACATGTCCAGTAAGTGAAAAGTATGGAACCAACAGTCCGACCATTCAATGTTTGAAAACCATGTTTGGACCAGTAGAAAATCTTTTATGTTTGAAAGGAAAATCTTTGAGGGAATTGCTTTGGTGATTCTGAAAATTGGGTATGTGTGTACAAATTTTCGATCGTGAAGTTGGAGAAAATGGAGTTATCCATAAATTACCTACATGGGTGTAGCTTAATTGATTGTGGGTTCAAGCCACAATGACCTAATTTTGGTGTGCCTTAAGGTAGTGATGAGTGCAAAATAAATACATATTTTACTCTTAATTTATTATTGTTAGTATCTCATTTTATTTAATTTTATCTAATTAGTATAATTTTGTGTTTTGCAGGTTTAAAAGTGATGTTGACAGGAAAAATGCTTAAATATAAAGCCTGGGCCCATTATGAGTTATTTTGGACCTCAAGCCCAATTAATAAGCCCATTAAGAAAAGCCCATGAAGAAATTCACATGTGTGAATAATATTTTCATCATCTCAAGAAGAAATTCGAAATTTACAAGTGAATATAAGAGGATTTTCGAATTTGGCAAGTGGATTAAGGAAAGAGAGAAAATAAGAAAGGAAGAAAAATAAGGAAGGTTTGATATATGTTCGGTATTTTAGTCATAACTTTTCACTCCGATATTCAATTGCTTTGATTCTTTTTGCGTTGGAAAGAAGACTTCAAAGGCTATAACTTTGTAGTTTACGACTTTTCCTGATTCGGAAGTTAAAAGGGTCAAAACTGAGCTGCAAGATAGTGCATATGTAAAAAAACGGGATTTTTCACCCACTTTCCTTATACAAATTTAGCTCCTTGCCTCCTTTAAGTCATTCCATATTTAGCACAAATCAAATTCGCCCTCCATGTGTCCCTTGCTTTATTTAAATCTTTGAATCCAATCCATTCATTCCACCTCCTTTCATCTATAAATACTAGCCCTCTCCCATTGAGAAAACTGAACTTGGGCATTGAAGCAAAGGAGAGGAGAGGAAGAAGAGGAGGAGAAAGACTGTGGGATTTTCAATCTACATTGGGTTCTAAGGTTGGTGGATTTTGATTTCCATTGTATTTTTCTTATGTCTTTATTCCAAAATTTCAATGCATTATAATTCTTAATTCCAAATTTTATTAATAATTAAAAGGCAGAAAAACCCTTAGAAATATGGTTTTCCACTTATTTATTTTTGTATGATGAAAGTTTGATTTTATTTTAATTCATTTTATGGATTTATGTTAGAGATTATTTTAAGTTGTTCAATGAAAGCAGAAAAAATCTTTAGGATAAATAGAACTTGATTTTTTCAGTCTAAGGCTCTTTTTAAGAGCAGAAAAACTTTTAGATTCGAAATTGGAAGTTTAAATTTTATTTAGCCTAAGGCCGGATTTAAATTTTCTTATTTTAATTGATTTCATAAATTTCATAATGAGGATTTTAATAGATGAAGAATTTGAGTACATGATAAATAATAAATGTGAGCTCCGTATTCTAGGCCTTGATATTATTTTTTAAAATATGGAAAATAATGCCTCCTTGATTCTTTGAGCCAGTTCCACTGTAAATATGTACAGAGGTAGTTTAGGTGTCTTTAATTTTATTTTTGTTTATAAAAACTCAAATCTTTGAAATTGATGAACTAGGTTGGAAATAATTTAATTGCATCTTAATTCTGTATTTTAAATTAAATGGAGATTGTTTATATTTTTATATTAATGCCACCATTTTAATTAAAATTAGTTAAATTGTTAGATTCTATGTTTAAATCTAGGATGTTTCTAAATTAAGATTAAAACTCATAGATTAGATAAATTATTTCATATTTATGATTTATCTCCATATTTCTCAAAGTTCTTAAAATATCTAATTCAATGGTGTATTTTCATGGATATATTTTCCTAAGTTCCGATGGGTTCGACCTCGCACTTAATCGCTATACTATCTAAATGGTTCGTGCGCTTGCGAGTTATAAATTTAAAATTTGCACAACAAGTTTTTGGCGCCGTTGCCGGGGAACTTAAAACAGATCGCCATTGAATTATTTATTTTTGGAAATAATGCGTATTTTAGAAATATCTATTTTTGGCAACTCTTTAAAATTAGCAGTTTCTATTTTTTTTAGAAATTCTAATTTTAGAAGGTTACCTTATTTAGAAGTTATACAAATAATCAGGAGATTATCTAAACTTGGAATCACTGCTAAATTTAGAAATTTTTTATTTTTGGAGATTCCTATTTTTAGAAACTTCCAAAAATATCTAATTTCTATTTTTGGCGTTTTCTAATCTTAGAATTTTAATCCAATTTAGTTATGTTCTATTTTTAGAAAGTAGATCTAAATTTGGAAAGTTCCAGCTAAAAAGTTTCAAAAAAAAAAAAGAAAAAAAAAATTGGATCAACTTTGAACTTATTTGAAAATCTGGTTTGGAATAATTTGGTGGATATTAATTTAGAAATTTTTATGGTCTTAATTTAATTTAGAGTTCTTAATTAGGTTCCAACCATTTAATTTCCTCCACTAGTTATAACATTAGGAAATTGCATTTAGATTAGGAATCATTCATTTTTTTTTATGAGATTCAGAATCTTCACCAAAGTTTGTGGTGTTTTATTTTGCAAAGATTTTAAACGCGCGCTCTAAAATTTTTGGAAGTAAGCACTATAGGCCGAGGTAAGTTTCTCAACTCATTTTCTTTGAATTTTTTTTATTTTTTCATGCATTCATATAGATTTCCTTAGGTTGTTTTGCATTTATTTTGCACACAAAAAACAGAAAAAAATTGCATATTTAATTTGATCATGCATATTATGATATTAGTTTCATGCATTAGCTTAGTTATTTGATTATTGTTTGCATATTTGCTTTGGGTATTGCATTGTTAGATTAGGATGCATTAAAAAAAAAAAAAAAAACTTGTGTGAGTCTTTGATAACTAGATTAGGATTTGATTGTTCGTGTTTATAAGGTTGTTTATCCAGTTTGTCTAGATTAATTTTTGAATTTTGTGTGAGTCTCTATTGAGTCTGTCTGTGTGTCAATGTTTGTGAGTCAGTATGTGTTTGTGTTGATGTTGGACTAGTTTAGGTTTTTACTTTTGTTTAGTCAATTTTTGTGTGAGAGTCAGTTTAGAGTCATTGTTGTTGCGTTTGTGTTTTGTTATCTGTTTGTTTTTGCAGGTTTTAAATAAAGTGAACCATCTCAGGTATTTCTCAACTCAAGTTGTTCTTTTTCTGATATTTTCTTCTAATTTGCAGGTGCACATGTAGATTAGGGAACATTGAGGACAATGTTCAATTTAAGTTTGGGGGTATTGAGGGGTTACAGTGTGTCTATTTTCAGTTTTGTGTCCGTTTTAGAGTCAATTTGAAAAAAAAAAAAAAATCAGTCTTAAAAATTAGTCTTATGTTTTGTTTTTGAGTAAAATTTTTTTTTTAAAAAACATTTATTTTTTAGCATTAATATGTGGATTAAAATTTTTATATCATGCTTTTCCATTTGAATTTTATGAAATTTATGCTTGGAAACTTTTACACTAGCCATATTAATATTAGCTTGAAAAAGAAAAATATTCATGAGTTAAGTGATCACTGGAGGAATACCAGTGGAGACTTATACCCAGTGAACTTTTGAGCCATTCTATTTTTTTGAGGGTTATAAGTAAATTCTTATTTTCTTTGATGTGCGCATTATATTTGTTGTTAGATCTCATTATTCTTTGTTTTGGTCAAATTACTGAGAATGACATCAAAATTGGATTATTACACTAGAAATTTTTTCTGAATTTATTTGAAACAATTAAATATTCATATGAAGCTTAGGAAGTGATATAGGCCATTATTTTGGATCGTTTGAGCCTTTGAAGCCTACCTATTTTCTATCATATTATCATGTTAGTTCCCACTTTTGAGCCTTGAATATAAATTTAGTCTATTTTTATTGATTAACCATGTTATCCATACCCAACTCCGGTTGTGGGGTTTGAGCCAAAATTGAAAAATCTATGACCTATTCTAAGGGCCTGAGAAAAGGTTAGAGATGATTGTTATTGGGATGGTATTCTGAGAAAACTATGGCATTTGAAAAAAAAATTGATGATGAGAGATGCAAAAGAAAGAAGAAAATCATTAATGAAAAAAAGAAAAAGAAAAAAAAGGAAATGAAAAAGAAAAAAAAAGAAAAGGAACATCCATACATCATAAATGAAGGATGTGAAAAAAAAAAAGGAATTGAATTTGAAAAGAAGAGAAATGCTTTGAAGATTCTGAGTGTTAAAAAAAAAATACAGGAAGAAATATCCCATTATAAAATTTTAAAGACCTCTAACTTTTCTGTTCAAAATATTAATTTTAGAGTCTTGTTATCCTTCTTTGATATGACCCGGTCCTAAGCCACGTTTTGTCCTACAGGAAGTCCTATTGATCCTCAGTTAATATGGTATTTAAAGTGGAGAATAGATGAAGAAGAATAATGGTGTTTGATTCAACGTTCTCAGGAAAATGACATCCTTTCATGAGATCTATGTTTTTCTTTGATTTTAGTCGTTCTTTGATGATAAATATGTGAGATATTTGTATTTGAGAAATTATTCCGCTCACATATACTTTTGAGAGAAATTTAACCCAATCTCTGAGCGAAAATCTTTCTGAGAGATATACTTTTGTGAGATTTGAAGTCGAAGCGTATTTTCAGCCGGTGGTTGCCCAACTTGTGCGTATTTTGAAAAAGAAGGTTTTGTTAATATTTGGCTATCACACATTACACTCCAAGTATAAGTTTTGTAAAATAATTTTGGAGTTGTATGATTTTTAAATTTTGATTTATATATTTTTGCTGAAATTTGATGTTTGTGGGTATCATCACTGAAAGCCCTCACGAGACTATAACTCGTCCACTAGTGGTGAGCTAGGGGTTTAAAGGCTTGTTGCATGCGCTAAATGCAATCGAGAGTGCCAGCGAAAGTGGTGTAGTTTAGGATTTTTATTTTTGTTTTTAGAGTTTTTAGTTTTTGTTTTGCTCGAGGACTAGCAAAATGTAAGTTTGGGGGTATTTGATGAGTGCAAAATAAATACATATTTTACTCTTAATTTATTATTGTTAGTATCTCATTTTATTTAATTTTATCTAATTAGTATAATTTTGTGTTTTGCAGGTTTAAAAGTGATGTTGACAGGAAAAATGCTTAAATATAAAGCCTGGGCCCATTATGAGTTATTTTGGACCTCAAGCCCAATTAATAAGCCCATTAAGAAAAGCCCATGAAGAAATTCACATGTGTGAATAATATTTTCATCATCTCAAGAAGAAATTCGAAATTTACAAGTGAATATAAGAGGATTTTCGAATTTGGCAAGTGGATTAAGGAAAGAGAGAAAATAAGAAAGGAAGAAAAATAAGGAAGGTTTGATATATGTTCGGTATTTTAGTCATAACTTTCCACTCCGATATTCAATTGCTTTGATTCTTTTTGCGTTGGAAAGAAGACTTCAAAGGCTATAACTTTGTAGTTTACGACTTTTCCTGATTCAGAAGTTAAAAGGGTCAAAACTGAGCTGCAAGATAGTACATATGTAAAAAAACGGGATTTTTCACCCACTTTCCTTATACAAATTTAGCTCCTTGCCTCCTTTAAGTCATTCCATATTTAGCACAAATCAAATCCGCCCTCCATGTGTCCCTTGCTTTATTTAAATCTTTGAATCCAATCCATTCATTCCACCTCCTTTCATCTATAAATACTAGCCCTCTCCCATTGAGAAAACTGAACTTGGGCATTGAAGCAAAGGAGAGGAGAGGAAGAAGAGGAGGAGAAAGACTGTGGGATTTTCAATCTACATTGGGTTCTAAGGTTGGTGGATTTTGATTTCCATTGTATTTTTCTTATGTCTTTATTCCAAAATTTCAATGCATTATAATTCTTAATTCCAAATTTTATTAATAATTAAAAGGCAGAAAAACCCTTAGAAATATGGTTTTCCACTTATTTATTTTTGTATGATGAAAGTTTGATTTTATTTTAATTCATTTTATGGATTTATGTTAGAGATTATTTTAAGTTGTTCAATGAAAGCAGAAAAAATCTTTAGGATAAATAGAACTTGATTTTTTCAGTCTAAGGCTCTTTTTAAGAGCAGAAAAACTTTTAAATTCGAAATTGGAAGTTTAAATTTTATTTAGCCTAAGGCCGGATTTGAATTTTCTTATTTTAATTGATTTCATAAATTTCATAATGAGGATTTTAATAGATGAAGAATTTGAGTACATGATAAATAATAAATGTGAGCTCCGTATTCTAGGCCTTGATATTATTTTTTAAAATATGGAAAATAATGCCTCCTTGATTCTTTGAGCCAGTTCCACTGTAAATATGTACAGAGGTAGTTTAGGTGTCTTTAATTTTATTTTTGTTTATAAAAACTCAAATCTTTGAAATTGATGAACTAGGTTGGAAATAATTTAATTGCATCTTAATTCTGTATTTTAAATTAAATGGAGATTGTTTATATTTTTATATTAATGCCACCATTTTAATTAAAATTAGTTAAATTGTTAGATTCTATGTTTAAATCTAGGATGTTTCTAAATTAAGATTAAAACTCATAGATTAGATAAATTATTTCATATTTATGATTTATCTCCATATTTCTCAAAGTTCTTAAAATATCTAATTCAATGGTGTATTTTCATGGATATATTTTCCTAAGTTCCGATGGGTTCGACCTCGCACTTAATCGCTATACTATCTAAATGGTTCGTGCGCTTGCGAGTTAGGTAGTGGGATCATTCAAAGGGGTTTTAGTAAGACCTTATCTGAGTTTCCTACACGTTAATCCAAAAAAAAAAAAATTAAATATTGTTGTAATTTTGTCTAAGTTATTAGTTAACCCCCATTCGGTGGTTTAGTTCCTCTACTTAATCAAAAGTTTAAGAGTGTGTGTGGTTCTAAGAATAAGTGAGAGTTAGGAGTAGGGAAATTTAAAATCAATCTGACCCGACCCGACTCAATATAAGCCGACCAGGCTCGAGTGCACAAAGTTATAAAACAATAGCAATTAGAGTTGAAACTCGGGTCAAATTGGGTCGGGGCAGCAATGGAGTTGAGTCAGGTCAAAAATTCAAATCAGGTCGAATTGAGTAATTCGGGTGGACCCGATCAGATTCAATAAATTTTGATATGGGTTAGATTGAGTTTATTAAAACCCAACCCAACTCAACCCGTCGAAGTCTCGGCGCCCCAGCGAGAATTCAGCCTTATTTCATTTCATTCTCATTTATTCTTAGAACCGAATATAATCTAAAAGATATGACATGTTCATAGCTCTTTTTTTCTCAACATTGACCCGTTTCCACTCATTAGCAAACTTTTCAGCTATTTAAGACTCCAAATTACCAATCAAATTAGCCAAAAAAAAGGGTGCCCAAATAGACACCGCTGAAATCTGTCAGCAGACACCGAATTCTGAAATTTCAGTAAAAATTACTATTCTTCCCTTTCCGCGCGAAATCGTGTGATCAATTCCGAAGTGCATTTTGCTTCGATCGATCGATCGTACGATTGATTCACGATTCAAGTGAATATGAGCGAAACAGTTTTCTAAAGAGATCGATCGATCGATCGTACGATTGATTCAATACCAGCGAAACAATTTCCATCGATTGCTTAAAAATTGTGCTACAGTAAGTATATTATTTAAATAAAAAAATTCCTTTAAAACTTTAAAGTTATTTTTTAATCACTGTGTATTTTTAAAATACCTCAAATTGAATATTCGGACTAATTACGATAATCTGATAAAAATACCTTAAGACTTTAAGGTCTTTTGACACTCCCAAATGATTAAAATAGATTATTTCACAAATAAGGATATCCCTAGGCTGTGCTGAAAATATATTTGGGAGTGTCAAAAGACCTTGAAGTCTTAAAGTATTTTTATCATGTTATCGTAATTAGTCCGGATATTCAATTCGAAAAATTTTGAAAATACACAGTGCTTAAAAAATAATGTTAAAGTTTTATATTTCCTTTTAAAACTTTAAAGTTATTTTTTAATCACTGTGTATTTTCAAAATTTCTCAAATTAAATATCCACACTAATTACGATAACATGATAAAAATATTTTAAGACTTCAAGGTCTTTTGACACTCCCAAATGATTAAAACAGAGTGTTTCACAAATAAGGGTATCTCTAGGCTGTGCCGAAAACACATTTGAGAGTATTAAAAGACCTTGAAGTCTAAAAGTATTTTTATCATGTTATTGTAATTAGTCCGGATATTCAATTTGAGAAATTTTGAAAGTACACAGTGATTAAAAAATAACTTTAAAGTTTTAAAAGGAAATATAAAACTTTAACGTTATTTTTTAAGCAGTGTGTATTTTCAAAATTTCTCAAATTGAATATCCGGACTAATTACGATAACATGATAAAAATACTTTAAGATTTAAAGGTCTTTTGACACTCCTAAATGTATTTTCGGTACAGCCTAGGGATACCCTTATTTGTGAAACACTCTGTTTTAATCATTTGGAAGTGTCAAAAGACCTTGAAGTCTTAAAGTATTTTTATCAGGTTATCGTAATTAGTCCGGATATTCAATTTGAGAAAATTTTGAAAATACACAGTGATTAAAAAGTAACTTTAAAATTTTAAAGAATTTTTTTTATTTAAATAATGTAGTTATGTAGCACAATTTTTAAGCAATCAATCGATCGGTTGATCGATCGATTTCTTCAGGGAATTGTTTCGCTCGTATTGACAACCGATCGATTTCTTCAGGGAATTGTTTCGCTCGTATTGACAACCGATCGATTTCTTCGGGGAATTGTTTCGCTCGTATTGAATCAATCGCACGATCGATCGATCGATCTTTTCAGGAAACTGTTTCGCTCAAATTCACGTGAATCGTAAATCAATCGCACGATCGATCGATCGAAGCAAAATGCGCTGCGGAATCGATCGCACGATTTCACGCGGAAAGGGCAGAATGGTAATTTCCAGTGAAATTTCAGAATTCGGTGTCTGCTGGTCGATTTTCGCGGTGTCTATATTGGCACCCAAAAAACATTGTCAAATCCAAATCTAAGTCTAGGAGACTTAATAGAGCAAGGTAAAGGATTAAAAAAGAAAATGGAATGGGAGAGGAACAAAACCAAAATGGCCGGGTTGAAAATGAATTTGGTTAGATGGACTCATACTCTTAAGAAGGGCCGGCCCTGAGATCCCCTAAAATCTCAGGGGCCCCAGGTGAAGTAAGATTTCAGGGGCCTTTTGTGACTGGTATATTAAGAAATTTAAGTGTGTAGGGGGCCTTTTTGTCAGGAGCTCTAGGCAGTGGCCTACGCTGCTTATGCTCAGGACCGACCCTAATCTTAAGATTCAGGCATGTGGTCCAATAGACTTAGAAAGCCCTTCGTCACTTTGATATCCTAAGTATTAGAATTTTGATCTCATCCTGCTATACCATGGCAATAAATGAAGAAATAAATCGAAGTACTCCTCGAATTCAAGGCTAGGACTAATGGGGCCTGAATTTGTAGCTTCCACCGTGATAGGTGGTGCTATAACCAATTGAATTATAGTACCATAGAAATGAGGTGTACGGTATAGTTATTAACCATCATTATTGAACATTTTTATAATTGTATAGATGATATGATATATCCAGGGCTGGTCCTGAGATCCCCTAAAATCTCAGGGACTTTAGGTGGAGTGAGATTTTAGGGGTCCTTTGTGACTGGTATATTAAGGTATATTAAGGAGTTTAAGTGTGTGGGGGCCTTTTCTGTCTGTTGGCCCTAGACGGCCTCCTATGCCTAGAGCCGGCCCTTGATATATCGATGTACTTAAAATTAATATATATTAACCAAATTTATAACCTTAGAAGGATGAGAGATTTGAAATCATACATATCGAATTTGTTGGAGCTACTGTGAACAACTTCCACATTGGAAGTGTAGATCTAGGAGTTTATAAAAGACTTGGGTCACTCCACCTAACAGGTTAATCTTTTGGGCTGGAAAGTCATGTCTTAACAAGTGGTATCAGAGTTAGGTCTTAAGGTACTTCATGTGGACTCAGGAGATCTCTCAGGCCAGACGAACGGGATGGCTAGCGTCGCTTTCTCCACCGGAGGGCCTCGTTCGAAGGGGGATTGTCGAACGAGTCATACATTAAAAGTGTAGAGGGAGATCTAGATTTATAAAATACTTAAGTCACTCCACCTAACATTCTAGTCTTTTGGACTAAAAGCTCATGTCCTAACATAACTAACTTTGAGATATGATACAATATAAAAAGATATTTTAGAAGTATAAAGGGCCCAGTTGGGACTCAAACATAAGTTTTTATGACACAATCAATTACTTTAAGTCTTACCCTAGTCTCTTTTTAAGGGTTATTACTTCCTTAGCAGCTAAAACCATGAACTCTGTCTTAGGATGCATTCCTGGCACATGGCATTCAAATAAAGTAAGCAATACAGACACTGTAGGAAGACTTCTTAAGTTTAAGTTTCTCTATTTAAAGGGGTTGCTCTCTAAATATTGAGGTGTGACGCCTATTTTTTTGATGGAATGTGTAAAGAATGATAAAAACATTAGCTGTGTACAATCTAAGCAACATCTAATCATATTAACTGTGTGATTTTAGACTTTAAAAATTTAATTGCTTTCAAAATTATTGATTTTTCACGGTCTATCTTATAAAGTTGCGTTGATCAGATTGAGGAGTTTCCTTTGATTTTTATCATCATTGAAGTTCTCTACCCATCCCACTCAATCATGTGAGACCTATCATACACAAATGTGTAATCTCCCTATTGAAAATGAGAACCAAGTCTCCCTAAAGCTTCTCCGAACAATATCGGAATGCAATATTTTCTTTGCGAAGATCTTAATAGAGTGCCTTAAAATAGGTCAATTCTAATAGTTCAGATTGTAGACCATAATCATTTTCAAAGAATCCATAAAAAAAAAAAAATCCAATTTTTTCATCAGGATCTTACAGAGGGGAAGATATGTTGTTTTCTCTATTCTTGTGTTGTCTTTACTTCTGAATTTTCTCTCTCCTTTTTTTTTTTGAAAATCTCAGTGGCTCTCTTTTTTTTTTGAAAAAAATCATTTTAAAAAATAAAAAAGGCTATTTAAAAAAAAAATTAAAAATATAAATGTCAGCCAATATTCGCCCGTATCGGACGAATATCGGGCGAGATATCGACTGGGTCCACGCCGAAATTTGTTTTTTTTTTAAATAAAAATAAAAATCGACCGATATCTCAGCCGAATTTTTTTGTCTCTGGCCAATACTAT